>JASPKZ010007244.1:0-500000 GCA_030220185.1 Diploptera punctata | reverse complement strand
TCATAAAAAGCTCTCCACGCTTTTGATGGTAAAATTATTTTCTTTTTGTTGATAACTCTAGTTTTATTCTCTATGTGTTGGAGATGATTTTTTAGTTGACCACTTTAAATTTATCCCAAGCGCGTTGGAAATTAAAATTATTTTTCATTTTTTTTAGTTGGGTTTTCTAGTAAAGCGTGTTTGTTTAGTTTTTTAAAACTATTATTAATTACAGTACAGTTATTTCGGTTGGCACAATGTTTTTAAAAAACATTATGTTGGTTGGCAACCCCAAAATGTAGGAAATTGATCTTTCAATCATGGTCGCCATTGCTTTATAAGTACGTCAAAACGCACTATCGCGCAAAAATTATTCTATAATGTATTTAAGTTTGTACTGAAAATATATAAAACTCTTATTCTACCAGTTATATTATATGGGTGCGAAACATGGACTCTTACTCTAAGGGAGGAAATGAGATTGCGAGTGTTTGAGAATAAAGTTCTTAGGAAAATTTTTGGACCTGAGAGAGATGAACAGACAGGTGAATGGAGAAGACTACATAACAATGAACTACATGGTATTTATAGGAAGCCAGATATATTAAGAACACTTAAGTCTCGTAGACTGCGATGGGCAGGACATGTTGCACGTATGGGGAATGAAATACTTGCATGGAAGCTTCTTGTAGGAAAGCCAGAGGGAAAACGCCCAGTTGGTAGAGCAAGAATGAGGTGGGAGAACAACATTAAATATGATTTGAGGGAAGTAGATTATACAGCGAATGATTGGAAGGCGGCAGCTCAGGATGGGGATGTATAGAGAGCTTATGTCCGAGCGGCCATGAACCTACGGGTTCGATAGTGCCAGTGAGTAAGTATTAAATTATATTGCGGGATAATGCTATCGTTGAATCTGTAATGAAGGGATCGCTTGTCTTTTCTAAGAGCGACACAAGCTTCTCCGCGTGGCGTTTATGTTTTGTTGTTGTGCAACACAGTTGAGTATTAAGATGGCGTACGTTGTATAAAACCCGTGCGTGCCGTGTGCAAACCTTAATAAACAAAGTATTGTAATAATTGTGATAGTTGTTTAAGCGTGTGCGCAGTGTTTTAGTAATGTATTGCGCGTGTTTTGATGTGTGTGGAATGGACGCAGGAACTGGGGTTGTCTTGAATTCTGCACAAGGTTCGTAGATTTGTTTTATATTTGTAATTTTATTGCTAACAATTTGCTACTTGATTTTATCAATAAAACTCTCTGTTAACCTTAGTTTGACCTTCACATTAAAGGTAATTTGGCTCAAGTTTCCAATAGGGTTCGGAGATTTAAAAAAAAAACCCTTACACTCATTATATCATATGTTACTTTCATGTATTAATTCTTATTCAAAACAAGCTAACACGTGGCATGCGCTGCTACGCCTAAAGAAATGAAAATTAATGAGTTTTTATGTTTAGTTGAATAAGTGAAAGGAAAAATAATTATAAATTTATATCGTAATTATTTTTAGATACCCCAGACTGATGACCTGGCGTTGACGGGATTCTACTTTTTTACCCCCCGATTTCTCGTTTTCTTTCGTTTACGCTGTTCTTCCTTTTTGTTTTTACCTTTGTTAACCTTATTATCTTATTCACACATGCAAACGCAAGACAGGACACACACACCCAGACCCAAGGTGGAGATTTAAAATCCTCTACCCCGCCGGGAATCGAACCCGGGTCGCCGGAGTGGTAGGTAGGGACTCTACCGACTACGCCGATTTAGGGTAGTGTCTCGTTTTAGAGGTAGTTTAATCAGTTTACTGGTAATTTTGGTTTTTATAGAGGTACTTTGATTAGTTACTGGTATTTTTTAAATGCCCCAGATTTGTCTTTCGACATTCCTGGTTTCTCTCCTGGCATGGCGTACCTGTAACCCACTTCTGAGGTTGGGGCGCCTGGAAGGCGGGGTTACGTTGCCCCGATGATATGATGGTTGATGATGATGATGATGATGATGATGATAGTGGTGCGCCAGGAGAGTCCCTAAACCTAAGCTTAACCTAAGATGAATATGAATGATGATGATGGCCATATGATTTCGGGGACCGTTTGGGGCTTAAAGTTTTCCTGACATTTGTCTTACAGGTGACGAAAAACCCCGATAAAAACCTCATCCAGGGGAACGAACCCGGGCCCGCTGCGTGACAAGGCAGCAAGCTACGCCGAGACCACAGCGGTGGACAATTACTGGTAATTTGGTCGTTATAGAGGTATTTTCATCGATTTAGGGTAGTTTGGTCGGATCGGTTGGACATTTTAGATATGTTTTTTTGGATTAGGTTAGATATCGGTTGGGTTAGGTTAGGTTATGTTAGGACAGGATAGGATAGGTTAGGTTAGGATTTATTTGGTTAGGTTTATTATGAATATGTTTGAGAATGGTGTATTTCGTCTTAATGTTGTGTTGTCTCGGAAGTGGCCCTGACATTGAGCTGATCACTCATTCAGGGAGGCCCACCATGCCCTTGTGTGGACAAAAACGTATGTGTATGATCCACAGCGTAAATGCCCTCTCTTGGCAGATAGTGCCACTGTAAGATCCGGGTGGCGAGTAGCCTGTAAAAAGTACCTATATGGTAACAGGTCCACCGCTGTGGTCTCGAGGTAGTATGCTGCCTTGTCACGCTGCGGGCCCGGGTTCGATTCCCGGTCGGGACAGGCTCGTGTGTGAGGATTTTCCGGGGTTTTTCCTCACCTGTAAGACACATGTCAGGAAGCTTAGGACCCAATGGTCCCCGAAAATCATTCGGCCTCATCATCATCCTTCTCATTATCATCACTATCCTTCACCAGTGTGGAAAACAACGGAAAGCTACCACCCCTATAATTCTCTAGTAAAACTGCAAAGCATAGCATGAAAATGCTATTATTGCAGTGAAAGACCTGCCCTCGGGCAGAATTACTATGGATAGATGTATGGTAACAGGTTAAATTTAGATAAAGAAGAACAACTAAATTATCTTCTTCTTCTTCTTCTTCTTCTTCCGTATGCAGTATTGGGCGATGATGCCCGTTCTGCGACTGCAAAAACTGATCTTTCCATCTGTTGAAGGGTCTTCCGAGGTCTCTTTTGCCTTTAGGGTTGAGGTGGTAAATTATCTTTGGTAAACGGGAATTTGACATTCTCTGGACGTGTTGGAACCATTTAATCGGATAATTTTGTATATGTTCAACCATTTCCTTACTATTCCACTGCATCCTTATCTCATCTCTCTTCATTCTATCCCTTAAAGTTACTCCAGTTAGTGATCGGAGGAATCTCATTTGTGAACTATTAATGCGGGATTTATCTTTTGCTCGAAGTGTCCAGCATTCAATTCCATATAGTAGAGCAGGTTTGGATATGGCATTATGAAATCTCAATTGGATTTCTTTCCTCATTTGTTTTCCAAAATTTCTCCTAATTACACCATTTAGTCTGTTATATTTTTCTAAATTTGTTTCCACATCTTTTTGATTATGAAACTGTGATATATTATTACCTAAATAATTAAAGTGTGTTACTTGTTCTATTGGTTTATTATTTATTATTATTTTTACCCTCGAAAGTCCCTTTACAGTGATTGCCAACTAAATTATCCATTATCCATTATCCATTACGTAAATCTGATGAAAATAAATTTACCTGTTTTAACACGTTGGTTCTGAGGAGGATAATATGAAAATTGTACCAGGGTAATAAAATATAACAAATAACTGTATGAACTATGTAACAACAGATTCAATTATCTCAATTAAGTAGCTAGATTAAAATGGGCAGGACATAATTATGGAGAGAATGAAAAATAAAGCGTTGTTTAAAAGTTAATAAAAAACCGAAGGGACATGAATGGTTGGAAGACCCTAAAGTAGATGGATTGATGGAGTGTTGGAATTTTCTTCTTCTTCATCCAATCAAGTCTTAGGCCTAGAGGCCTGTTACGATCTCACTGATGAATTTTGTATCCAGGGTTTCCTTGGACGGCCCAGATATCTCTTCCCTGTTGGACAATAACGAAGCATGGCCTTGGGAGTGTTGGAATACAACATGAAACTGGGTATCCGATGGAAGGTATTTGAAAACGGATCAACTACACAGAAAATCTGAGGCGCTAAGTTGAGTGTAACGTTAATTAGATGATGATTGGAAATTGGAAATATAATGTCTAATCCTATAGAAACCACAAAGGGTTGAAACAAGGGCGCAGTCTATCACCAATTTTATTTAATATTTATGTACAATTTATATTAATGAAATGGAAACAAAGCTGCAAAGGTATGGGTATCCCAATAGAACAGATCTTTGCTGACATTACAATTTGCTGATGATCAACTGGTTTTAGCGCAAGAAAAATTTGATTTGGAATTAATGATAAAAAGGTTGAAAAACTCATATGAATCATGGGGGTCTCACAGTAAATTTACAAAAACAGAATATCTGGCACTAAATAGCAATGAAAGAGAAAATTTAATATTGGAGGAAGGAATCCAAACAAAGCAAGTGAAGGAAACTAAATATTTGGGAATAAGTATGGATAACATTGAAGGTATAGGCAAAGAGAATATAAAACATAGAATTGAATTGAGTAGCAAAATAATATCATCCATAAATTCTATTTGGTGGGATAAACATATTTGGAAAGACACAAAAAATATATTGGTAAAACATTGGTGGAATCTGTTGCAATGTATGGAAGTGAGGTATGGACAATCAATAAGTACTACAAGAATAGACTAATAGCTCTAGAAATGGATTATTTACGCAGAAGTGCCAGAAATTAAAAATTAGAACATGTCACAAATAAGGAATTAGAAATATAATGGAAGCAGAAGAAAGCATAAATGATAGAATTGAGGAGAAGGAATTAAAGTGGTTAGGACATGTTTTAGGAATGGACGATGAGCTGTAGCCGACCAGAAGGAGGAAGAGAGGGAGACCGAAGTTAACATGGAAGGAAAACATGAAGACATTAATGCAAGCAAGATGACTAAGCATTGAAGATGCCCAAGATCGTAGGCTTTGGAGGTTTGGCACGGGAAGACGGCAGCAGCTGTAAAAACCCGAAGATAGGTAGATAGATAAAAATGATGATAAAAGGAAGCAATATAGGAGCTCCCACTTGATGTGAAAACAGGTCAAGAGGCCTAATTTCATGAAGCAGAAGAAGAAGAAGAATATAGGAGCTGTTGGTTCATGTTGGTGTAGAAATTGGAGCATCAAGTTTGAAATCCTACAAAACGTGTTGTTTTCTGCAGTATAGTCGCTGCACTAACGTGTTAAAGACAAAGGTATAGAGTTATTGCCATGCTCTCAGGCCTTATGTTAACAAATACTTTGTGAGAAGCCCAGAGGTCATCAGTAATCAGCCAGGCTACGTTACAGGCTAACTTCCTCTACTAGTTCAAAATTTGTGAAATAATGTGAAAGCTCTTGCTTGATTTCCAATGCAAATACGAGGTTTCAAGTCCTCCTACTCCAGCCCTTAACACCTTTGTTGTAAGCAGGGAGAGCTATATGAAACATCCTTCCTTCCTCTATAAAAATGTATATGTAAGCAGTGGCGGCTCCATCATTAATAATTTTCCGTATCACGAATTGCTTTGAGCCTTTGGCATGGGTTCCCTGAATTAGTCCCCGCCCGGAGAACCGAATGGGGGACTATTTGACCTCCGGAAAATTTTACCCCAGATGAACCCATGTCCGCATTTCTTGACGGTTGTATTTTTACGGTGAAAGATCGTTAATCTTTCGCCCAAGGTACTTTCTTCGTCTGGCTTATCACTTCTCAAATACTTGTAATCTCCTTTTTTAAGCGAGGAAAGGAGATTACAAGTATTTGAGAATAAAATTCTTAGGAAAATTTTTGGACTAAAGAGAGAAGAACAGACAGGTGAATGGAGAAGACTACATAACAATGAACTACATGGTCTTTATAGGAAGCCAGATATAATAAGAACAGTTAAGTGTCGTAGACTGCGATGCGCAGGACATGTTGAACGTATGGGGAATGAAAGACTTGCATGGAAGCTTCTTGTAGGAAAGCCAGAGGGTAAACGCCCAGTTGGTAGACCAAGAATGAGGTGGGAGAATAAGATTAACTATGATTTGAGGGAAGTAGATTATACAGGGAATGATTGGAAAGCATTAGCTCAGGATATGGATGTATGGAGAGCTTATGTCCGCGCGGCCATGAACCTATTGGTTCGATAGTGCCAGTGAGTAAGTAAGTAAGTATCACGAATTGCTTTGCTTTTTTAGCATTTCGGTAATTCCGATTTCGATTCCCGGTTATAGCTCTAATATTTTTTTTTACATTTAGGGAGTGATATGGGATCCACTCAATTGAATAGTTATGGGAAATCTAGTTAAGTAAACCGAGACTAAAACACCATTCCCAATAAAAATTATACATAAAAATAATAAACACGGAATATTGCGACCAGGATATTCATAGGTTGTATGGGAGCGAATCTTGGATTACCACTACCAAACAAGAAAGTAAAATCCAAGCAGACGAGACGAAATTTTTAAGAAGAGTAAAAGGCTGCACTAGAATGGACCTGATAAGAAACGAGGATATCCGTGAAGAACTGCTGATTTACTCCATAAAAGAACAGACATTTAACAACAATAAGATACAGTGGAAAGAACATGTAGAAAGAATGGAAGAAAGTAGATTACCAAATAAAATCTTCCATTATTTTCCAAGAGGAAGAAGACATGTCGGACGTCCTCGGAAGAGATGGTCTTAGATCCATTAGTGAAGACGGAACAGGCAACTCTTGCCTAAACCAGGAAGTGAAGAAAAAGGATATTCATAGGAATCATTAGAAATGTAATAACGAAGGTGGAAGGTTTGAAACCCAGGAATTATAAAAAAGTATTAGACAAGATAGATATAAAATATACGTTTTTCTTATACATTATAGGGTGTGAAACATAATCTCTTGCATTAACCCATTCGCCTCATACAACGAGGCAGACTCGCCGGTACTTAAATGATCTTCAACTCAGAAGACGAGGTACACTCGCTTAACTCTGCTGTTATATATTTTGCAATATTTTGTACATCCTTGTGGCAGAGTAAACTTTTGTTAACATTTATGAAGAGTAGAGGAATGTGTTTTTGCCTTCACTCTTACTGTGATTTCAAGTACTGTTATATTTTGTTTGTTTTGAATGTCTGAAAATAGACAATATAATTTACGCTAATTTAATCCGGTTTCTGGGAAAATGTATTGACCATGTAAACCTGAAGCGAATCGGTTAAGAGAGCAAAAATACACAAAAAATTGAGAATAAAATACCAACGAAGAACTGCACCAAGGTGAAGCGAACAGATGGATGAATGAAAAAGAAACTACATACAATTTATATCATATTTATAGAAAACCAGATTTAATTATAAAGCAAAAGTCACTAAACGAAAAAACAATTATATTAAATTTAATTTAAAAAATCGAAACATATTTTTTTAAAGTGATAAAATATATTAAAAGCAAAGAAATTAAAACAAAATATGTAGAGACAGTCCGCTTCTGTGGTCTCGAGGCAGTGTGCTGCCTTCTCAGGCAGCGGGCTCGGGTTCGATTTCCGGTCGGGACAGGCTCTTGGGTGAAGTTTTTTTCGGAGTTTTCCTCACCTGTAAGACAAATGTCAGGAAGCCTAGGGCCCAACGGTCCCCAAAAATCATCCGGCCATCATAATCATCCTTATCATTATCATCATCATCCTTCACCGGTGTGGAAAGCAACGGCAAGCTAATAGACCTATATAGCTGCAAAGCATAGCATGAAAATTCTATGACTGCCGTGATAGACTTGCCCTCGGGCAGAATTACTATGGATGGATGTAGATATACAGAAGATGGCTTTAAAAATGTAACACTTGAAAGAAAAAACGGATATCATTGAAATAATTAATAAATATTCTTTAGAAAGAACCATAATTTCACACGAGCAAAGGCGTATGTTAACTGATTCAATAATGCATTGCAACAACCATATTGGAGTGAACTATTTTATATAACACAAAATCTGAAAATAAATAAATCTGCAGGTCCAGATAAAATTTCACCAGAATCGATAAAGCATAGAGGGCGACCACTAAAATAGAAACATTACAAACTACTACTTTTACATACCTTACTATTCCAAATTCTGCACACACATTTACCAACTCATTTAACAACACGTTTTCAACATTTATCGGCTCATCACAATTTAGGAACAAGATCACAAGACTCTTCTTTACTTCTGATACCACAACACAGGACCTGTCTGTACTCTAAATCTTACACAATATCTATGACTAGAGCATGGAACTCACTTCCCAGTCATGTTAGGGACTGTCAATCGCTATCATTATTTAAATCCAAATTAACTGATATCTTAAGTTCGACACAATGAAAACATTAACTGCCTGACAACTATATAGAGCATTCCATTAATAATCATGTAGGAAGCTACTTACTTTATTTTATATCATTTTAATTTTATTATATTCTATGTTTTTGTTAGTATTAGCTAGTATTAGATCACATCATCATTGTATTTTGTTTAGTCTGTATTTTAATATCTTAAAATTGTAATATGTACGTAATTTTTGAATAATTTTACTATTCGCTGGTTGAGTGGAAGAGAAGGCCTTATGGCCTTAACTCTGCCAGCTAAAATAAATCATTATTATTATTATTATTATTATTATTATTATTATTATTATTATTATTATTATTATTATTACTTTCGATAGAGAACAAAATAAATTCCGACAAAATGTAATGAAGGAAATGTATGTCCAGTATTTAAAAAAATACGACAAATGACAAGCTGAATTTTAGTAGGCCTAATTATAGACTAGTAACTCTTCTAAATATAGCATACAAAATATTTCCTGGGTGAGGTTTTTCCACACCTGTAAGATAAATGTCAGGGAACCTTAAGGCCCAAACGATCCCCGAACACCATCTGACCATCATTATCATCAATATCATATTCACCTAATTAGCTTAAGTATAGTTTAAGACCTCTCCTGGCGCATCATTACCATCATCATCGACTCTCGTATAATCGGGGCAGCGTAACCCCGACTTCCAGGCGCCCCAAACTCAGAAGTGGGTTACAAGTATGCCATGCCAGGAGAGAACTCCAGAAATGTCGAAATGACAACCTGGGGCAGTTGGAGAAAAATAATTAAATAATAGGCCCCTTTAAAAAAATAAGGTTTACAGAAGCAATACAACATAAATCGAGGGAAATACATACGGGATACAAATAGTAATTCGGGGCAGCGTAACCCCGACTTCCAGGCGCCCCAAACTCAGAAGTGGGTTACAAGTATGTCATGCCAGGAGAGAACTCCAGAAATGTCGAAATGACAACCTGGGGCAGTTGGAGAAAAATAATTAAATAATAGGCCCCTTTAAAATAATAAGGTTTACAGAAGCAATACAACATAAATCGAGGGAAATACATACGGGATACAGATAGTAATAGATTAGCAATAGACAATATGGACTAATAACTCTGGGCAACAAAAAACAAACTTTTTTGTGTCAGAAAGAAAAATACGTGATTCTGATAGTAGGCCTACTTTTTCTCCGGAATTCAAACATGATATCGGGTTCAAGTCCCGGTCTGAGCGTATAATTTTTCTCTTCAAATATGATTTATCCATCATTGAGATGTACGAAATCAATAATAAAAAACTTGGAAAAAGCCGTACTGGCTGTAATGTATAATTCCCAAATAAGTCTTCTTAATAAAGGAGCCGCCATTTGCAAGATAGAAGCATGGCTTCATAGCATTTGGTGGACGGGAATTACAATGTATATAGAGAAAGATTTGCGTTTGGATCGGTATTGGCTCAGGTAGCTCAGTTGGTAGAGCACTTGGTCTAGAGAACCAAGGGTCCCGGGTTCAAGTCCCGGTCTGAGCGTATAATTTTTCTCTTCAAATATGATATCGGTTTTTCTCCATCATGCAAGGTTTCCGAGAGACAGGCATTTATAATTTCAAACACTTCAATATTTTTTCACATTCGTAACTACACAATATACGAACGTTCGGACTCACCTAGAAAGTAAGAAATGACGATTTTCTGCTATATTTCGCCTGTAGAGTAATCCTTTTGATGGCCAAACAATAATCGGCCAGCATATTTGGATTCTATTTGCCTTGATATCTCTTTTCCATAGCTGAAATAATTTGAGATAGCTCATTTGGTTTTATTTTACAATGGATAAATGGACGAAAAAACGTTTATTAAAATAATAGTTATTTAAATCCATTAATTTAAATTGAATTAAATAAACAGATATTGGTAAAAGTAATGTCTCTAAGAAGAAAATGTAAATATCATAAAAAGCACCCCACGCTTTTGATGGTAAAATTATTTATCCCAAGCATGTTGGAAATTAAAATTATTTTTCAGTTTTTTAGTTCGGTTTTCTAATAAAGCGTGTTTTTTTAGTTTTTTTAGTTTTTTAAAACTATTTTTTATTTTTTTGTTTTAATATTTTACAGAATAAGATAAAAATCTAAATATCTTTAAATTCGATTCTATTGTAGTATGAGCTGAAAGTAATACTCTTCTAAAAAACCTCCCAGAAGGATTTGAACCAGCGACCTATGGATTACATAAATTATATACCGCTCTACCAACTGAGCTATTACAACGATTGACTAAAAAGTCGACAAGTCCGCAACCTACTATACCAGTTTACATTTTTGTTTATTTTCTGATGATTCTGGCCAGGATTCTAGAAACAAAATATGAAATTATTGTATTGCCACGGGTCTTTTACAAGTATACAAAGTTTGAAGTCCATCCAATATTTCTAAGTGGTGAAAATCCTGTTCAAAAATTCCGTTACATAGATACAAAGACACTTTTTTTGATTTTCTGATGATTCTGGCCACGATTTTAGAAAACAAATATGAAATTATTATATTTTCACGGGTCCTTTACACGTATTCAAATATTCAAGTCGATCCAATGTTTCTGAGTGGGTGAAAATCGTGTTGAAAAATTCCGTTACATAGATACAAAGACACGTTTTTGATTTTATGATGATTCTGGCCATGATTTTAGAAACAAGTATGAAATTATTATATTGTCACGGGTCGTTTACAAGTATGCAATGTTTCAAGTCGATCCAATGATTTTAAGTGGGTGAAAATCGCGTTAAAAGATTCAGTTACATAGATACAGGTCAAGCTAATATAAAGCGCGTAAAAACTGTGGGTGATGGAGAAATTCCGAATACATATTTGAAAACACGATAAAAACTGCATTAAGTACAACTATTGGTACTCATGAGACAAAAATCATGTTGACTATTGTAATAAATACTATGAAAGCAAAATATTTTAATAAGTACGAAAACAAAAAGTAACTTAGACAACCTAATAATAAACGAATAACAAATTGAACAAATGAAGTTATACATATAACTGGGAACAACTGTTAACGATAAAAATTATGGATAAGATGATATATAACTAATGATAACACAAGTAAACAAAACATTACTTTGCAAATCTAGATGTATTCCAAACTAAACTAATTTGAAGAAATTCAAAACTTAAGTTGTACACAACAAATAATAAAACTAATTTTTACGTATGCATCAGAAACCTGGGTACTAAAACAGCAGACATAATATTAAAATTAATAATATTTGGAATTAAAATCTTAAGTAGAATACTAGTCCCGCGCCGTAGCCGAGCGGTTAAGGTAGGAAGCCTTGGCGCAGAGCTACGGGACTTGCGCTGGTTCGAGTCTCCATGGGGGAAGAAATTTTCTCATGGTATTTCGGCCAGTATGGGACCGGTGTTCACCCAGCATCGTGAGGCAATTGGGTAGCTACAATAAGTAGCGGCTCCAGGTTGAGGAACCAGCTATAACGGCTGGGGGACTCGACATGCTAACCACATGTCACCCCTACACTGGCTGTTGATCATCTACCTCTGTTATTGACACATGTGGATGTGAAGGGCCAGCAGCCGGCTGGTAAAAGGGCAACCGCTAAAAAAGTGGAAAAGACCCTCAATCGGAAGTAGAATACTGATACTATGTAAGCGAAGTTAATTAGGATAATGAGAAGAAATAATGAATTATATCTCCCAAACAAAGAAAACATTCCATCAGTTTTATAAATACACAAAGAATTCGCTGGTTTGGTCATGAATGGAGGTTGTCAAAAATATCACTCCTTAAGAAATTTTAGGTTGGAATCCCAAAGCATTAAGACCTAAAAGAAAAAAGATCTAGCATAGATGGAAACACGATGTGCTAAAATACTTGAGAAAGATGGGAATAAAAACTGTAAACCTCTCATATAAAACAGGAAAGAATTAAAAAAAAATAGTCAAGAAAATCAAAAACATTTTTTAATATATTTATTAAACACAATGTGTACATCAAATTAAATTTAGCTTTTTACCAGTCTTTAATTAAATTGTTTAGAGGCAGAGTCCTGTTTTTACACTTCGCTAGATGATATTTGGGACATGGATTGTTGCATAATTTACAGATGCAGTCCTCCTTGGGTTCGTGGTACATGTTGTTCAGGCATATATTCCCATGAAATCCATGGGCTGCGAAACGTGTGTACAGGTGTCGAAGTTCGAAATTCGGTTGCTTCCAGGTTTCTGTTTTCATTGCGTCTGTTTCCATAATTTCTGTCGGTATCTGGGCGGCTTTGTTCTGTCTCTCCTCGATGACGATTCTGTATGCTAGCGTTTCCGATAGTCTGAAACAGTGTCTGATATCTTCGATGAAGAAGGATTCCTGGGCTATTGTATAGGCATAACTATTTCTTGTATATTTTGAAATTGACAGTGCTCTTTTGAGAAACCTTGATTTAACGTTCTCCAGTTTCTTAAGATTTTTCACTGTCAAGTAATTCCATATTATATTTGAAGAGAAAAATTATACGCTCAGACCGGGACTTGAACCCGGGACCCTCGGTTATCTAGACCAAGTGCTCTACCAACTGAGCTACCTGAGCAAGTACCGATCTAAACGCAAATCCTTCTCTATATACATACCCAGTGTCCCGGGTTCAAGTCCCGGTCTGAGCGTATAATTTTTCTCTTCAAATATGATTTATCCATCATTGAGATGTACGAAATCAATAATAAAAAAAATCCATATTAGCTGGATTCCGTATGTTGCGGCCGGCATTACTTTAAGATTGAAGAGTTTCATTGCAGTTGAGAGGGACCATTTTAATGGTCGTTTTATAGCCAGTCGAAGAAGAATGTGTATAATATATGCTAGTCATGTGGCATGGTGAGGAGTGAAGAATGACATGGAAATTTATTTTAAGAAAACTATAAAATATGCTCCTGGTATGTAGACCAAGAAAGAGTTAAGAAAATAACATTAAACATGATTTGAGAGAACATTAAACATGATTTGAGAGAGGTGAATGATTGAAAAACATTAGTTGAGGATAGGGTAGCATGTATCCATATGCTAATGAATCTCCTTCTTCGATAATGCTAGTTAGTTAGTTAGTTTATGGTAGGCCTACAGTAATAGAACTCAGTCCTAGTGGACCATTTAGGAGTTAATTGGGTAAACCAGGCAAGGTTGATCGATTTCATTCATTCATTTTGAGAATTTCCCTCATCATTGAGGGTTTTCTTCAATCAATCTTAGTAATTTATATGAATTAATTTCCGAAGTTCTCTGGCGGAACTATGGCCCTGGGGTCGACTCAGCCTCTAACGGAAATGAGTACCAGACGCTTGTTCTGGGGGTAAAGGGGCCGTCACGCAGGGCTGACAACCCGGCTGACATAAAGTGCCGATTGTCTAGAAAAAGTGGGAGCCTTAACCTCCTACTACCCCAAGGGCCTCCGGGTCTGTTGTGGGATCACTTTACTTTACTTTACTTTTATTTTCTTTATTGACAATTAATTACTGAATACTTATGTGACTAGCCTCCTCTGATTCATCTAACAAAAAAAAATGTGTATGGAATAATCAGAACTTGCAAGCTAGACTGAAAATTAAACAAGTAATGCTACAACTTGTACTAACTTTTGGAGGGCGGAAGGACGGTTTTACATAATTCTACCCCTATTCTCCTACCCTCTCCATGATATAGCATTTTCAATTTCAAGAATTAGTACTGTGTTGTAATTTATATTTCCTATTTCATTAAAGAGAGAAATTTCTAACTGTGGCCCGTGAGTTATATTAGTTTTGGTTCAAGTGAAACCCTTCCACAGTCAACTAATTTCCATGCCGCTTCCCTCTTTCATCCATGACTCAGAGAAACTTCTAATTTAGAGAAATCGTCAAAATAAATGCAAGGAAATAAATTCTGTATTATATTACATTACATCTTCTTCTTCTTCTTCTACTACAAGGTTTAGGCTATGCAGCCTGTTCCGGCGAAGTTAAAAGTGGAGTCCATCTTCTGCGTGGTCGGTCAACATCTCTTGTTCCTCTGGGATTATACAGGAAGGTTCTTTTTGATATTCTTTCGTTGTTCATTCTCATTAAGTGTTCTGTCCATTTCTTATTATTTTCGCTGATTTTATCTTCAATTTTATATATATTTAATTCTTCTCGTATAGTTTCATTCCTTATTCTATCCGCTCTTGTGCATCCTTTCACATTACGTAAAAACAGCATTTCCGCAGTCTGAATCCTGCTTTTATCCCTTGATTTCATTATCCAATTTTCACTTCCATTCAACAACAAAGGAACAGCCATTGTTTTATATAATTTAAGTTCCGTATCTTTCCTTGTTTTCCGACCTAAGGTTCTTTTTATGGTTCCACAAGTAGCCTGAAATTTATTTACTTTATTTTCTACATTTTTATTTTCTCTATAAGTTATATCACATCCTAAATATTGGAAATGTGATATTTGTTCTATTATTTTGTTATCCAGTACAATTTTTGATCTAATTCCATATTTACCAATAAATGCCATTACTTTTGACTTATTTATTGATATTTTACAATTATATCTATTGGCTATTAATTTAAATTTATATGCTAACATTTGGAGCTCATTTTCAGATTCTGCTAAAAGTACAACATCGTCAGCGAATAATAAAGCCATTACATTACATTACTTTTTATTTTATTTCATCGAGACAATTTGCTGCGATTGTAGCATCCGATATTACCTACATATTCTGACGTTTTTGGGTTTCACATCTCTATTTCATGGGTTAGAAACACATTTGATGTAAAGAAATCGTGAAAATAATAATAACATTAATTTATATATTATCCTCCATTATCTTTCATCGAATGAGTGAGTTAAGCTCGTTTCGTTTGACATAAATATTCGGAAATTTCCGAGTTCAAATCCCGGTTGAGAGAAATGTTGAATTTAGAAATAACGTCAAAATCATCATCATGAACAATAAGGATTAAGCCCAATATCCTGTTCCGATGTCATTATATGTCGAATTGGTCCTTCCATCTCTTCAATGGTCTTCAGAACAATCTTCTCCCTTTTGGTTTATAATTATACTTTCTTCTTGGTATGCGCTGTTCATTCATTCGTAATACGTGCTGAAGTAAGCATTTTGATAGTATTTTATTCTTTCACAGAGATTAAATAATTAAGTTCTGTTCTTATATCTTCGTTTTTCTTGTTATCAGTCCTTTGGTATCCTGCTATTGCTCTAAAAAAATGGCGTGAAAATAATAGCAGAAAAATAAATTGCATATTTTATTCTCTTTTATTTTATTTTAATCAATAATTATGGTCATATGGTAGTATGTGACACGTACATGGAGGGTTCAAATCGTGTTTCCATGACTCACAAAATCTTCTAATTTAGAGAGACCGTAAAAAAAAGCAGTAAATTAAGTTATTTATTTTTCTTCTATTAAATTACTTAGTTCAGACTAATATATTTAATACACATATTTGAAAGATTCCGGCTTCAAATACCTGTTCAATATCACAGGTAGAGTTTTAATTTACAAAACCCTGAAAATAATAACAGAAAAACAATTTCTGGATTATATACTCGTACCATCGTTATTTTCTTTAATCGAGCACAGACAGTAGAATTTTGCACATTGGAATTTCGAAAGTTAAAGGTTCAAATCCCAATTCCATGAGTTAGAGATCCATCTATCCATAGTAATTCTGCCCGAGGGCAGGTCTTTCACTGCAATCATAGCATTTTCATGCTACGCTTGCAGCTTTACTAGGGAATTGTAGGTGTGGTAGTTTCCCGTTGCTTTCCACACCGGTGAAGGATGATGATGATGTTAATGATAAGGATCATGATGATGATGGCCAAATGATTTCGGGGACCGTTTGGGCCTTAAAGTTTTTCTGACATTTGTCTTACAGGTGAGGAAAAACCCCGATATAAACCTCATCCAGAGAAATTGTTCCGACCTGGGATCGAACCTGGGTCCGCTGCGTGACAAGTCAGCACGCTACCTCGAGACCACAGCGGTGGATGCTTTCAATTGAATAAATAAATATTAAATTGTTATTTTCTTTGATCGAGTAAGATAATTCAGACTGTAGTGTTTGACACATGTGTCCTGGGTTCAAATTACGATCGACGACTAAGAAAGATACCAATATATTAGGTGATTATTGGACTATGTCTATACACTTACATCCCCAAGTGGGGTACGATTGTTCCCTTGCGGAAGTTACTTAACCAAGCTAATTAGTTACACTTATGTTACTACAGGGGGCACGCCGTAGCATAGTGGTTAAGGCACTGCGCTACAAGCCGGAAGGTCGAGTGTTCGAGTCCCGGTGGGGTCAGGATTTTTAAACTGACCCAAACCTTCTGGCGGCACTATGGCCCTGGGGTCGACTCAGCCTCTAACTGAAATGAGTACCAGACGCTTGTTCTGGGGTAAAGGCGGCCGTCACGCAGGGCTGACAACCCGGCTGATATCAAGTGCCGATTGTCAAGAAAAAGTGGGAGCCTTAACCTCCTACTACCCCAAGGGCCTCCTGAGGCCTATAGTATAATGTTACTACAGATGTTATCAAGATAAAATAATCGCATCAAAGAGACACACCTAACAGGAAACAGCATTACTTTAATGGATAAAGTGCATTAAATTTTGCTCAGAATCTCTAATTTAGGCTTGAGGTTCTTTTATGAGTCCCAAAATTTTCAGGTTCGAGACCCAAAGCATAAAATCCATATCGAAGGACTTGTCCCTTGAAGTTTTCCATGCTAAAATACATCGACTCCGGTCGGATTTGAACCCTGAAACTTCGGGATCAGAGTCAAGGAACTTAATCCGTAGACCACCAAAGCAAATGAATTGGACTATATTTGGTAGGATTAATTATGGATTTCTTCAGCCGTCAATTCAAATTTTGAATTATAATTCACACTGCCTAAAGTTTGACTTCTTCTGCCACGTCACTTATGTATACCTACTGTCTTATTCCTACTCATCAAGTTTAAAATCAAAGACTTCTCGGTAATTCACGTGCGCCATCTCCTAGAAAAGCTGCAATCTTCTGCGCTAAAACACTTGTGACCCGAACACATAGTTGTCTTATGTTTTTAGTTTAAGTTAACATTAGGCAAGTAGCGTCTATGCTTTTTTTAAGTTTCGAATAAATTTGAAGTACAGAAATTAGAAAATGGATGAAGCAGAAAGGAATATAATGGATGAGATTGAACACAGGCTAAAATGGTATAGACACGTTAGAAGAATGCAGGATAGAAGACTACCAAAAGCCGTTTATGCATGGAAAATTAAAAGCAGGAACAGAAAAGGAAGACCAAGAACAAACTGGAAATTCAACGAGGAAATTTGGTGTAACAGATGAAGACACAGAGGACAGAGAACGATGGAGAATTTTAATTAAGGGGCATTTGTGAATGTTTGTTGCAAACTGATAGTCTGTAAGTCCGTAGTCAATTATATTTATTATCCGAAACTATCTCAAAATACTCACCTCATATCTCTGAAAAACTGTAAAATTCGTTTTAAAAACAGGCCTACTACTCTATAATTAGTGTTTGTTTCCACCCTGTGTACACCAATTGTTATGTACACTGTTTCTAAAGCTATATTTACAATAATTAGTTTTCAAAGTATCAGAATTCAAAAATCGTCAATAAATTGATTAATAACACAGTAGGGATATTATTACAAGCTCTATTTTCAAATGTTTAAAAACGTTAGCTTTTATTTCACGCTTCAAACAGCAATTTCTAATTTTACTCTTGTTGTAGAGGTCCTGTTTCAAACGCCATAGTTGCCTTTAGTGTAACATTGCTTACAGTAATAGCTTGTTTTAAATTACACACTCCCAGTTTACATTTATAAACTAAATTGCTTCTATCCACCTATGCAGCGTTCGCATTAATGACTGGAACTACAAGGTGTATAGTCCATTTGTGGTAACTGTAGCCGTCTTGGCGAATCCTAAGGCATGTTAGATAGATAGATAGATAGATAGATGGAAAGCTCTGCGGCCATCACTTAACCCTTAAATTCGTAATGTATTTTTTTGGATACATCGGTTGGTTCAATTAATTTAATACCTTAAATAAATCAGAAGAAAACGAACAAAAAGGAACCACTTAAATATGTGTCTAATTATACAATATACCTAATAATAACAGTTATACAAGATTCCGTTTTCACTGCGGTCCGCCACATTCAAATAACTAACAGAGGAAATTTGTGTCTCAAAATTATTATTAAATAAGAACAGCTAAATCCAAAAAAGAGCCGTTTCTGATTGGAATGCCGACTTGACTTCCCGCTCTTGCCCTCTTTAGGGCTGGCGGCTTCTGTGGTGGTGGCAGTCTTCCTGTTGGCAGCTCAGTGAATCAAGTGAACAACTAGAACTCCAATGAAATTCACCCAGAAACTGAATGCAGGATTGGTGTGTCCAACCACTTGACCTTTGACACCGGACTGCTGCTAGTTATCGTGGGCAGAGGATATACAATATAAAAATCAGAATACGAACAAATAAGTTCGTAAATGACAAATTATAAAATAACGACGATATATTTAATTATAATAATAATAATAATAATAATAATAATAATAATAATAATAATAATACTTTATTTATTCTGGCAGAGTTAAGGCCATAAGGCCCTCTCTTCCACTCAACCAGCACAAATACAAATAAATATTCGACAAATATAGATATACACTATACTAATTATAAACAGTTAAAGATACAATAAATGTAGCAATGTAAATGTCATGTACAAACAACATTTTATAGGGTAATAACAATAATGATACGATAATAATAATAATAATAATAATATAAATATGATACATTATACGGGAAACACCAATTAATATATATATATATATATATCTTACACTGGATAATAATGAAGTCGAGTTTAGAGCAAATATAAATTTAGATTTCTTTTAGAAGATGTTTTCCTCGATGGATATAAGGGGGAAATTCAAGAAGTGACACAATTTCCATTACATGGTACTACTACTACTACTACTACTACTGTTTTGCCAATTTAAGGGTTAAGGGAACCAGTGTAAAAATAATAATAAATATTCACGGGTATACCCTAAAGAACAAGAGTAGAGACCAGAATAAATCTAAATCTTGTGGTAGGGAATTCCAGTTGCGAGAAGTGATGGTATATGACATGGAGTGATGTGATGTCCTATGTTGCGGTATATTAAGTAAGAGACTATGTTGTGATCTTGTGTTTAGGTTATGGTTTGAGGATAGATACTGGAAACGGGATGATAAATAATTCACAAGGGCTAAAGAGGGTTGAAAATCCCTAATAATAGCCGAAAGTTGCGTTCACGATTGAATGATTCCCATGGATCGAGGACGACTTCCACAAAAATGGATGTTTTCCTCGATGGATATAAGGGGGAAATTCAAGAAGTGACACAATTTCCATTACATGGTACTACTACTACTACTACTACTACTACTACTACTACTACTGTTTTGCCAATTTAAGGGTTAAGGGAACCAGTGTAAAAATAATAATAAATATTCACGGGTATACCCTAAAGAACAAGAGTAGAGACCAGAATAAATCTAACCGTGTTGTCTATAGGAAAATATGTATAATGTATAAGCTGCACTAAAGAATGATAAAAAAATTAATATTAGTATGAGAAGCAAACTCCAGTCGACTATTCTATTTAATAATCTAATTTATCCTAAAAGATTAATAGAAGGAGTAGCTGCCATGTTTACAGAATCTTAATAGAAATCACCATAAAGATATTCTTGGTATAAAATTTAGTAACCCCTTATTAATTATTATTCTACCAGTTATATTATATGGGTGCGAAACATGGACTCTTACTTTAAGGGAGGAAAGGAGATTACAAGTATTTGAGAATAAAGTTCTTAGAAAAAATTTTGGACCAAAGAAAGATGAACAGACAGGTGACTGGAGAAGACTAAATAACAATGAACTACATGGTCTTTATAGGAAGCCAGATATAATAAGAACAGTTAAGTCTCGTAGACTGCGATGGGCAGGACATGTTGCACGTATGGGGAATGAAAGACGTGCATGGAAGCTTCTTGTAGGAAAGCCAGAGGGAAAACGCCCAGTTGGTAGACCAAGAATGAGGTGGGAGAACAACATTAACTATGATTTGAGGGAACTAGATTATACAGGGAATGATTGGAAAGCATTAGCTCTGGATAGGGATGTATGGAGAGCTTATGTCCGCGCGGCGATGAACCTACGGGTTCGATAGTGCCAGTGAGTAAGTAAGTAAGTATTAATTATTAATCTGGTGAGCGATCCATTTCTGTCCTCCTTAATAGATAGAACCCCGGGTTCCTGTAAAATACATTAGCCCCGGTTTAAATTTTGAATTCAAATTTGAAGTTAATTAGCAGTGAAGTCGGAAGCGGACCTTTTGGGGTTCTATTCCAGCATTTGCTGTTTGGATTGAGGGAAACCTCTTAAAACCTCAATCGGAATAGTCGATCACGCGGGATCTTGCCAAGTTTTGGCTTTCGGATGAGTAGTCGACAAAATTGCCAATCTCAAGACAACCCTTGAGGATGCCGGACGCAGTCTCTGGCGATACGTGGTAGAACTACAAGCCTCAAGACCACGGCCAACAACCCGGAAATCTTCGACAAGATCTTCATAGGCTAATAATAATTGTATTTATTTATATACAGATTTTCAATGCTTACACATATTTCTGTGCCTAAAGTTTTATTTTCCTTCTCCATTCGTCTCCATCCATCCACTCCATTTCCTCCTGTCCCCTTGTTCTCATTCCAGCTCTTACTTCTTGCATCCACGAGTAGAGGTCTTCCTTTCCTACTTCTTTCAGGTGGACACCATTCGAATTTTTTCCTTCGCTTAAAACCTCAATCGGAATAGTCGATCTTGCCAAGTTTGGCTTTCGGATGACTCTACATTGGGAGGGCATCCAGCCTTCTCTTCATTTAAAATATAATGTGCGTACATTTCAAATGATTACAATTATTCATACAATTATGGTAACGTGCATTTTTAATTTGTTTTTATTAACTCTTCAGTTGTTGCTGTTCTATCTGTAGTTGTCAGATGATGTCAATTTCTCTGGAACTGGTGGGATGAACCTGTAGCAGTAAGATTAGTTATTAGTTTTTTTAATTTGTTGTATTTATATATTTTATTAATGCACAGCTAATGACAAATGAGGGAAATTTTGAGGAATTGGCTGAATTCAAATACCTAGGAACAATAATCACAAATAGGAATGAAATGCACAAAGAAATTAAACATAGGCTCAATTCTGGAAATGCGTGCTATTATGCATTGCAGAGACTTCTGAGGTCCCAACTCCTTTCAAAAAACGTTAAGCTGAAAATATATAAAACTATTATTCTACCAGTTATATTATATGGGTGCGAAACATGGACTCTTACTTTAAGAGAGGAAAGGAGATTACAAGTATTTGAGAATAAAGTTCTTAGGAAAATTTTAGGACCAAAGAGAGATGAACAGACAGATGAATGGAGAAGACTACACAATAATGAACTACATGGTCTTTATAGGAAGCCAGATATAATAAGAACAGTTAAGTCTCGTAGACTGCGATGGGCAGGACATGTTGCGCGTATGGGGAATGAAAGACATGCATGGAAACTTCTTGTAGGAAAGCCAGAAGGAAAACGCCCAGTTGGTAGACCAAGAATGAGGTGGGAGAACAACATTAACTATGATTTGAGGGAAGTAGATTATACAGGGAATGATTGGAAAGCATTAGCTCTGGATAGGGATGTATGGAGAGCTTATGTCCGCGCGTAGACCAAGAATGAGGTGGGAGAATAATATTAACTATTATTTGATGGAAGTAGATTATACAGGGGATAATTGGAAAACATTGGCTCAAGATAGGGACATATCGAGAGCTTATGTTCGCGTGGCTACGAACCTACGGGTTTGATAGTGCCAGTGAGTTAGTTAGTTAGTATGAGATAAAGTAGAAAGGATTTTATCAAATTTTACTATACCCTAGATAAAGAAAGAAACACAGTAATCTGTTTTGCGATGGCTTAAGAACAAGGTTAGCCATTTCGTTCTTCTGTCAGGGAAAAAAAGGTCTGCCAGTGATAGGGAATGAAGAATGCTAGTGAAGGAAAAGGCTTGGCAGAACGATTGAGTTGCAAGTAAGGACCCATCAGAGACATCTGTTGGATAAATCTACAAATTTTCCGTTTCTTGAGTTCTCAACCCCCCGTGCAAGAGACAGCTAGAAGAGGAAGATTAAATAAATTTGGTTATCTTACAAAACACACACCTGGCTAACGTATTCAATTTACCACCTGCTATTTTTATTTGTTCATTGTTATCGCCATTCTGCCTTTATTCTTTTGTGTTTTCACTTCGTAATTAAATATAATTGAATAAATTAATTGTGCTATACACACACACATATGAATTATCTAAGTGTATTCCTTGGTTGCAATAGAGAAAAGGAGATAAATAATAAATTACAAATATTTAAATATTTATGTGGCACCCTTTTAAAGAACACTGGGAAAGAAAGTATGAAAAGAAACACTTTTATGTGGCTGAGGGAAGAAGAAAGATGTTTTAGACAGGAACTTCTGGCAACAAATCATTTCGGGTTGAAGGAGAAACACAATATTGTGGAATTTTCCTATTAAAAAAATAATAATAATCATCATCATCATAGTACATTCACGAATTTAGGCCATTTGTTGACCTGTTTCGGCCTCAAGAGAAACACCATCCAGAAGTCTTTTGAGTGGACGTCCTGGTCTTCTTCTTCCTGCAGGTTGATATCTTAACATTTGTTTGGGTATTCTGTGATCTTCCATTCGATGAACATGTTGCATCCATCTTGACTTATAATCAGAAATTTTGTTTTCTAAAGATTCCATGTGTAATTCTTCTAAGATGTCTTCATTTTTTTTGTGATCTAGTAGTGTGTATCCTGCAGTCCTCCGAAGGTATCTCATTTCAGCAGATCTAAGTCTCTGTATATCCTTCTGTTTCAACGTCCATACTTCGCTGCCATACAAAAGGGTTGGAAGAGCCAGTGTTTTATACACTTTCAGTCTTGAATGTTTTGGACTAACTGTGGCTTGAAGATAGAATTTATTTCAATTCCTTCTGGCTTTTTTCGTGTTGAGACTTGAAAGTAGTTTTGAAGTTCCTTAGGACAGGTTACTGGCCCGACGCTAAGTAGTCCAGTGGTAGGGCTGCTACCTTTTAGTCTCTGGACAGACATTAAGATACTGCATTTACTCAGTACCCGATGGAACGGTTATACCGCCGTGACTCGGACCTCAGAGCCTCGTTTGTGAAAACGGGTTGTACCACGAGAAGGTGAGGATGAGAATTAGGTAGGAGAGGTTATACACACGTCACTACCCCTTACAACCCTAATAATAATAATAATAATAATAATAATAATAATAATAATAATAATAATAATAATAATAATAATAATTATTATTATTATTATTATTATTATTATTATTATTATTATTATTATTATTATTATTATTATTATTATTATTATTATTTTGTAACGAGTTTCAGTTAGAATTGCCAAATCTAGTTCCATTGCACCTATTTCTTTAATTACTTCCTCCATTTTATTTCTGCAGCCTTGAGCAAAGATTGCCAAATATTGTTATGGAATGGATCCCAATAGAAAGGAGGAAGAGAGGAAGACCGAAGAAAACTTGGATAGAAGGGGTACAAGCAGCTATGAATATCAGAGGAATGGAGGAAGATCAATGGATGAATAGAGAGGAATGGCGTTTGGTTTCCGGAAGACGGCGGCAGCTGCCATGATACCGGATGATGATGATGATGATTTGTAATGAGAACAATTAAGTCTCATAAACTGCGATGGGCAGGACATGTGGCACGAATGGGGAATGGAAGACGTGCATGGAAGCTTCTTGTAGGAAAACCACAGGGAAAACTCCCAATTGGTGGACCAAGAATGAGGTGGGAGAATAACATTAACTATGATTTGAAGGAAGTAGATTATACAGGGGATGATTGGAAAACATTGGCTCAGGATAGGGATGTATGGAGAGCTTATGTCCGCGCGGCCATGAACATTACGGGTCCGATAGTGCCAGTGAGTTAGTTAATTAGTTATTAATTGTAAATGCATGGAAAATTGAAAGGAGCAGAAAAGGAAGACCAAGAACAACCTGGAAGAATAAGATTCAAAATTCAATATGGATATTTGGTGTAACAGATGAAGTCACAGATGACAGAGAACGATGGAGAACTTTAATTAAGGGAAATTTGTGAATTTTTGTTGCAAACTGATAGTATATAAGTCCGCAGTCATTTACATTTATTTACTTTTTAGTTCGTGTTAATTACTAAGATTGGTTGGAGAAAACCCTCAATGATGAGGAAAATTATCAAAATAAAAAAGTTATTATTATTATTTTTTTTATTGCGGATGAGCCCATGTAGGACTATGCAAAGTACTTAGAGGCGTTTCCTTTGAGCCCAAATTTCTTTCATTCTTTTGCTATGAGCTTGTTTTCTGTCGTATGTCCAAGTTGTTCCAGTTTTTTTCTTCGGTTTGTCCTCTTGGTCAACTTGCCTCTTATTCACCTTAATTCTAAATATATCTCTGTTTGGGATATCTTCTTTAGTAATTCCTGCCAATTTTAAGTCCTTTTTTACTTCATCAATCCACTTCATAGTATCAACTGGACCTTTACTTCTGTTTTCGTAGAATTCCATTACCTGTTTTGTAAGCCTATTTGAGTTCATTCGTTTAATATGGACATAAAATGTTAACCTTCGTTTTCTAATATCACTATGAATGTCTGTATATATATATATATATATATATATATATATATATATATATATTTATTTATTTATTTCCTTTTTTACTTCTGAGTCTAAATGCTTCACCTATGACTTGTGGACCTAAAACTTTTTTTATAATTTTGCATTCTTTTTTCACTATATTTTCGATATTTTTTTTTTCCTGTTCAAAATTAATGTTTCTGCTCCATAGAGGCACTCTGGTTTAATTACAGTGTTATAGTGTCGTAATTTTGTATGTAAAGATATACATTTTTTATTATAAGTGTTGTGAGTAAGCCGAAATGCTGTTTCCATTTTTTGGCATCTACTTTTATTGGATTTAGTTTCAATTCCATTTTCCTGAATTATTTCACCAAGATATTTAAATTGTGAAACTCGTCTAATTTTTCCATATTTGTTTTCCAGGTATTTCGGTGCTTATTATTATTATTATTATTATTATTATTATTATTATTATTATTATTATTATTATTATTCTATGAAATAAGTGCATTGAATGGAAAAAAATAATTTTTATCAATTACACACGTGGAAACAGAGTATGAAATATAGAGAGTAGGCAGCAATAAAAACGACAGCATATCAGTACAGCGGTGCAATATCCTGTGTTCTGATAGATGGTAGGACATTTCCTTTGCACATAACATTATTGATGTTCTCTCGCACGCACTTTCTCATCCATTACAACTCAACCAGACACGTTTGCCGTTCATTGATAAGGCACAAGTATCCATTTGCACTGCCGTTATATTATTTTATAGCCATAATCTTCCCTTTTCACACATCTCCCTCACTTTACATACAATTCGGTTTACACAGTTCAGCTGTTCAATTTAAACAAATGACGCGCAATTCTTAGCAGTCATATAATTGCCTGAAATTACCTACTTACCTTTTTGCACTATGTAACTAATATTGTATACTTACAGTATATTGCGATACAAGTGAGGTAAGCACTTGTTACTGATCGAGAAAAAGTTTGAAAAAACGAGGCGCTTGCGCCGAGTTTTATCAATTTTCGAGATCTGTTACGTGCTTACCTCATGAGTATTGTATACTATTTTTTAGTCGATGTGACTAATTTTTATTAAATATAGTAATACATTAATTAAAATATTGGTAGGATGTAAATGACTTCTATGAGAAAGAAACATTTGGTGATCGTTGCTATGCAGCTTTTCATTTGTTTTATTATAAGCAAGGATTGTTGGCTGGGGAGACATTTTTATATGTAGTACCGTGATTAGAATCTGTTTGATAATTTTATCATGGAAGGAGTCATAGTAGATGATAGAGATATTGAAGAAGCCTGGAGAGTGGGATGTTCTGCATTAATTCCGGAAAAGTCTAAAGAAAGGTACGAATTAGTGTACAAAACATTCAAGAAATGTTTTATTTTACTTACCGAACGTGTGCTTTTTGAGTCTATATCAACATTGCGATTTCTTTTGTTTGCATAGCAACCAGGTTAGATGTGGGAACGTTGACCTACTTCCAGTAACAACAATATTGGTAAGTATAAGAAATTAGTCACATCGACCAAAAATGTTATTGTTGACGTGCATCGCAATTTGACATTCTCGCATACTATCTTGGTTGCTATGGAAACAAAAGAAATCTCAGTGTTTTAAAATTAACCAAAGCCACTAGTGGGGTAAATAAAAACATTTATTTTGAAGTATTGATAGTGATACTGAAATTTGTATTCATCTTCTTCTTCTTCTTCTTCTACTGCAAGGTTTAGGCTATGCAGCCTGGCGAAGTTAAAAGTGGAGTCCATCTTCTACGTGGTCGGCCAACATCTCTTGTTCCCCTGGGATTATACAGGAAGGTTCTTTTTGGTATTCTTTCGTTGTTCATTCTCATTAAGTGTTCTGTCCATTTATTATTATTTTCGCTGATTTTATCTTCAATTTTATACATATATATATATATATATATATATATATATATAATTCTTCTCGTATAGTTTCATTCCTTATTCTATCCGCTCTTGTGCATCCTTTCACAGTACGTAAAAACAGCATTTCCGCAGTCTGTATCCTGATTTTATCCCTTGATTTCATTATCCAATTTTCACTTCCATACAACAACAAAGGAACAGCTATTTTGTTATCCAGTATAATTTTTGATCTAATTCCATATTTACCAATAAATGCCATTACTTTTGACTTATTTATTGATATTTTACAATTATATCTATTGGCTCTTAATTTAAAATTATATGCTAACATTTGGAGCTCATTTTAAGATTCTGCTAAAAGTACAACATCGTCAGCGTATAATAAAGCATTTATTTTATCTTTATTATCAATTAATATTCCTTCATTAGTTAAAACCTTCTTCCATTCTTCACATCCAGCTTTCCACGCCTCTTCTATTTTATCATAACTGCACACATCGTCTAAAACATTCTCCATAATCAGAAATAAATGTCGAATCAAATTGGTTTTACAGTTTTAACAAATATAAGATGACGACATGACCAACAATACTTGTTATATCTGCAAAGCAACACATATAGCCGATTCACCTTCTGAAATCTTCATTTATCTTCAATTATATTTTTTAATATTTTAGCTAATATCTTAATTACTAAGACTATTTAACTCATGCCCCAAATGGGAGTCAACGACCAATCACGTTACAATGATTTTGATTTACAACCAATCACACTCGTGTTTCGCCTAGAATTTACCAACTAAAGTTTATCATAATAAAAAAAGCACCTCCTTTTTAACATTCTGAATAGGTCATAGCATTATTTTGCAGTGACTGACCAACCAAGAAATACGGCTACCAGATTGTATATATAGTGCTACGAGTTACTGGTTAGCCCAGAAAATTGGATAAACCTGGGTAGATTTCTGGACAAAACGCGGAAAATAAGAACAACACTTATTCAGGAATAAATAAATATGTTAGCAAATTGCAATGCCATTAATTCTTAATAATTCTACATAACTAAGTTAATGTATAATGTAATTGTATTGATATCTAATTGTAATATTATTGTGTTTTTTTTAACATCGAGTTATTGTAACGGACTGTCAACAGCACGTACAGCTTACTGCCCGTGCGATCCATATTTGTAAATAACATTGTATGTATCTTACTTTTAGTTTAATAAAATCCTTATGTGTGTATGTATGTATGTAGTGCATGAATGTCAACACATACCGCATGCGAGACTTAATATAAAAACATTTGTAGCAATTGATTATATCACCAAAAAAAGAAACCACTGTTTGCACTTTCTTAAATGTATTTTTTTCAGAAAAATATAATTGTCATATTTACATCATAGAACATCAGAAATGAATTAATATACAGTTTGATGTGTTTCATTTTTTCTCCACTAGAGTGCATTCTTACAATGCTGCGTTCCTTTGGCAATAAATAATATGATCTGGTTGCAGTGACGAACAAAAGAAGCAAATGAAGCATACCAATCGTTTCTCATTTGTTTTCAAACATCGCCGTTTACATTAAATATATAAATACTTTAAAATAACTATATTTGAATAATGATTTGTGAGTAAACATCTTAATTTTATTCGTTAAATAGTCGTAACAAATGCCACTTTTGATTTCCAAATTCTCTAGATAAGTTCACTCCTCACTTAGTGAGTCGTGAATTTATCGATAATTTGGAAATCACTCGTGGCATTACTTATGATAATGATCATCATCATCATTATATAGGGCATTCCACTTAAAAGTAATTTCGGTTACTGCTACATATGTTTCCTTGGACGATGATTAAAAATCAATAAGTAATTAGAAAACAATACAGGTCTGCGCTCTAATTTAGTAAAGGGGAATGTTACCATCTGAGCTCGCAGGATGACGTACAATATGTGGTTGGCACAAATAAAATTAATGCGTAGCGAAATTTATGACATTGATGGATTAGTGTTGTATAATATGGGCACAGGTGATGACGTGTTTTGAAATACAAAAGAATTACTAAATACACAGTCCTCTGTTAATCACTCATGAAGCCTACGCTACCGTATGTCATAGAGTGACATCTGTTGTTTAGCAGGTGGAAATAACGAAACACGGCCGTACTTCTCCAGATATACTCATCCAGGAAATGTATATATATATATATATATATATATATATAGTAGTAGGACTTTATTAGACAAAAGTAAGATGTTTACAATATTATTTACAAATATGGGTCGCACGGGCAGTAAGCCGTACGTGCTGTTGACAGTCCGTTACAATAAAGTAATAATTGGTACTAGTGTAAAGAAAAATAAACAACAAAAAATCAATAACATTACAATTACATAAAGAAAACACAATAATATTACAATTAAATAATAACACAATAGCATTATACACTAATTAATTTATATATAATTGTTAAGAATTAATGGTATTGCATTTTGATAACATATATTTATCCATGAATGAGTGTTGTCCTTATTTTCCGCGTTTTGTCCAGAAATGTATCGAGATTTATCCAATTTTCTGGATTTACCAATAACTCGTAGCATGCCAATCTTTCCCGATTTGAATTTAGAAATCTCTCCGGTAATAACTGACGTCTCCAATATTCTAAGTCATTACATTTTCCTAATATATGTATATTTAATCACAGCTCATAATTTTTACAAGGAAATTGTCCTAATATATAATAACATTGGACGATGGTAGCCTATATGGTCGAGTTGAAGTTACAGAGGTTTTAAGTAATATTTCTTCATTTTCGAGAATATAATGTAAATAAATAATAATTTTAAAAAAGTAACACAATACGCTTTATTAAAGTAAAGTGATCCACAACAGGCCTCAGGAGGCCCTTGGGGTAGTAGGAGGTTAAGGCTCCCACTTTTTCTAGACAATCGACACTTTATGTCAGCCGGGTTGTCAGCCCTGCGTGACGGCCGCCTTTACCCCAGAACAAGCGTCTGGTACTCATTTCCGTTAGAGGCTGAGTCGACCCCAGGGCCATAGTGCCGCCAGAAGGTTTGGGTCAGTTTAAAAATCCTGACCCCAACGGGACTTGAACCCTCGACCCTCCAGCTTGTAGGTCAGTGCCTTAACCACTACGCTACGGCGTGCCCCCACAATACGCTTTATTTATTAGAAAACCAAATTAAAAATGAAAAATAATTTTAATTTCGAACACACTTGCGATAAAATTAAAGTGGACAACAAAAAAAAAAACATCTCCAACACATCTAGAGTAAAACTAGAGTTATATGATGAAAGTTAAAAATTAAATTGTACCCGTTGGTAGGTGCCGTCGTCCTCAACTTCGTTTAAATATTGTATATAAAATTAATTGGAGCGCTTTCGGAAGTTATCTTCCATCTTCTGCAGGTTGAGATTCTGCTACTCGTTGTTGTTGTGTATGGTGATGTATACTCCAACTGTTTGTAGGAGCAACTGGCTTGTTCTTGATGATGTCGTATAATGGGTTTGACTGGGGTGTGTTCTCATTAAAAAGTGAGGTGTTGTTTGTTTCCTTTGTAATTTCGAGGTCTTCAAATATATTCTCCTAGTTGGAATGTTTTCTCGGTGGATTATCGTGAGAGTATTTTCGATTGTGTTCATTTGATGACCTGCGTTAATGAGATGTTTAGCATAGCTTGATTTATCACTCGGTTATAAAACAGGAAACAAATTAAACAACATAATATACAATGTCATAGAAGAACACAACAAATTCAACAACAAGGGAGTCTACAAACTAACATGTAAAGATTGTAATAAATGTTATATTGGCAGGACAAACAGGAATTTCAATACAAGATATAAAGAACACCTAAAAGATTTCATACACGTTTATAATATTGGTAGTAAAGCAACTGGGATATGCTTTTTTTTGGGGGGGGGGCTTTACCTCAAATGTGAGACAATGTCGGAAATCTCATTAGTCCCAGATAATTATTTGGCTATCATAATATCCTATAATATTTGCCTTGTTTAAGCACGAATGCATGAATGAATGGCGTGTCTCGTCTTAAATATTAGTGCTGTCTCGGAGATGGCGCCGATCTTCATTCTGCAACGCCTTTCAAGTCCTCATGTGGTCAAAAATTTAGAAATCCTCTCACTGCTCGTGTAACTCTAAGCTTCGGGGACGGATCACGCGTAAAAGTACATAAAATGGAGAGGTTAAGCTAAGAATAAGAAAGAAAGTGAAAATCTAATATATATATATATATATATATATATATATATATATATAAGGATGTTTGTTTGGTTGTTTGTTCGCACTTTATGCGCGGCCATACCATCCGATTGTGATGGGGCGTTTTGCATAATGTTCAGGAGATTCCCGGCATGAACATAGAATACAAGAGAGTTGTGATACTCAACTCCTACTTACTTACAAATATAAAGGCAGTTAAGGGTGTAAAACAGGGATGCGTATTGTCACCACTGTTATTTAACTTATTTATAGACGATGTAGCTTTGATGCTGGAAGTAGAGGGGATCGATGCTCCAACGGTGGGTGAGCGAAGTATTCCTGTTCTAATGTATGCAGATGACTTATGCCTCTTTTCCACAAAAATAGATGGCATGCAGAAGGGTTTAGATTTACTATCGACATACTGTACGACTTGGGGACTTACTGTTAACGTTAGCAAAACGAAAGCCATGACTTTTAAAAACGGGTCGGTATACAGCGGGAGGGAAAGGTGGACATACCGTGGTGAGAACTTAGAAAATGTTAAAAACTTTGTCTACTTGGGGATGACTTTGACAATGAATGGAAAATGGACGAGACACATCGAAAATGCAACAATGAGAGCTAGGTGCCGGACAAGCGAAATGCTTAATAATATGTCAAAATTGCGAAACATACCGATGCGTACACTAGAACAGGTTTATTCTTCGACTGTGAGAGCGACCATGCTGTATGGCTCAGAATTATGGGGTTGGGAACGAACGGGGACACTAGATAAAATTCAACCTATGTTTCTTAAGAAAGCGATGAGATTAGCAACGGGGACTTCAAATTGTGGCATACTGAAGGAATTCGGTACATTTTCGGACACAATAAGGGGCAAAACTATGGCTATTAAGTATTGGTTGGACATAATAAACGGGAATCAGGACTCGCTTAGAGCAGAGTGTTACAATGAACAGAAAAGGCAGTGTGTTTCGGGAGATTGGGTAATCGGTGTAGAAAGGGGATTGAAGGGCATAGGGATGGGTTGGGTATGGGAGAGGAGTACGCGGAATAATAGAAATGTTTGGAGGACAGTTAAGAAGAGACTAATCGATATAGACAGACAGTATATAGAAGCAGAGTGTAGCCAGAAAATATCGCTCACCCTGCAGACGGAACTGAAACTTTCGTGGGGAAGGGAGAAATATATTGACTCTTTGGATGGGGATGATAAAAGTGCTATTGCATGGTTTCATTTGGGGGGATGGATGGCCCATAATTTAACAAATGAGGAAGGCATTAAACTATGCCCACTATGCGATGACCATGAAAACTGGCAGCATATTATAGCATTCTGTAGAGAGACAGAACAACTTAGATTACAGATGCTGCCGGAGAGATTTCTCAGGTCGGATCGAGGGAGAGTGGCGTGTTGGGATCTTTTAGGACGGATCGAGAGTGAATCAAAAACATGCAAATTTTTGGGTACAGTAAGAAAATTGAGATATAACAAAATTGTAGATTAAGGATATATGTATTAACAATAAGAAGAATCTCAATATGGTCTTTGTTTTCGATCTTTAATCATGTTATATAATAAGTAGGTCTGATAAGTTGAATAGTCTGATAGTGCACTTAATGTCTGCAGGGACGGGGGGAGGGGGGTATGAGCGTGCGGTGTGTATATGTGGGGGGGGGGTGTATGTGTGTGTGTGCTTTTTTCTTTTTTTTTCTAATTTGTTTTCTAGCATTTTTTTAAAAATATTAATGTACGGAATGTGGATGAATGTAGATATGTATTATTGTGATGTAGTGTAGACATAGATTTTACTTATATGTAGCCTGTTATTGTTTTTTGATACAGGTGTATTTGTAGGTATTTGTTTATATTATTAGTTTTATTTTTTATTCATGGAAAAATAATGCACGTACGGCCAAGCAGGCCCGTGCGCAATGTAAATGCATATGTATTTTCTTTATTCTGAAAAAAGGGCAATAAATTCCATATTCTATTCTATTCCATTCTATTCTATTCTACTTACTTACTCACTGGAACTATCGAACCCGTAGGTTCATGGTCGCACGTACATAAGCTCTCCATACATCCCTATCCTGAGCTAATGCTTTCCAATCATTCCCTGTATAATCTACTTCCCTCAAATCATAGTTAATGTTATTCTCCCACCTCATTCTTGGTCTACCATCTGGGCGTTTTCCCTCTGGCTTTCCTACAAGAAGCTTCCATGCAAGTCTTTCTTTCCCCATACGTGCAACATGTCCTGCCCATCGCAGTCTACGAGACTTAACTGTTCTTATTATATCTGGTTTCCTATAAAGACCATGTAGTTCATTGTTATGTAGTCTCCTCCATTCACCTGTCTGTTCATCTCTCTTTGGTCCAAAAATGTTCCTAAGTACTTTATTCTCAAATACTTGTAATCTCCTTTCCTCCCTTAAAGTAAGAGTCCATGTTTCGCATCCATATAATATAACTGGTAGAATAATAATTTTATATATTTTCTGTTTAACATTTTTTGAAAGGAGTTGGGACATCAAGAGTCTCTGCAATGCATAATAGCACGCATTCCCAGAATTGAGCCTATGTTTAATTTCTTTGTGCATCTCATTCCTATTTGTGATTATTGTTCCTAGGTATTTGAATTCAGCCACTTCCTCAAAATTTCCCTCATTTGTCATTAGCTGTCCATTTCCATTATATAGTGAATTTCTACGTGTGACCATATACTCCTACATCCTTACAAATTGTCCTTTTTAGTGGAAAACGTGAAAAAAGCAGCTCTTTATACGCTTAAATGGCTTACGCTACCTAAACCACAACAAAGACACAAAATTAATGTACACAGAATTGTGTATCTCAAAAGCTCTACAAAAACGTCCGGGACAGCATATGTTTATCTCGTACGGATAACTCACAATAACCATTTTTGTCTTTCATTGATGCCAAGAAGATCGAGACGAGTACGTAGATTCATGTGCAAGCATAGCAGCACACGGCAGGTATTCTTTTACGGATATCTGACAACGAATTTTCTCTTTTAGCTTATTTATGTCAAGAAGATCGAGATAAGTAGATTCCCGGGCAACGGTGGGTAATCAGCACGGGATATCTAAAAAATATCATCATCATCATCATCATCACTCCAGGGATTAGGCAATTGTCCGTTCCGACTTCGTAATGCATCAGCCCAACGTCTTCTAGGTCTTCCAACATCACATCTTCCTCTTTTTGATAATTTCTTGCTAACAATGGATATCTCTCCTTACTCATTCCATCCATATGATCAATCCATTTCTGTCTGTAATTCGTGACTTTATCCAATAAAGGCTGTACTTTCAATTCTTCTCTTATATCCTCATTTCTTATTCTATCAAGTCTTGTACATCCTTTTACTTGTCTTAGGAACCTCATCTCCGCCGTCTGTATTCTATCCTTCTGTCTTTTCACTGGAGCCCAAGTTTCGCATTCATACAATATTGTGGGAACCGCCATAACATTATACATTTTTATCTTGGTTTCTTTTCTAATTTTATTTTTGAATGTTTTCTGTATTGTTCCACACACCGTCTGAAATCTATTTATTTTGGAGTCAATATCTCTTTCCACATTGTAGCCAACATATCAGCCCAAATATTTGAAACTATCTAAAAAATATAAATTTATAATTATTTTTCCTTTTACTTATTCAACTAAACATAAAATCATATTAATTTTCATGTATTTAGGCGTAGCAGCGCACGCCGGGTATTAGCTAGTCTACCATAAATTAATCAATTCACTATAGAAGCAGAATTTGTATTTTATCTTGGAAACGTAACACCAAGTAAGTAATTTTCGTACAGGTCCATTCTAGTTCCTCTTTTGTTAGAAACAAGTTATTGGAAAATTATTACATTAATTAATTCGAAATTAAAGAGATAATGCGGATTTGTGTCGGACAAGCTTTGGACATATGTCGTTAATTTAAATGGCTTGTCGTGTTATTGCACGCCGCCGGTGGTAATTTATATTGTTAATTATAATCATGAAATATTAATCTTGATTTTCATTTGCTGGTGTAAACACTGTGCGATACTAATTTGTTATTTATATCAACAACATTCTCGGATGTTAATTTGCTATCACAGTGGCGGATTCAATCTAAATAATATAGGCCTACTTAAGTGGTGGATTAACATAAAAAAACATTCTCAAGATGGTCTAACTAAAAAAGTTAAATGACTACACTTTTAAAAGACGACGTTGAGATTACTATGACTATTTAACTCATGCCCCAAATGGGAGTCAATGACCAATCACGTTTCAATGATTTCTGTTTTACAACCAATCAGAGTCGTGTTTCACCAAATATTTATCAGTGTTATAATTACCATATTAAAGAAAGCTCCTCCTTACAATATTGCGTTCCTTTGGCAATAAATAGTATGATCTGGTTGCAGTGATAAACAAAAGAAGCAGTAGAAGCGTACCTATCGTTTCTCATTTGTTTTCAAACATCGCCGTTTACATTAAATATATAAATATTTTAAAATAACTATAGTTAAATAATGATTTGTGAGTAAACAGCTTAATTTTATTCGTTAAATGGTCCTAACAAATGCCACTCTTGATTTCCAAATTCTCTAGATAAATTCACTCCTCACTTCGTGAGTCGTGAATTTATCGATAATTTGGAAATCACTCGTGCCATTACTTATGACTATTTAACTCATGCCCCAAATGGGAGTCAATGACCAATCACGTTTCAATGATTTCTGTTTTACAACCAATCAGAGTCGTGTTTCACAAAATATTTATCAGTGTTATAATTACCATATTAAAGAAGGCTCCTCCTTTTTAATATTCTGAACAGGTCTGACCATTATTTTGCAGTGACTGAGTGAACAGTAAAGCCGCCATATTTGAATGTTCAAAATGGCAGAAACAAGATTTGGCTGTGCTTCAAATGAAGATATAGACGAAATACAAATTTGACAATTGTGTTTTTAAATAATGATATTACCGAGTTGTTTACTAAAAAATAAATTAACATATAATTTTCGTTATAATATACAGTTTGATGTGTTTAATTTTTTCTCCACTAGGACGCATTCTTATAATATTGCGATGATATTTCAAGTTTCCCACGCCAGATGGCAATATATAACAAACATTATATGATCTTGTTGCAGTGGATGGAGAAACGAAACATAACGTTTCTCATTTGTTTTCAAACATCGCCGTTTACATTAAATAAATAAATATTTTAAAGTAACTATATATAAATAATGATTTGTGAGTAAATAGCTTAATTTTATTCGTTAAATAGTCCTAACAAATGCCACTCTTGATTTCCAAATTCTCTAGATAAATTCACTCCTCACTTCGTGAGTCGTAGGTTTATCGATAATTTGGAAATCACTCGTGGCATTACTTATGATAAAATATGTCCCTGAGATCTCAGTAGTCCTCAGCTAAGTAATATTTTAGTTAACATACGATTGGCCGATAGCGAGGAGATACTGAAGGACAACACGCAAACGCTATTGAGTAACACTAAGGAATTAGGACTGGAAGTAAATATCAATAAAACAAAATATATGGTCACACGTAGAAATACATTATATTATGGGAATGGACAGCTAATGATAAATGAGGGAAATTTTGAGGAAGTGGCTGAATTCAATTACCTAGGAACAATAATCACAAATAGGAATGAGATGCACAAAGAAATTGAACATAGGCACAATTCTGGAAATGCGTGCTATTATGCATTGCAGAGACTCTTGACGTACCAACTCCTTTCAAAAAACGTTAAACTGAAAATATATAAGACTATTATTCTACCAGTTATATTATATGGGTGCGAAACATGGACTCTTACTTTAAGGGAGGAGAGGAGATTGCGGGTATTTGAGAATAAAGTACTTAGGAAATTTTTTGGTCCAAAGAGAGATGAACAGACAGGTGAATGGAGAAGACTACATAACAATGAACTACATGGTCTTTATAGGAAGCCAGATTTAATAAGAACAGTTAAGTCTCATAGACTGGGATGGGCAGGACATGTTGCACGTATGGGGAATGAAAGACTTGCATGGAAGTTTCTTGTAGGAAAGCCAGAGGGAAAACGCCCAGTTGGTAGACCAAGAATGAGGTGGGAGAATAACATTAACTATGATTTGAGGGAAGTAAATTATACAGGGAATGATTGGAAAACATTAGCTCAGGATAGGGATGTATCGAGAGCTTATGTCCGCGCGGCCATGAAACTGCCGGATCGATAGTGTCAGTGAGTAAGTATTATTATTATTATTATTATTATTATTTAATCTCCAATAATGCGAACCCTATTTCACCATCCGTTATATCAGGGTTTTAATTACAATATAATTAGTTTTCTACAATAATTTAGAGTATGGTTAATTTCTAGCGTTACATAATAACGTAATATGAACAAATAAATAAATTAATTAACAAACCAAAAACTAATTCAAAGTCTCTTAAAAATATGATAGATAAAGTCACACAGATTTTCATAGCAACACTTCTTACATACGGAATTTGACAAAGGTAGTTGAAATCTATTATGACAATAACCTAATTTTTTTTTATAAATTCGTGTCTTTTACAAGACATATTATAAACACGCGTGTGGGAAATAATTGAAAATCCGTGTTGGAATCTCTGGACATGCGCGGCATGAGGATTTTCGTCTGTCCAGACATAGCTGTTTCGTGAATTGAGTACACAATCTCTAGTAAATGTACATTCATCTGTGAAAAGAAAGCGCCGTGGAAATAGGACAAATCTCGATGCTATTAATTGTTGAGACACGTGACGTACGTTCAGGCAATGCTCGTTTTGAAACGGCTGTAGCACGGAAACGGTAAATTTCCGGACATTCTTTCCAATTCGAAATATTATCAACTCAGTCCCCTCTACAAGTTCTAGAAGTTCGTAAGGGGAATTTTAGAGCACCTGTGTATTGCTTTGGTTTGTTTCTTTTTATTGTACAAGACATTGGTTTACTACACTCTAATTCAACCCAGGAAGTAGATGTTAGAAAACTCATAATAACGGTATTTGTTTGTTTAGAGAAGGGTGGAAGGGCAAGGTTAGCAGTAGTTCTTCCAAATATATGTATTATACATTTAAAGACATAGTTTTTCTTTTACGGCATGCAAACTAGTTTTATAGTAAATATGAGAATCGACACTTTCACACAGGATAGTACAGGTCCGCAAGAGCTCAGTGACAAGTGGTAACTGTTTTTTATGAGGGGATGGCTTGAACGACTACAACTTACAACTCTGTACCTGCTGTGTTGCATACTTCTTCTTCTTCTTCCTTCCAAGTATTAGGCCAAGGCCTGTTACGATCCTATAGAAAATTTTCCCTCCAGCGTTTGAGGGAAATTCTCGTATAAGACTTGAAAGCATAATAATAGTCCCTTCGATTGGTTGCTGGCCAAAGGAAGGCAAGACCAGTGATGGGGCTGCCATCTTATAGCCTCTGGTCAGGCTTTTCTGGAGAAGAAAATAAAATAAAGGAAAGAAGAAATGGAAGAAAGGAAAGACTCCCTAGCCCTCGGATGCCCTAATAGTGTCGGCGTCAAAAAAAAACAAGAGTTAACCAAGAGAGGTTAGATAGTAAAGTTAAAAGAGTGCAAAACACAAGTAAGTGGAAGAAATGTTTTGCACAGCTTGGGCACCTTGTGGTCGCCATCCACATATCCCCTAGATGAGGACCCCTGAGGGGGTGTTGCATACTTCTGTTTTATTTAAGGATTTTTCTCAGGAAAATACTGTTAAAATGGTAACCCAGTGCCCTATTCCAAACACACAGTAACTTCCTGGGTTGAATCTGACTGTAATACGGATTCTCAGAAGCTTTCTGCTTATGCGATCCATTCTGCATTGTACACATTTTTTACTCTAATAAATTCCTACTACCACTATAACTTAAAATCGTAACAGTAATATAATAACAATTCTATCGCCATCATCATCATCATTGGTTCTGCAGCCCGTTGCAGGACTTGACCGCCCCTACAGTGCGCCTCCATTAAATTGTTCTTGTAAACATTTTAGCATGTGGAAAGAATTGTTGGTGTTTGTGCCAGGTGTGGAATTGTGTAGTGGGCTGCACACTAGTCTGGAGAACTAGAGGTGCATGGTTCGATTCCTGGTTCACACATTAATTTGTCTTTTCACAATAGCATTATAATATTATAGTATGATCCATTATTGGAACTGTGTTAAAATAACAGTATTGGAAAATGTTAAATAACATCGTTTACTACTTATAAAAAAAGTGGTGGTGTAAAATTCTAAAATATAGATACTTCTAAACGAAGCCGGGCGTTGGCGATGGCAGTGTCATCTACCTGACAACGGACGTAACGAGAATTATAGATTTGTATATGTGGAAAGAATTGTTGGTGTTTGTGCCAGGTGTGGAATGGTGTAGTGGGTTGCACACTAGTCTGGAGAACTAGAGGTCCACGGTTCGATTCATGGTCCACACATTAATTGTTCTTTTCACAATATCATTATAATATTATTTCTGGAAATAGAAGAATATCCAGGTTTCTAACCTACACAGACGTTATTTATCTAACTGCTGTTCTCACAGACAGGATGTCAATAACAAATGCAATATAAATAAGAAGACAAAACTTTTCCAGACAGTTTTAATGCTGAACTAAGTTTTAAACATATTTTGTCTGGAAATGCATTCTATTGTACTTTTTCACAAATGAGCAAAGATTCAGTACATTATATGAGAAAGCTAAAAATAAAATTGTAGACGAAACAAGGGAATTCAAGAACGAATTTATAGACGAGTAGAACATTTTATATCATCTACGAAAAAGCAAAGAGAGCAGTGATTCTTTAGGGAATTGGAGAACTTTAACTCACTTCTATTATTCATGCGGTATAGTATATTTTTATAGTCCCAACTTATATGTGATAAAATCAAGGAGATTCGTTTGTGAAGAATGGTAAAACGTAACTCATAATAAAATAAAATCTCTCTTCCTAATTATGTGACATTGACTATTTAACTCTTGCCCCAAATGGCAGTTAATGACCAATCACTTTTCAATGATTTTTTATTTACAACCAATCACAGTCGTGTTTCGCCTCGAATTTATCAACCAAAGTTTATCATATTAAAGAGAGCACCTCCCTTTTTAACATTCGGAATAGGTCATAGCATTATTTTATAGTGACTTCCCCTTAAGAAATACAGCTACCAGATTGTATATATAGTGCACAAATGCCAGCTGAAGTGCATGCGGGCGATAACATAAAAACATCTGTAGCAATTGATTATACCCCAAAAAAGAAACCACTGTTTGCACATTCGTAAACGAATTATTTTCCAGGAAATAACGTTGCAGAAAAATACGATTGCCATATTTAATCATAGGACGTCAGAAATTAATTAATACCTATAAGTAGTGGTAATATTCAAATGTTCTGAAGCTCTTCATTTATCATTCGCTTGTTAATACCTATAATGTTCGTTATAAATTTCTCCACTAGGGTGCATTCTTACAATATTGCGATCATTTGGCAATAAGTAATATGATCTGGTTGCAGTGATGAACAAAAGAAGCAAATGAAGCGTACCAATCCTTCCTCATTTGTTTTCAAACATCGCCGTTTATATTAATTATATACTTACTTACTTACTTACTTACTCACTGGCACTATCGAACCCATAGGTTCATGGCCGCACGGACATAAGCTCTCCACACATCCCTATCCTGAGCTAATGCTTTCCAATCATTCCCTGTATAATCTACTTCCCTCAAATCATAGTTAATGTTATTCTCCCACCTCATTCTTGGTCTACCAACTGGGCGTTTTCCCTCTGGCTTTCCTACAAGAAGCTTCCATGCAAGTCTCCCATTCCCCATACGTGCAACATGTCCTGTCCAACGCAGTCTACGAGACTTAACTGTTCTTATTATATCTGGCTTCCTATAAAGACCATGTACTTTATTGTTGTGTATACTTCTCCATTCACCTGTCTGATCATCTCTCTTTGGTCCAAACATTTTCCTAAGTACTTTATTCTCAAATACTTGTAATCTCCTTTCCTCCCTTAAAGTAAGAGTCCATGTTTCGCATCCATATAATATAACTGGTAGAATAATAGTTTTATATATTTTCAGTTTAACGTTTTTTGAAAGCAGTTGGGACATCAAGAGTCTCTGCAATGCATAATAGCATACATTTCCAGAATTGAGCCTATGTTTAATTTCTTTGTTCATCTCATTCCTATTTGTTCCTAGGTATTTGAATTCAGCCACTTCCTCAAAATTTCCCTCATTTGTCATTAGCTGTTCATTTCCATCATATAATCAATTTCTACGTGTGACCATATATTTAGTTTTATTGATATTTACTTCCAGTCCTAATTTCTTAGTATTATATTAATTATATAAATATTTTAAAATAACTGTAGTTAAATAATAATAAATATTTTAAAATAACTATAGTTAAATAATAATTTGTGAATAAACAACTTAATTTTATTCGTTAAATAGTCCTAACAAATGCCACTCTTGATTTCCAAATTCTCTAGATAAATTGGAAATCATTCGTGGCATTACTTATGATAATTTATTTATTAAATAAATATCATTAAAATTATTATCTATTTTTATATAATTTAAACCATTCAGTCTGGGTTATTTTTTTAATTACTTAAGCTATGTCATAGCATACCTAATCTGAGATACGCTTTTCTAATGTTTTCTATGAACAAGAAAATGAATGTTTTATTAGTACAGGCGGCCGCTGAATATAAGAATCTGCATGCCAGTTTTATTGCTGTTTCTGTAATATTTTAATGCAGTATATCATTGAATTGTCCACCGCTGTGGTCTCGAGGTAGCGTGCTGCCTTGTCACGGGTTCGATCCCAGTCGGGACAGTTTTTCTGGGTGAGGTTTTTATCGGGGTTTTTCCTCACCTGTAAGGCAAATGCCAGGAAAACTTTAAGGCCCAAACTGTCCCCGAAATCATATGGCCATCATCCTTATCATTATCATCATCATAATTCATCACCGGTGTGGAAAGCAACGGGAAGCTACCAGAACTACAATTCCCTAGTAAAGCTGTAAGCATAGCATGAAAATGCTATCATTGCAGTGAAACACCTGCTCTCGGTTAGAATTACTGTGGATGGAAGGATCATTGAATTTAAACTTCGAAAAAGTATATGTTATTTTTTCGTAAATAATTCGTATTAAAAATATGAGATAAATTATTTGTTTTATTTACTGATGTTCCACTAATTTTAATTGTTTACAGTTACATGTATGTAGTACTACTGACCGATAGCGAGGAGATACTAAAGGCCAACACGCACACACTATTGAGTAACACTAAGAAATTAGGACTGGAAGTAAATATCAGAAAAACTAAATACATGGTCACACGTAGAAATTCAGTATATAATGGAAATGGACAGCTAATGACAAATGAGGGAAATTTTGAGGAAGTGGCTGAATTCAAATACCTAGGAACAATAATCACAAATAGGAATGAGATGCACAAAGAAATTAAACATAGGCTCAATTCTGGAAATGCGTGCTATTATGCATTGCAGAGACTTTTGATGTCCCAACTCCTTTCAAAAAACGTTAAGCTGAAAATATATAAAACTATTATTCTACCAGTTATATTATATGGATGCGAAACATGGACTCTTACTTTAAGGGAGGAAAGGAGATTACGAGTATTTGAGAATAAAGTTCTTAGGAAAATTTTTGGACCAAAGAGAGATGAACATACAGGTGAATGGAGAAGACTACATAACAATGAACTACATGGTCTTTATAGGAAGCCAGATATAATAAGAACAGTTAAGTCTCGTAGACTGCGATGGGCAGGACATGTTGCGCGTATGGGGAATGAAAGATGTGCATGGAAACTTCTTGTAGGAAAGCCAGAAGGAAAACGCCCAGTTGGTAGACCAAGAATGAGGTGGGAGAACAACATTAACTATGATTTGAGGGAAGTAGATTATACAGGGAATGATTGGAAAGTATTGGCTCAGGATAGGGATGTATGGAGAGCTTATGTCCGCGCGGCCATGTACCTACGGGTTCGATAGTGCCAGTGAGTAAGTAAGTAAGTACATAAGCATATTATTAGTCATATGTGTGCTTTTCAAAAAATTATTATAGTTGAAAATAAAAATTTAGTGTGCAAGTTGATGGATAACTATGGATATTTTTTTTATAAACACATATCAGTAATAAGTGTATTCTACATTCAAACACTACTAATATTATGAAAAAGTGTATATGCATTACCTCGACGCTTGGCTGATTGATACATAATAAAATATCCCACACTAATACGCATCAACAGTGTAAACGCCCTCTTGGAGCGCCTAACTGATTGATACTGAAAGATTATGCCACCATTCTCATTACGTCTAAGTGCAATATTGAAATGTCCGCCGTTAAAATAAATATACATTGTTTTTACTCATACAGTACGAATCAGTATGTACAACATTATCACATAAGTGATTATCAAGTGAGAAATAATTAAGGGGGTTGATGGGTGAAATTTCTATTTTCTATATTTTTAAAGCTACATACTTGAGTTTTTGTACACAGATTCATGCCATCATCATCATCATAGTACATTCACGAATTTAGGCCATTTGTTGACCTGTTTCGGCCTCAAGAGAAACACCATCCAGAAGTCTTTTGAGTGGACGTCCTGGTCTTCTTCTTCCTGCAGGTTGATATCTTAACATTAGTTTGGGTATTCTGTGATCTTCCATTCGATGAACATGTTGTATCCATCTTGACTTATAATCAGAAATTTTGTTTTCTAAAGATTCCATGTGTAATTCTTCTAAGATGTCTTCATTTTTTTTGTGATCTAGTAGTGTGTATCCTGCAGTCCTCCGAAGATATCTCATTTCAGCAGATCTAAGTCTCTGTATATCCTTCTGTTTCAACGTCCATACTTCGCTACCATACAAAAGAGTTGGAAGAGCCAGTGTTTTATACACTTTCAGTCTTGAATGCTTTTGGACTAACTGTGGCTTGAAGATAGAATTTATTAACCCCTAAAATTCTTAAAAATTTAGATATTTTTGCATTTACATCCTTTTCTTCTTCATATGAGATATTGCATCCTAGATATGTAAAATTATTCACCTGCTCCAAAATTTTATTGTCCAGTACAATTTTACTTCTGACAGGATCTACACCTTGAAATGACATAATTTTTGTTGTTTCTGTAGATATCTTTAATCCATATTCTTCTGTAATTTTGTTAAGTTCATACAGACCTTTCTGTAGATTATCTTCAGAATTTGCTATTATTATTTGGTCATCTGCAAACAATAGGGTGTTTAATTTCTATTTTCTATTTCTGATATTCTTATTCCAAATTTATATGTTTTGTTCCAGCAACATATTACTTCATTGATATAAATTGCAAAGAGTGTTGGGGATAGGGGGCAGCCTTGTCTCACACCACGATTTATAATTCCTTCTTCAGAAAAATCTGTTATTTAATTTAATATTTATGGTGTTGTCTTTGTAAATATTTTGTATGTTCTGCCGAAGTAAATTTGGTATATTTCTATCTTCCAATATATTTAAAAGTTTTGATCTCTTGACTGTGTCGAATGCTTTTTCAAAATCTATGAAAGCAAAATGTGTTTCTAAGTTGAATTCTCTCTTTTTTTTCAAGCAATAGTTTAACAGAAAATGCTGAATCAATACAAGATCGTCCTTTCCTAAATCCATTTTGACATTCCATAAGGAATTTTTCACTGAAACTTTTCAATTTTCCATTTAAAATGTCTCCATAAATTTTGTAGCATGTGTTTAACCAAACTGATTCCCCTATAGTTGTCCATTTTTCTCTTGTCTCCTTTCTTGAACAGGGGTATAACAATGCTTGTCTTCGATTCTTGTGGTATATCTGCATTTTTGAATACATTATTAAAGAAGGACAACAGTCTTTCATGGAACTGTTTGCCTGCATATTTGTACAATTCAGAATTCAAGCCATCTGTGCCAGTTGCCTTCCCATTTTTTAATTTCTTTAAACTATTGTTCAATTCTTCCAATGATATTATGGAATCTGTCTCATTATTATTTCGGAAAATTGTATCTTCATAGCTATTGTCAGTCCAAAGACTTTTATAATAATTGAAAAAATCTTCTTTTGTTACTCCGCAATTAATTTTGGTAGATTCTTTAATATCTTTATTCAAATGTTTTAATATATAATAGGTAATATTATATTAAAGTTTCATCCGTTTAGGGGTAACGGGTTTTCAGTTATCGAAGAAATCCATTTAAAAATTTTCATATTAAAATTTTTAATGTCCCACTTTTCAAGCTTCTGAATTCCTACATCCCTACTTACCTGGCGTCCAGATTTGAGAAGTTATCCTCTTACCACAATATTGACACTAGGTCACAAGATAGCAGTCTGCTAACAATTCCTCTTCATAGCACTTCCTCCTATTCTACTTCCTTCACAGTAGCCTCTGCCCGCTCCTGGAATCTCCTTCCTCAAGATATCAGGGGTTGCCGCACACTTGGTACCTTTAAGTCACGCTTATACAGTTACTTGTTGTCTAATAATTAATTTTTCTCTATTTATTTAATTTTATACTATGTCATTAATCTTTTCCTAGTTTTTTATATATATTGTACATATTATATACTTAATTCGTTACATTTAGAGTAAATCAAAATACATTATAAATATTAATTTTATTGTATTCATAACTTGTAATCGTTTATATATATATATATATATATATATTGTAATTTAGATTTAAGACTATTTTTTTTGTTTGTATTTTTTTAAACCTGGTTGAGTGGTCGGCAAGGCCTTAAGGCCTTAACTCTGCCAGGTAAAATAAAGCTATTATTATTATTATTATTATTATTATTATTATTATTATTATTATTATTATTATTATTATTATTTTTATTTTTTAATATTTTTTAAATTTTTTTCTACACGACCACTCACTTATTTAGAACAACCCTATGCATTAACTTTTCTATATCATTACAATCCATCCATAGTAATTCTGCCCGAAGGCAGGTCCTTCACTGCAATCATAGCATTTTCATGCTATGCTTGCAGCTTTACTAGAGGATTGTATGTGTGGTAGCTTCCCGTTGCTTTCCACACCGGTGAAGGATGATGATGATGATGATGATAAGGATGATGATGATGATAATGATGGCCATATGATTTCGGGGACCGTTTGGGCCTTAAAGTTTTCCTGACATTTGTCTTACAGGCGAGGAAAAACCCCGATAAAAACCTCACCCGGAAAAACTGCCCCGACCGGGGATCGAACCGGGCCCGCTGCGTGACAAAGCAGCACGCTACCTCGAGACCACAGCACTGGACTATCATTATAATAAAGGGGGGGGGAAATATATACATCTTCTGCATATGAAAATTTCTTTTTTTTTAATTACTGCAGGTATTTTATTTTTTTATTCTAACAACTATCAACTTTGTTTCAAAATCCATGCAAAGGATTATTAGCCATAGTGTGTGGGACATGCAGTTAAAATTTCATGCTTCTATCATTAAATTTGTCAATGCTATTTTGATTTAAACGTATTAAAATGCAATGAAAATAAAAGTGTGGAAAAGCCAATTTGAAAGTTTGCATGCAGTTAAATTAGAATGTGGGGCACGCCGTAGCTTAGTGGTTAAGGCACTGAGCTACAAGCCGGAGGGTCGAGGGTTCAAGTCCCGTTGGGGGTCAGGATTTTTAAACTGACCCAAACCCTCTGGCGGCACTATGGCCCTGGGGTCGACTCAGCCTCTAACTGAAATGAGTACCAAACGCTTGTTCTGGGGTAAAGGCGGCCGTCACGCAGGGCTGACAACCCGGCTGACATAAAAGTGCCGATTGTCTAGAAAAAGTGGGAGCCTTAACCTCCCACTACCCCAAGGGCCTCCGGGTCTGTTGTGGGATCACTTTACTTTACTTTACTTTAAATTAGGATGTAGCATACACGCCCTCCTACAGTCATTAGGGAGACTTACAAGCGCCATAGGACACTGAAACTTCACCAACTTATACTTTAAGGTACGTAGTATTTTTTTAATACAAAAAACAAAAAATGCTAAATTTGACCGAAAATGTCGAAAATTTCACCCATCATCCACCTTAAATAGCTCTTACTAGAGTTTAAACAAAATACTTTAAACGTAGTTTTCTCGGAACTTACATAATGGTGCATAGCCGGTTGTTGCATAACGCCGTCTAATTGTTCGAATTAAAAATTAGTCATTATATTTTTATCGCTATTCATTATGATTAACAACACAACCAATCAAGAAATTGTTGAAGTTGTAATAATATTGACACATTTCAATTATAAATAAAATTTTAAAATGTTTAATGATTTTCATATAATTATATTTAGAATTTCCTTCTTTTTTTTCTAATGACATTTTCATATTGTGACAGATGAATGCATGACGGGAGCAGTTGTTAATTACAAATGTCATGCATTTGTATGCATAACCCACCAGTGTGACATTTTATATTATATATTAAATATTTTCATACCCAATGTTTAACAAATTAATATTTATACTCATTCTACCATCAACAATACGAACAAAAGCAAAAATAAAAATAATAATATTTTATAAATGAATACCCGGCGTGCATTGTTACGCCTAAACAAATTAAATGTGTTTTTAAATAATCAATTGAGTTGGTGTTTACTTGATGAAAATCCATATTTATTAATTAAATAAAAATAAAACGTAGTTTTATTTGATTTTCATATTTATTATATAATTCAGTGACAGCTGTTTCGGTACACTGTACCTTCTTCAGACATGTTAACAAATGAATTCATAATTTAACATGTCTGAAGAAGGTACAGTGTACCGAAACAGCTGTCACTGAATTATATAATAAATATGAAAATCAAATTAAACTACGTTTTATTTTTATTTAATTAATGAATGTGTTTTTATTTATATTTCTATATGTTACATGGACACTAAAAAGACAACATGAAAGCAGAATAACGGCTTGAGAAATGAGATTCATGCGCAGAACAGCGGGTTACACCAGATGAGATCGGAAAAGGAACACCGATATCTTAAAAGAATTGAAGACTACGCAAATTTTGGAATATATTAAACAGTACCAACTAAATTGAAACACCATCTTGAAAGAATGAGTTCAAATCGGATTCCCAAAGCTGTTTATAATCACATACCAAGAGGACGAAGATCACTGGGCTGTCCTATGAAACGCTGGAGGGAAAATTTTCTATAGGATCGTAACAGGCCTTGGCTTAATACTTGGAAGTGAGAAGAAGAAGAAAGTATATGTTAAGGGGACCGGATGGTGAAAATGTTGATAAAAATGGTCTTCTTCTTCTTCCTTCCAAGTATTAGGCCAAGGCCTGTTACGATCCTATAGAAAATTTTCCCTCCAGCGTTTCATAGGACGGCCCAGTGATCTTCGTCCTCTTGGTATATAATTATAAACAGCTTTGGGGATCCGATTTGAACTCATTCTTTCAAGATGGTGTTTCCAATTTAGTTGGTACTGTTTAATATATTCCAAAATTGGCGTAGTCTTCAATTCTTTTAAGATATCGGTGTTCCTTTTCCGATCCCATCTGGTGTAACCCGCTGTTCTGCGCATGAATCTCATTTCACAAGCCGTTATTCTGCTTTCATGTTTTTTTAGTGTCCATGCTTCACTACCATAGGTCAACACTGGTCTAGCCAAAGTGTTATATAAACGTAATCTGGTGTTTTTTTGTACAAGGGATGGTTTCATAACTTGATTAATAATTCCTAAACTTTTATTATAACTAGTAACTTTTTCAGAGATATCCTTTTCATCCCAGATAGAGAGATAATATCCAAGATATTTAAATTGATGAAAAAAATGGTAAAAAATGCATTTTTTGTTTATTTGCTTTTTAATGACTCTGATTCTTTAGGATCATTTTCATGAAAAATATTTTTATTGTGGGAGCAAAATTAACCCCGTGACGTAAGAATTTAAATACCATTGCACGTATGGTTAAGCATTACAATTTAAAATTTAAATTGCGTTTTTTTCGGTTTCCATTTTTTTGACATTTTCCAAAACTTGAAATGCTATTAACGATGTAAATTTTTTGCTATCAAAGTAAAATTTTGTGGTTAGACTCTTCAATAAATACTAATTCAAATTTGCTATGCAGTTACTAGTCTAAGACACATGTGTTGTTTTAAATTGAGATGGAAAAATAATAATCATCATCATCTGCATTAATGGATTAGGTCTCTTGACCCGTTCCGACTTCAGCCCATCTCTTTCTAGGTCTGCCCACATCTCTGGTGCCTTTAGGTTTGTATTTTGTTATTTGTTTTGAATATATATCTTCATCCATTCTGTTTAAGTGTTGCTCCATGTTTGTCTATATGTATCTATTTTATCAGTTATTGCAAATATTTCAAGTTCCTGTCTTATTTCTGTGTTGTTGATTCTGTCTTCCTTAGTGCACCCTTTAACAGATCTCAAAATTTTCATTTCTGCCGCCGTTATATTACTTAGATCTTTTTTTTATGTATCCATGCTTCTGATCCATAGAGTGGAAAAATAATAAGAGTGATAATTTTTTTTTTTCAAGGAAGAAAAGTAAGCAGTATCTTCCCTTTATCAATATTTTTCGCATACCAAATGTGTTTAGTGGAATCACGAAGACTCTGAATCTCAAATTCCAAAAGAAAATATTTTAAAATGCATCGTAAGGAGCATTTTTAGGAAATATTAAAAAAAAAACAGTTTAAAAAAATCATAATTCTGAAACTATTCTACTTATAAACACCAAACGTCACAGAAACACTTCTATATGCACATAATGAATGTGATAAAAAATTTAAAATAATCAGATGAAAACTAAAATAAATTTGAAATTCATCATTCGGACCCTTAAAAGAAAATTACGGGTTAATTGAATTGTATTTGTATAAATTACGACGAACCAAATATGATGCTGGCGGTTGCTAGAGTCATTTTGTAATTTCGGATTTTAGGTATAATAGGGATTTCGCTAATTTTCGGAGAATAACTGCATCGGTTTATTTTAATACAGTGAGATAAGTATAATATTGGAGAGCAGACGCGGGGTTTGTGCTGTGCGATGACAAGGCTTACACGTACAGACACGAGACTTGAAATGAGCGCTGACTCAGCAGTATACGAGTGCATCCCACGTATTCACGGTCACAGTGAGGTAGTGTGCTTCGAGTAGATAATGTACTCGGTCGATTTTCCTTGTGAATTGAATGACGTGTGTATAATGTAAACTAAATGACGTGTGTATAAGTGTAAAATGGCTAACAATTTTACTAAACAACGTGTATTTATTTATGATCAATATTTGTTAACTCAGTCTGCCAGCCAAGTAAAGACTTTTTGAAACACGATTACCGGATGTAAAAATTCCGTCGCGTTGAACAGTCCATAATCTGTACAACAAAGTTTATAAAGAGGTATGAAAAATTTATGGACATCGAATATGAACAGTTCCAGCACCAGCTTTAGAAAGTTCGTAATTACGACAATTTGTAAAATAGTTACAAAAATGTGTGTGGTTGTATCACCGCGATCCTACGCTGTCCGTTCCCCGCCACAAGTGCGTCAACAATGTATAGTGGAATCCCCGCGTCTGCTATCCAGTGCTATACTGATAACACTATAGAATATACTAAGTTTCGTTGCAAACATAAAAAAATACGATTGCTAGAGAGATTTTTAATTTTCGTTTCAGGAGAACTTCCAAAAATAATGGTTTCAGAGAACAATATATAGAGATTAAACTCTCCGTACCTGGAATCCTGTATGTACAAATTTTCGTAAAAATCTGTTGATTGGTTTACAAGTTTATAAATCACAAACATAGGCCTACACATAGTCGCTTTTATAATATATTATAGATTATTATTATTATTATTATTATTATTATTATTATTATTATTATTATTCCATTTATTCCAATACCGCAATTTAACCTCTCGCATTATAGGTATTTTTTTACACGCCAGACGCCACCCGGACCTAATAGTGAAACGACATGTTTGGAGAGAGTTTTCAAACAATCGATCATACAATTTTTTTGACCACACAAGTGCTGCCGGACATTGGCATCTTTTAAAATAAATCTAAATTTATATTTGCTCTAAACTCGACTTCATTATTATCCAGTGTAAGATATATATATTAATTGGTGTTTCCCGTATAATGTATCATATTTATATTATTATTATTATTATTATTATTATTATTATTATTATTATTATTATTATCGTATTATTATTGTTATTTCCCTATAAAATGTTGTACATGACATTTACATTGCTACATTTATTGTATCTTTAACTGTTTATAATTAGTATAGTGTATATCTATATTTGTCGAATATTTATTTATATTTGTGCTAGTTGAGTGGAAGAGAGGGCCTTATGGCCTTAATTCTTGCAGAATAAGTAAAGTATTATTATTATTATTATTATTATTATTATTATTATTATTATTATTATTATTATTATTATTATTATTATTATTTATTATTATTATTATTATTATTATTACATAGAGGTCCTCGCCTACTGAGTAATTATTATTATTATTATTATTATTATTATTAATCAACCTGCAGGAAGAAGAAGACCAGGACGTCCACTCAAAAGACTTCTGGATGGTGTTTCTCTTGAGGCCGAAACAGGTCAACAAATGGCCTAAATTCGTGAATGTACTCTGATGATGATGATTATTATTATTATTATTATTACTGTTATTATTATTATTATAGTTCTGTTACAAAGCACTTTATTATATGGGTCCGAAACCTGGACAGTAAGTAGAAAGCAGGCCAACAAGCTGTTAGAAATGGATTTTTGGACGCGATCGACAAGAATTTCAAGAAGAGATAAGGTCAGAAACAGCTCAATAAGGGAAATTATTCAAGTTGGGAAAACAAATAGAAGAAAAACGTTTGAAATGGTATGGGCACCTCATAAAAATGGAAGAAGAGAGAATACCAAAGAAGATTCTTAATTGGAAAGCTAATGGAAGAAGTGGAAGACGCAGACCTAGAGAATGATAGATGGATGGAGTAAAGAGATCGTATGGAAGCTAGAGTTTTGAGGGAAGAAGATGCTTTAGACAGGAACATCTGGCGACAAATCACTTTGGGTTGAAGGAGAAACACTTATTGTGGAATATTCCTAAATAAAAAATAGTATTTTTATTATTATTATCATTATTATTATTAATCACGTAAAAAATCTATTCCTCTGACAACTATTTACAGCCTGTTCTTCCAACTTTCTCTATCTTCAGCATTTCCCCTCTTGTAGTTATTTTTATTACATTGCACTCTTCACTTCCTGCAACCGTGTGTATTGACATCTAGCTCTTCGTTTCTTTCCGATAGCATCTATTGCAATAACTTAACATTTTTCTTCATCCTCTATGAGTTTTACATCTCCATTTTCTATGTAATCAAATACTGAGATATCTTGATTAATTTCTTGCGTAATTATTTTTTTTCAAGTGCTCCAGGTTTGTTATTCGACATTCCTGGTTTCTCTCCTGGCATTGTAACCCACTTCTGAGGTTGGGGCGCCTGGAAGGCGGGGTTACGTTGCCCCGATGATATGATGGGTGATGATGATAGTGGTGCGCCAGGAGAGACCGTAATCCTAAGCTTAACCTAAGATGAATATGAATGATGATGATTGCGATGGCCATATGATTTCGGGGACCGTTTGGGCCTTAAAATTTTCCTGACATTTGTCTTACAGGCGAGGAAAAACCCCGATAAAAACCTCACCCAGAAAAACTGTCCCTACCGGTGATCGAACCCGGGCCCGCTGCGTGACAAGGCAGCACGTTACCTCGAGACCACAGCGGTGGACTCTTGTGTAATTATTGTATATCTTATTTTCTCAAGACTATAATATAAATACAGTGTTTTCTTTAGTAAAATGAACCCGGGCCTGCTGCGTGACAAGGCAGCACGTTACCTCGAGACCACAGCGGTGGACTCTTGTGTAATTATTGTATATCTTATTTTCTTAAGACTATAATGTAAATACAGTGTTTTCTTTAGTAAAATTGTATTCAATAAAAGCTACTATTACTGCAAGAAGATTCGTCTTGGGTCCTAGTTGACAGGTTGCAAACTACCTACGTCTTGCTACAATTTCTTTTTTTCAACCATCGCTTCCTCCTCCTTGTTGAAAATAGTAGAAGCTAAAGAGAAATTCTGTCCACGTTTCTTAGACCTTCATTTCCAATTCCGTGTCATCATCCCCCGGATCAGTACAGGGGGCACCAGCTGCGTATCGCGCTTCAAAAACAATTAGCGCTTCGTCTTCAGAATAAATAAAACTTCCAATTACGTGATTGTTTCCTTCTTTATAATTGTCTATCATTCAGTTACAACTACAGTACAAGTGGAAATCCCTCCCTCCCTCATAAATAACTGTAATTCCTACTTCAAGGAATCCAGAATTTTACATCTAAAACTGCTTTCTTCTATCAGAACGTTTTCAACCTTTATAATAATAATAATAATAATAATAAATAATAATAATAATAATAATAATAATAATAATAATAATAATAATAATAATAATAATAATAATAATAATAATAATAATAATAATAATAATAATAATAATAATAATAATAATAATAATAATAATAATAATAATAATAATAATAATAATTAATAATAATAATAATAATAATAATAATAATAATAATAATAATAATAATAATAATAATAATAATAATAATAATAATAATAATATTAATAATAATAATAATAATAACGATAACGATAACGATAATGATAATGATAATGATAATAATAATAATAATAATAATAATAATAATAAAATAATAGTAATAGTAATAAGTAATAGTAATAGTAATAATAATAATATAATAATAGTAATAATAATAGTAATAATAATAATAATAGTAATAATAGTAGTAATAATAATAAGAATAATAATAGTAATAATAATAATAGTAATAATAATAATAATAAATCATCATCATTGGAAAAAGCAAAGTTTAATGAACAAATTATACATATAAGATATATCTAATTTAATAACAAATGTAGAGTTAAAATATATAATAACTTAAAAAAACTGAAACAACACGCTTTATTAGAAAATCGAACTAAAAAATTAAAAATAATTTTAATTTCTAACACGCTTGGGATAAAATTAAGTGGTCAACAAAAAAATCATCTCCAACACATATAGAATAAAACTAGAGTTATCAACAAAAAGAAAACAAATTTACGATCAAAAGCGTGGGGTGCTTTTTATGGTTTTTACGTTTTCTTCTTAGAGACTATACTTTTACGAATATCTGTTTATTATCAAATATATTAATTGATATAGAGCACCACACGCTTTTGATGGTAACATTTTTTTTTTGTAGATACCTAGTTTTATTCTAGATGTGTTGGAGATGATTTTTTTGTTGACCAGTTTAATTTTATCCCAAGCATGTTGGAAATCAAAATAATTTTTTTTTTCATTTTTTAGTTCGGTTTTCTAATAAAGCGTGTTGTTTTAGTTTTTTAAACTATTATTTATGTTTTATCTTTTAGTTTGTTTTTTTTAAAATGTAAATATTTTTAAATTCGATACTATAATAGTATGAGCTAAAAGTAATACTCTTCTAAAATAATCCTCCGGGCCGGATTTGAACCAGCGACCTATGGATTACTGAAATTATATATCAATATCACTACAGTCCACCACTCGACCAAATGAGCTAACACAACGATAGCCTAAAAAGTCGATACGTCCGCAACCTATTATGCCGGTCTTTATTTTTTGATGTCCTGATGATCCTGGCCAGGATCTTAGAAAAAAGTTATGAAATAATGTAAAACGCACGTTTGTGAAGTTTTTTTTACAGAATCTCAGGAATTAAAAACCTCGCTATATCCGTGTTTTAAACATTTTTCTCAATTCTGTACAAACTTATTCCCATTATCGCATTGTAATATATTATTATCACAACCGAATTCTTTCAGCAGAAATCGAACACGAGCCGGAAATGCGGAAGGTATAGAATTCTCGCCAAAGTAATGGAAAATGTGTATTGTACTGAACTAAATAAACTGTAATAGTTATTAACTATATTCCCATGAGGTTTAGCAGTGATTATAAATTTTATTATTTTATACCTCCGTCCATTAAAATATTAAAATTTTAAATGCGGGTTTGTATAATTCAATTATGACATGTGATTTTTTAGGGATTATTACGTTACGGTAAAAAAAATTACCACAACTGAATTAACTACTACGAATTTAATTAGTTATACATTATATATTTTTAATCCTATTATAATATTTTATACTGAAAGATTGTAAGTAAATTAAAATACAAGAAAAATATTCTATCGCTTCATTGTTGCGGCTTTGGAATTCAATTAAAAATAAACGATATTGCTCTCAAATTATAATCTCTTTGCTTCCTTTACGTTTGACCATTGTTTCAATAGGACTGTCTAGTGATAAAAAATAATCAGTGCAGTGAAAGGTTTTTTTCTATCTAATGAAAATTTCTGCGTTTTTATTACAATTAAATACCGGTCTTCCATTTTACCGAAATGGACATTTCGATACAGGAATTACGTCTTACTGCGCAAACTATACGTCAACGCGTCTCCATCTCGAGTGTCATCTTTATGAACAGTGCCAAATTCTTTCCTATCTATCCCGTCCTTTCCTAGTGCGCACCCTGTGCTATCGCGCATTCCCCCCTCTCCCTGTGAACTCTCATAAATAGCTGTGTTTTGTAACATCGTATCATCATCTACTTAGTCACCGTTGGAGTCTGGCCAGAACAGCTCAGGAGAGCTGGTTTTGTTTGTTTAGTCCAGTAAGCCAGGGTGGGGACGCTAGGACAGTATTTCCCCCAACCCGAGGGTGGACTATAGTGAGTGATAATGTATGTATGTATGTTGATTTATATCATATTTCTTTTTGTATCGATGATCTATTATGATTTCTTTTATTTGTAAATCTAATATTTATTTATTTATCTTTATATTATATCTGACTACTTTCGACTCGCATTAAAAGCTTTAGTTGTGCTTTTTTACTTATGCCCATCCATTCAGTAGTTAACATAAGTCAGATATCTAAGTCAAATTCCAAAAGCTTGCTCAAGTGGGTGTTAGTTCCTTTATCCCAAAGCTTCCACGATTGTACTTTATAATTCAGAAAACATTACATATTGGGAGAATTTAGTAAAGAAAGTTGAATTCCTCTTTGCCTATATGGGCCCGGGCAAAGATGTCACATTTTGAACAATCTATGCTTTCCAATCAAAATAGTTATCAACAATAACGGTTTGATCCAGCACCTATACGGTGCACCATAACTAACTCTTCTTCGTATTCATAATCTGTAGGATTTTCATCCTGTTTATTTCCAAAATCACTCCTCGGAGGAAGACGTATTGAATGTGCATTCACAGTCTATCCATCTCTTGGCTGGTCTTCCTCTTGTTCTACTCCCGTCCATTGGTCCATCTTATTTAGCTCTTTTTTGCAAATCGGTTGACTTCCATTCTTTCTATATGACACTTCCAATATTTTCGTCTATCCATAATAAATTTGGTTATGTCTTGAATATAACATTTGTCCATAATTTCTGTGTTGCGTATCTAATCAAATAATATTTTCCCCTGAATAGTTCGTAAGATCTTCATTTCACATGTACTTATTATTTGTTTAGTTTTTTTCCATAATTATGAAATAATTAATTATATTTAAGTGGTGGTTTGAGAATTTTATGGATTTTAATAATTATTTTTCATATGTTTTACATTTTTGCTATTATAACATTTTCTAGTGACGTTAGATTCTTCTGATACCAGTTTTAACTATAATAATAACAATAATAATAATAATAATTTAAAATGATATTAATAAAGATGATAATAATAATCAGCATATAGATTGAGCTTACCAAATCCATCATTAAAATCCTCCTTCCATCATATTCTCACTGTTCCAGTGTCTCGTGTTCTTCTGGATTGGACAATTTAGTATCTTTTTTTTGTAATTCCTTCTAGTGCCATTCTTTGATGTTGTTGGACTAATTATATTTTCTTTCCCTTACATATTTATATGGTCCCTTTATTTTTAGTCATTCTTTTGCTTCTGTATTTCGCACGTTTATCTGAAATTGTATTTGTGGTACATATTATATAAACTTCATTTCTTTTGCATTTGTATCGTCTGTTCTTCGAAAATACTAGATTTCTCTGTCATACATTAAAACAAAGACAACACCATTGTTTTATAGAATTTAAAGCATATATCTTTCCTTGAATTACTCCCTGATATTCTTTTAATAGTTTCACACATAATAACAATGTACGAAATCGCTTGTACGGGCACATATTACTGATGCCCAGTGTCAGGCTATGTCAAAGACAGATTGCTTACAGACCGAAAGGGAAGAGAGATTTTGAGGGTCGAAGAAGCGATGAAGAGACCAACTCATCTGAATCTGAACAGGCCAGAAGCCTAATCCTTTATAGAATGTACAAGTGTCCATAATTTTTAAAAACTCGAAATAATAAAAAGCATTAATATTAATTAATTTGACCCCGTTGATGATTTGCCGAATGACAGAGCATATAACAAAATATAAGGAACTACAAGTCCGAAAATTTTAGTATTAAATTTTCAGTATGATACCTATGCTAAAAATGTAATTACTTACATGAAAAATTAAATTCTATCTTGTCCATACTTACAGTTATTTTATAAACTAAACATAATGATAAATAGTGATAATAAAATGGTAATAATAATAATAATAATAATAATAATAATAATAATAATAATAATAATAATCTTTAAGCCCTAGTTTCTCTATACGAGACTTAGACGCTCTCTCTACAGGGGAGATATTCAACCATACTAATTTAGTTACACGTGCTTTCGGATAGATGTCGTTATGTGGCCCGCGGTCACTGTTCCGCCTCATAGTGACATCTAGGAAACCATGTTAGTACTAGGATGGGAAAATTTGGTAAGTTTGGCTATGAGGCCTTTTTATTCAGGATTAAGGATATTTTACGGCCTGAAAATCTTTAGACTTGGGACCCAAGACTTAAAGTCCCTCCCGGAGAACTTGGTCCTTGAATTTTTCCATCCTAAAAAATCCATCGACCCTCCAGACCAGAGGCAAGGAACATAACCACAAGTCCACCGCGGTCTATTAATAATAATAATAATAATAATAATAATAATAATAATAATAATAATAATAATAATAATAATAATAATAATAATAATAATAATAATAATAATAATAATATGCTATATTTAAGCTGGCAGAGGTAAAGGCGTAAAGAGTTCTCTTCCACACAACTAGCGAATAATATAATAATAAAAATAAATTTTATATACTTATTACAATTTTAATAGTATATTACGATGCGAGGTTGGGAAGTGGTTTTTACAGAGGCGAGGACATGTTAAAAAACCGATCGATAGCGAGGTTTTTAATTTCCGAGATTCTGTAAAACACTTCACAAACGTGCGTTGTACATTATTTTTGGCGCTATGGTATTTTCAAAATAATAAATAATAGTAAAATAATATCTTTGTTGGAAATATTTGCGTTTATTATAAACAATTGAAAAACGTTAACAGTGTGGGCAATGTTTATTTTTTCAAAGTACAGGAGACCGTGACATCAATTCACTCATAAAATGGCGCCAAGTACGTATTTATTGTTTTATATTCTTTCAAATAAAGTTCTGTTCATTTAAAATGCAGTGATTTGTTTCGTATAATGTATATTAATACTATCTTTTAGGTAGATTTTTGTATACACCCTGTATGTAATATACATAGAGGGCAGTGGTTTTACTTCCCACATCTAGGCCCAGCCGTCCACCCCTTGGGATACCTCGGTCGTCATGACCATACTCCCAAGTCCTAGTTCTTGTCCTCCCTATCCTATGTTCACGTCCACGTTCAAGTTCTCGGTCCTTAAACCAACACCCCAGGGAGAGAGTGTTGGAGTTTGCAGTTCTGGGAATTGCTGAGCTACATAGTACATCAGGTCACTCAATCCTGACGACCCCCACAGTTGGTCCACGGGCTCCATGAGCCTAGCCGGGAGGACTGCTGTCGCAGATCCACCGACCATTCCCCTGTTCTGCCTCCAGGGACGTGTCCTGCAGCCGTTGTGAGACCGGCTAGGGCTACAAGCCCAACAGTGTGAGACTTTTAGTACATCCAGGTGCTCATCTCCTGGCGACCCCACAGTTTGTCGACGGGCCCGTAGGCCAAGCCAGGAACCAGTACAGTAGCTCCCCGCTGGACTGGTCCGAGCCGAGCCCTGGTGTGCCCCCAGGGACGCCTTCTGCAGCTGTTGTGGGCCAGCACGGAGCTCGCAAGCTCCAACAGATGAGCAATTAGTACGACAAGGCGCTCAACTCTTGCCTACCCCACTAATGGTTCACGAGTCCCTTGGACTTAACCGGGAGGACTGTCTAGCAGATCCACCGATCTTTCCCCCAGTTCACCAGCTGGGACGTGTTTGGTTGCTGAAGTGGGTCCAGCCTGAGCTATAGTACGTCAGGTCGCTCAACTCCTGACGACCTCACAGATTGTCCTTGGGTCACTCGGTTCCAGAGTCGGCGCTAAGTCCCATGTTCAAGGACCCGCGCTTCCTCCTTTCCCGAGCTTATCGACCTGGTGGTAATTCCCAGCATTACGCCCGGTATTGTCCCATCCAGCCCGTTCGCAAGACTAAGCCTAGTCGTGTAGCTGCTGTGAGTCAGCCCACTGAGCAATGTAGGCATCCAGGGAGCTCATCGCCCATGGTGCCCCCACAAAGGTCCTCGGGATTAACCAAGAGAAGGGAGCTTCTGATCTCCACAATCTCCCACCGCCTCGCCACGACGGCCGCTGCTCCCGTTGTGGGCCGGGACATTTGAGCTTTAGTACAGCAGGGCGCTCGTCTCCTGTTGACCCCACTTATGGTCCGCGAGTCCATCGGACTTGGCCACGAGGTTTGTTATATGTAATATTACAGTATAGTTATTTAGATTGGCAACGCCGAAATTTAGAAAGTTGAACTTTCAATCATGGTCGCCATTGCTGTAAGTACGACAAAACTCACTATCGCGCAAAAAGTGTTTTTTTTATTTAGACTAAACAATGAACAATACAAATGTGATCTAATATTAGTTAACACTAACAAAATATATATTAAAATAAAATAAGAAATCCTCCTAGATTAATTTTTATAGGCACAAATAAAATGCTAAATAAAATTGTTACGTAGGTTGTAATTTTATTTTATTGATCTTAAAATTCCAGTTAATTTAGATTTAAATAAGACAGTGGTCGACTGCCCCTGACATGACTGGGAAGTGAATTACAAGCTCTAGTCATAGATATTGTGAGATATTAAGGATGTAAATATGTCCAGTGCTGTGGTATCGAAAGTGAAGCAGTATCTTGTGATAACAGTCCACCGCTGTAGTCTCGAGGTAGCCTGCTGCCTTGTCACTCAGCGAGCCCGGGTTCTATCCCGGTCGGGACAAGTTTCCTGGGTGAGCTTTTTGTCGGGGTTTTCCTCACCTATAAGATAAATGTCAGCTCGGCCATAACCTACGTGTTCGATAGTGCCAGTGAGTTAGTTAGTTAGTTAAAGTAAAGTATTCCCACTACAGGCCTCAGGAGGTCCTTGGGGTAGTAGGAGATTAAGGCTCCCACTTTTTCTAGACAATCGGCACTTCATGTCAGCCGGGTTGTCAGCCCTGCGTGACGGCCGCCTTTACCCCCAGAACAAGTGTCTGGTACTCATTTCAGTTAGAGGCTGAGTCGACCCCAGGACCATAGTGCCGCCAGAAGGTTTGGATCAGTTTAAAAATCCTGACCCCACCGGGACTTTAACCCTCGACCTTCCGGCTTGTAGCGCAGTGCTTTAACCACTACGCTACGGCGTGCCCCAGTTAGTTAGTTAGTGACATTAAAAATAGTGAACATTACAGCAACAAAAAATGTGCGCCTAAACAACTAGAATCTTTTATTTCAGAAATTTGAAGTATGTTGAAATTTACGCTGTTATTTCGGGAAGGAAGATCCAATCGATTGTTTATTACTAGTGTGACCATGTCGACATCTCGTTTGGATCGACCTAAACTTAAGTGTCATAAAGTTAGAACACATCGAAAAAAAAAAACTGAATTATAGAATAAGAATGGAACAGCGTATAACCAAGCCAAAGAGTCATTATGGGTATCAGTTTTCCATTTTCCAGAACTTGCCTTCCTTTATTGGGGTTCCCATTTGGTAGAATTCTTCGTCTCTTTCTCCTCCCACCGCTCGCCCGCTCTTTCGCTTGGTAACGATTCCAACATCGGGTTCGATATGCTAGTACAGTCATCTGATATTCCACTAGAGACTTCTAAATAATTGCCTTTGTAATTTCTCCAACTTTTGCTAGTTCATTTATCAAGTTAAAGAGAAGCTGATATGAAAAATATTATCAGCAGCATGGGCTATTAAAATAAGCAGTTGCCATTTCTTAACCAGGGGTGACACTCCCCGGTCATGAAGGAGATAAGGTGGGTTTTGATGTCCCACAGTGTTATAAAGTGCAAGATATAATTGTAATAAATTGATTTCTCTCTATCTTCGGGTTTTTACAGCTGCTGCCGTCTTCCCGTGCCAAACCTCCAAAGCCTACGGTCTTGGGCATCTTCGATGCTTAGCCCTCTAGCTTGCATTACTGTCTTCATGTTTTCCTTCCATGTTAACCTTGGTCTTCCTCTTTTCTTCTTTCTGTTCGGATACCATTCATATAGTTGCTTCGGCCATCGCTCATCTTCCATTCTTAAAACATGTCCTAACCACTTTAATTCCTTTTCCTCAATTCTTTCAATTATGCTTTCTTCTGCTTCCATTATGTTTCTAATTTCCTTATTTGTGACACGTTCTAATTTAGACTTTCTGGCACTTCTGCGTAAATAATCCATTTCTAGAGCTATTAGTATAGTTTTGTAGTACTTATTGATTGTCCATACCTCACTTCCGTACATTGCAACAGATTCCACCAATGTTTTACCAATATATTTTTTTGTGTCTTTCCAAATATGCTTATCCCACCATATGGATTGATTTCTCTTTTGATAATTTATTTTCATCAATATTTCCTTGTTCTTATAATAGGCATATATATATATATATAATCTTATATTGCAAGATTTTCGCGGATATAAGTATCAATATGAAAGTTTTCTTGGGTTTTCCGCGTCTTGGATTCACGTTCGGCCTCTGACCACTGATTCGAGACGTTTCGGCATGATCCCACATCCCATTATCATTCCTTTATAATGACACGTGGGATCATGCCGAAACGTTGGAATCAGTGGCCAGAGACCGAACTTGAATCCAAGACGCGGAAAATCCAAGAAAACTTTCATATTCATTTATATATATTCCAATGCCATCCATCACTGCGCTTCTCGGAATCAGATTATTTGCTAAGCGGATAGATGATGACAATAATAATAATAATAATAATAATAATAATAATAATAATAATAATAATAATAATAATAATAATAATAATAATAATAATAATAATAATAATTGAATACTTTAAAAATCCTTTACGAATTCTCAAATACTTTTAATCTCCTTTCCTCCCTTAAAGTAAGAGTATTGTATAAAGTCCTAACATTCCATGTTCCTAGGAACACATCCCTGTGTTTGAGCCTTTGGCATGGGTTCCCTGAAGTAGTTCCCGCCCGGAGAACCGAATGCGGGACTATTTGACCTACGGAAAATTTTACCCCAGTTGAACCCATGTCCGCATTTCTTGACGGTTGTATTTTTATGGTGAAAGATCGTCACTCTTTCGACCAAGGTACTTTTTTCGTCTGGCTTATCACCTTCGACTAGTGCGGCATGGGTAAGTCCCTATCGGCACCAATGCTACCGCCGGCATAGCTCTCAGGATCATTTAAACACGCAAGCCACTCCACCACGACAAGGTAAAGATACCATGGAGGGCAAACCATTGACTTTAATATTGTCTATCATCTGATGTCTTTTTCTGCCTCTAACTTTCTTTCCGTTGACCATTCCTTCTAGGACATCCTTCAGCAGGCAGTTTCTTCTTAGCCAGTAGCCAATCCAATTTATTCTCCTCTTCTTTATGAGTTCCAGCATTGTTCTTCTTTCACCCATCTCTGTCTAGCACTTCGTAAGTTATGTATAAGTACAAAAATTCTGATAGGGATATGTTTTGCAAATACTGTTTTACTAATTACGGAAATACATTAAGCCTAGTAATTAATTGAGTATTTGAAAATGAACATCAAAAAGCTGTGAGACGAAATTCCTGCTATACGAAGTGACTTAAACAAGAGAATATCTCTGGTGTTTTGTTGCTAGGATATAAGTTTATGCGAATACAGATGCTAATTAGCGTTTGTAGATTTTAGAATCTGTTCGAAAATGAAGAGGAATGTTTTGTGCTTCCAACGAGTAAATGTTTCACGCTTCACAACTTCAATACATACGTATAATTTTTTATTCTAATACTACTCAATTATTTCACATTCTGCTGTACCCAAATTAGTTTGCTGGATTTAACATCACAAACAGGAAATTCACAAATATAAATGAGTTTCTCATTTTAATATCGCTGATTTCTTTCACTTAGTATTCATCCTACTGATACGGAATTCACTTCATGGGGCAAACTGCATAAAATCACGGATATAGAACCGGACTTTTATTTTTTTTATGGAGTGAGTTATGGACAATCAATCAGTACTACGAAGCAGTTCTCAATCAATAAGTACAAAGAAGCAGTTCTCTGGAGTCAACTTCCTCATAAAGGAAAAGGCGTTGTTCTCTACAATGAATATACACCGGCAAATCAATGGATTCGTGACTATCAGGGATTGCCTTGTTCCGAATGGTGTAGCGATTAACATGTAAGGAGACATATAAACTAATACAACTCTAAAATGCATGGAGCTGAAACTAAAATGTTCCGAAATATATTAAATTGTTATTAAAATTAAATAAATCTATAAAAAAATGAAAATAGAATATATTACTAATATCGCTATAACATATGTATGTGGAAAAGTAAAAATACCCAGGTAAAAATTCCACCTACATTTGTCTAGAATAAAATACTGTAAAACGCTACCTGCTATAAAAATGACAAATAAAGAGGTATTGTCAGAACTCTACCTACTACCCAAGTTACAAATAATATAGGAACACAAAAAGGGTATTGTCAAAAGAATTCCAATTAGCAGTCTATACAACTAATAAAAAAAAGATAACATTATGTAGCTATTAAAAATATTAAAAATCTATTGATCAATTCTTAGAAACCAATTAACGCTACTAAGGAATTCCAAGAAATGATGATAAAGAATTACTACCTGCCTAGTACAGACAACAAAAGACATTCATTCACCTCTAGAAAAGATAATCTCTTAACATGGAGGGCTTACAAAGAAACTGATAAACATTTTTCTATTAAATATCAAAGAACCAATTTACCCAGTTCTTAGAAATGTTATACATACTAGTAAATAATATTATAAAACATAAATATATATTCAATTGTAAGGAGTGGATTCGAGAAAAGTGGGAGGAGCCACCGCCTTTATAAGGGAGAACTTATATCAAAATACGCTCTATCACTCTCAGTGACTCTGTGTTCAGTGCTGGAACATCGTAGACCTGCAGACCGCGATCTCGGATTCAGTGTTAATATTAGATTCGTCCGAGAAATAGTTAAATTTAAAGTTATAGTCCGTTAAGCATTTGGACTTTAAAAATATTGACTCGAGCACGTGGACCTCTAAGTATTTCATCGACTCCACTCTTAGATAAAACTTGTAACTGTATTAACAAAAGTGTATTTCTTCGAAAATAAAGAGTTCTTGGATTCGTTAAAATTGAGTGTACATTTATACGTGGTGCTTTTGCTTATAAAGAGTTCATAACCCTGAGATCTTTTGCCTACCACCGAGCTCCGGTACAATGGAGAGAAGCGATTAAAATGCAAGCCAATGTATCGGCGGTGCGTTCTTTGCCGGTCAGGTCTAGGGACGATACCCTCTGTAGACGTCGTCGCAGAGAGCACGAAACCCTTGCACACGTCCTTGGGGCTTGTCCATTTGGAGAATCACTGAGAAATATTCGGCACCACACTATTCGAAATATGATGGCAGAAGCCTTGCGAGATTTTGGATACACAGTTTATGAGGAAGTACATGGTGTGGCCACTAATGGGAGTAACAGACGAATAGATATTATAACATTTAGACCATCCTCTAAAATTGGTATGATATTAGATCCCACAATTCGTTTTGAGACTCATAGTGGCCAACCTGAGGAAGTTGACTCTGAAAAGAAAGCCGTATATGAGCCAACAAATTGACTATTACAAAGATAAATACCAACTAGATAGTTTAACTGTCACAGGATTGATGATCAGGGCAAGAGGTACTATACCAGGATTCTTAGCCAAATTTTGGAATTCCTTAGATTTGGACAGGGTGTATCTTTCTAGAATTGCCATCGCTGCCATTAGAGGATCAATTTCAATTTTAAGAAACCATATTTTCAAAATTTCTACTTTATAGTATGTATACTTCAATTAGGCCTACAATTTGAATTTTTTAAATATATTTACAAAATGTATTTCATCAATTACAAAAATTAATTGTCTGTATCACTTTGTCCTTGAGGCAATTCTCTAATGAGGAAAGTTTTATATAATAAAAAAAGAATAGATTAATAACTCTAGAAATTGACTATTTACGCAGAAGTGCCTGAAAGTCAAAATTAGAACATGTCACAAATAAGGAAATTAGAATTATAATGGAAGCTGAACAAAGCAAAATTGAAATAATTGAGGAGAAGGAATTAAAGTGGTTAGGACATGTTTTAAGAATGGAGGATGAGCGATGGCCAAAGCAACTATATCAATGACATCCGACCAGAAGGAGGAAGAGAGGGAGACCGAAGTTAACATGGAAGGAAAACATGAAGACATTAATGCAAGCAAGAGGGCTAAGCATTGAAGATGCCAAAGATCGTATGCTTTGGAGGTTTGGCACGGGAAGACGACAGCAGCTGTAAAAACCCGAAGATATATATATATATATATATATATATTATATATATATATATATATATATATACACACAGATATTCCTTGTTCTCGCTTGTAAGTATAACAAAAATGTTGGTATAGAGGTGAAGAACAAATAGTATATTGTCTAATTCGAAGTCACATGGAAAAATGATTTTCGTTGTTTTTTGTCTCTACACTTAAATTTTACATCGTTCGTCATTAATATCCTAATTTTGCTCAAATGTGGTATACTTGAAAAATTAAAGCAGAAAACGAAAATAATATAATAATTTGAAACAATATTTTGTGCAAATATGGTACCTAATTTGAATTTCAATTAATTAAAATTAACCTTTTAATTAAATTCTTGCTCTAAATTGAAAAAAAAACACTAATTTATCGTGACGTGTATCGGATCGCAGTGAAAACAAAGTATTAAATTTTTAAGTTACTACTGTATACTGTGGAATTCGACACACATTTAAGTAACTTCAACTTGTTATTTTTTATTTTATTTTTTATTAGGAACTGGCCAATACCCTGCATTCACTACTACACCTACTGACCTACTGTAAATGAATTAAATGTGTTTTATAAATAAGTAAAAAGAAAAATAGTTATAAATTTTTATCGTAATTACCAGTATCAGTTTAGCGGTTGTTTGGTCGGCTTAGAAATAAATTGGCCAGTTTACAGGTAATTCGATCGTTGTAGAGGTAGATTCATCCGTTCCAGGGTAATTTTATCGTTTTAGTTGTAGATTGATCGGTCTAGCGGTTTATTGGTAGGTTTGGTCTTTATAGAGGTAGTTTGATTAGCTACTGGTAATTTGGTCGTTATAGAAGTAATTTCATCGGTTTAGCGGTTTGACTTTTTAGATTATGTTTCGGGGTTAGGTCAGGTTTCGGTCAGGTCAGGTTCGGTTAGGTTAGGTTAGGTTGGGTTTGGTTAGATTAGGTTTATTTAGGTTCGGTTCGGTATAGTTCGGTTAGGTCAAGGTTAGGTTTGGTTAGGTCAGGGTTAGGATAGTGTTATGTCCGGATTAGGTCAGATTTAGAACAGATGTAGTTCCGTGTTCGGATTCAGTTTCTGTTCGGTTTTGGTTTGGCTTCTGGTTCGGGTTTGGGTTCTTTGAATTCAGTTTGGGTTTCAGTTTTGAGTTCAGTTTTTCTTAGTTTTGTTTTCGGGTTTAGGTTTTTGTTTTGGATTCTGGTTTTCGTTTCGGGTTTGGGTTCGGATTCAGGTTAGGTTCAGGTTAGGTTAGGTGCGGTTGGGTTAGGTTCTAGTTCAGGTTAGATTCATATTAGGTTCAGTTTAGAGTCGGTGTAGGTTCAGTGTACGTTCAGTGTGGGTTCAGTGTAGTCTCAGTGTAGGTTTAGGTTAGGTTCAGTTCAGATTAGGTTAGGTTTAGGTTAGGTTAAGGTTAGGTACATGTTAGGTTTAAGATAGGTTCTGGTTAGGTATAGGTTAGGTTCAGGCTAGGCTCAAATTAGATTCATGTTAGGTACATGCTAGGTTCAAGTTAGGTTCAGGTTAGGTACATGCTAGGTTAAAGTTAGGTACAAGTTGGATTGAGGTTAGGTTCAGGTTAGATTTATGCTAGCTTCAAGTTACATTTATGTTATGTTTATGTTAGGTTCAGGCTAATTTCATTTTTGAGTAGTTTTACGTTAGGTTAGGTTTAGTATAAGTTCTGGTTAGGTTCAGGGTAGGTTGAAGTTAGGTTCAGGCTAGTATGAAGTTAGGTTCAGGTTAGGTACAAGTTGGATTGAGGTTAGGTTCAGGTTAGATTTATGCTAGCTTCAAGTTACATTTATGTTATGTTTATGTTAGGTTCAGGCTAATTTCATTTTTGAGTAGTTTTACGTTAGGTTAGGTTTAGTATAAGTTCTGGTTAGGTTCAGGGTAGGTTGAAGTTAGGTTCAGGCTAGTATGAAGTTAGGTTCAGGTTAGGTACATGCTAGGTTCAAGTTAGGTTCAGGTTAGGTACATGCTAGGTTCAAGTTAGGTTCAGGTTAGGTACAAGTTGGATTGAGGTTAGGTTCAGGTTAGATTTATGCTAGCTTCAAGTTACATTTATGTTATGTTTATGTTAGGTTCAGCCTAATTTCATTTTTGAGTAGTTTTACGTTAGGTTAGGTTTAGTATAAGTTCTGGTTAGGTTCAGGGTAGGTTGAAGTTAGGTTCAGGCTAGTATGAAGTTAGGTTCAGGTTAGGTTGGGTTCATGTTAGGATATGTTTAGCCTAGGTTCAAGTTAAGTCCGGGTTAGGTTCAAGTTATGTTCACGTTAGGTTCAGACTAGCTTCAAGTTAGATTCAGGCTAGGTTTAAGAGAGGTTAAGTCTAGGTGCACTTTATGTCAGGTTAGGTACTGGCTAGGTTCAATTTAGGTTCACGTTTAGCTCAGATTAGATTCAGGTTTGATCCAAGTTAGGTTCAAGCTAGGTTCAGGTTAGGTTTAGGCTAGGTTCAAGTTAGGTTCAGGCTAGGTTCAGGTTATGCTAAGTGTAGGTTCAAGCTAGGCTCAAGGTAGATTCAGGTAGGTTCATGCTAGGTTTAGGTTAAGCTCAGGCTAGGTTCAGGTTAGGTTCACTTATGTTCGGTTGTTTGGTTAGGTTAGGTTCGGTTAAGTTATGTTACGTTACGTTAGGTCCGGTCAATATTCATCATGTTCGGTCAGGTTGGATAAGTATAGTACAGGTGAGGTCATTTAAGTGTCTAAAAATCTACTTTTTCACGGTTTTCGCTACAAAAGGTGTTTTTTAAAAGACTCCAATCAGAATTTATTCTTACAACTATTCTTCTTTGAAGGTTTATTTGCCAATAATTTCTAACACAGTTGCAGACACTTAACCTCTCGTCATCCAATGTTCGGCTATCGCAAAAACTGACTGGCCTTCTCTTCCGCTCTTTTGTATAAGCGGGAGGAAAGCTCTCGAAATGGCTTCGCGCAATTTCGGCGCCCAGAATCCTCTAGACGTGGATCCTTCTCCAAGGGGAAGAGAGAGGCCGATATAACCATCTGGCTATACATTCCAGACAATTCAAGCGGCTCTGCGGGTCACAACCTCGCTAGGGGCGACTCACCCGCGCAATTCAAACGCCGCTTACACGACATGTAACAATATTATATTTCCATTCCAAAGCACTCAGTTCAATATACCAATTATTCTTATATATATATATATATATATATATGTGTGTGTGTGTGTGTGTGTGTGTGTGTGTGTGTGTGTGTGTGAATTTCTTAACTTCTTTCGTTCAAACAGAAGAGAAAATTTTATGAGATAACGTATACAAGTAATTATTATTGAATCTCCAATAATACGAACCCTACATCACCATCCGGTATGTTAGGGTTTTACTTACAATGCAATTAATTATATAGAGTAATTTAGAGTATAGTTAATTTCTAGCGTTACATAATAATATAATACGAACAAATAAAGAAATTAATTAACAAGTCAAAACAAAAAACTAACTCAAAGTATCTTTAAAGTATGATGGATAAAGCCACACAGCTTTCTATAGCAACACTTCTTACATACAATATTTGGCAAAGGCAGTATTATTGCAATAACCTATTCTTTAATAAATTCATGTTTTTAGAATTAAATGCGGGACACTCAAATAACAGATGTGAGATAGTCTGGCTGGAGTTTTTGCAAATACAGGTATCTGTACCTATTTTAAATCGTTCGAAATAATGTCCAAATTTACCGTGTCCAGTCATAAATTGTGTTAATACAAAATTTGGTTCTACGTATTTGAACTTTATTCGGTCAAAAACAGTTGGGAAAAATAATGTTCTTGTCAAAGCACCATTAATTCTGTTTAACCACTCAGCATTCCAATTTTGTAAGATATCATTTTTTAAATATATGGTCACACGTAGAAATTCATTAAATAATGGAAATGGACAGCTAATGACAAATGAGGGAAATTTTGAGGAAGTGGATGAATTCAAATACCTAGGTACAATAATCACAAATAGGAATGAGATGCACAAAGAAATTAAACATAGGCTCAATTCTGGAAATGCGTGCTATTATGCATTTCAGAGACTCTTGATGTCCCAACTCCTTTAAAAAAACGTTAAACTGAAAATATATAAAACTATTATTCTACCAGTTATATTATATGGGTGCGAAACATGGACTCTTACTTTAAGGGAGGAAAGGAGATTACAAGTATTTGAGAATAAAGTACTTAGGAAAATTTTTGGGCCAAAGAGAGATGAACAGACAGGTGAATGGAGAAGACTTCATAACAATGAACTACATGGTCTTTATAGGAAGCCAGATATAATAAGAACAGTTAAGTCTCGTAGACTGCGATGGGCAGGACATGTTGCACGTATGGGGAATGAAAGACTTGCATGGAAGGTTCTTGTAGGAAGGCCAGAGGGAAAACGCCCAGTTGGTAGACCAAGAATGAGGTGGGAGAATAACATTAACTATGATTTGAGGGAAGTCGATTATAGAGGGAATGATTGGAAAGCATTAGCTCAGGATAGGGATGTATGGAGAGCTTACGTCCGTGCGGCCATGAACCTACGGGTTCGATAGTGCCAGTGAGTAAGTAAGTATCATTTTTTAATACTTCTTTATATATGATAGAGGACAGAAGGAGTAAAAGTAATCCATAATTGAATCAGCAGCTGATTTGGCAAGAAAATCTGCAGGTTCATTTCCTGTAGTCCTATCATGTCCTTTAATCCAGCCTAGGAAAATATGTCCAAGATATTGGTTATACAAGTAATTAACCGATGGAGTACTGTATACAACATTTTGAAACAACACTAACCAAGATGTTCAGTAATTTAATCTGGATAGAGAGTAAAGGATGCAATCACCATAAATTAAAGCCCTTTTGATCTCGGGAGTGTTAGGAAATTAGTATTTTGATTGGATGCATTTTCTTAACAAATAAATTGGTTTACAATGTGCAGTAAATTCGTCACTTTTATTGTAATTTTTAAAGCATTTGCTTCACTTATAAGAAAAATGTAGGGAAAATGTAAGGCCCAAGTTGTCCCCGGACACCAATCGTTCATTATATGACTGCATGGTGTGATTTGTCGGAGGTAGCCCTGACATGGAGCTCATCATTCATCAAGGGACTCGCTCCATTACCTTGCCTGTCCAAATCCTTATGTGTGTAAGCCTGACTTTAAAATCTTCTCCGGACTTGTCGGGTCTGTGTAACGCCCGGGTAACGTAGGACATATAAACGTATCTATAAAGGGAGATGCAAAGTTTACAAGGAATCTTTCAACCATTCCATGCCGAAAGCTACCTTCAATTTCTTTTTTTCCACAGAAGCGTTGTGATGTACCAAGACGTCCAAAAATTATCTGCCGTTTCAATTGCAAGGAATTAAAATCCAACCCCAAATCTCTAATTTAAACTATAGGGAAGAATTACAACTAGTGAATTGGTATATTGGACAAACCCTTACTACCTGCCGTCCGCGCCGCGTTCCACCTCGCTTCACTCTGCTCTTACTCATGCAAGGAGTCCATCAGCTCCGCAGGGTAGGTTGTCGTTGCTGCAGAGAGATTAGAATCAAGAATAGCAAGATTTTTATCATTTTTTCTCGTTATTAATTAAAAAGGTTTGGTTAATAAATAAGACTTCGAGGGAATGTATATTTACGATAATCGTTAGGGTTAAAAGGGAATAAATAACAAAATAAATCATTCATATATTTTCACCTATAAGTATGACTGCAATTATTCATCCTAAGTAATTAATTGATGAATAGGTTAGCTTCGATTTCTGTACCTTGCAGTTAAAAACGGCAGATTGTTTTAGGACACGGACTTGGTATATCGCAACGCTTTTGAGGGAGCAATTTCAAGGTAGGTTTCTGCATGTAATATTAGACAGTTCTTTATAAGGTAAACTAAGCAAACAAGAAATAAAATATCTTGTACTTTTGGACTGTTTCCCAGATTATTATTTGATAGTTAACCAGACAATGAAAATGGATATAGTATGCAGATAACAATATCAAACACGCGCGAAGAATTAAAATATTTTAAGTAAACCATTGACTACCCCGAAATGTAGGAAGTTGGACTTTTAATAATGGTCGCCATTGCTGGTAAGTACGACAAAATGCAGTATCGCGCAAAAAAGCCATTTTTCAATTAATTTATTTTTTTCATATAAATTGAAACTTCATCTTTGAATTAGTGAAAGATTTTCATTTATATTTCTATTAATTTTTGAGTTATGTTTAAAAATGTGCAGTGCTTTCACTCGAGTGAGCCCTTTAATTTTAGAAGGTACCTACATGTTCGGTAAGTTTGTCACTTGTTTTTCATAACTTATTTTTTTAATATGGTTTCCCTGATAACCTGCAACTTTTTCAAAATATTGAGATAAAATTTTGATTGTATATGTAGTTTACAGATATGTACAAAGTATACTACAATTAGTAATGTACCTATTATATTTCATTTTTGAAAATATATTTGTAATGCACATTTTAACGCAATTGAGTATACTCAATTTGAAATGAGAAAATAAAATATTTACACTCTATATAAATAAACATTTTAATAAAAATGAGTGTGTATGCATTTTAAATGACAAAATAAAATATTTACACCCTATATAAACAAACAATTGTAGTATATTTTGTAGCTATAACAATAGTGAGTAAAATGAAACAAGAATCATTAAAATGTATTGAAATATAGGAAAATTATCAGGGAAATGGCACGACAATGCAACATTTTCAGCTGACATTTTGTATATTTAGTTAACCATAACGACTGGAGTTAGATTGTACTTAAGTACACAAAAATGCTCATATTGTAATATAGATATCACAAACCAAATTTCGTTTCTGTAACCAGCATTGCTGCTGAGAAAAATAATATTGAAATATGCCATATTTTTAACCAATTCGCTTCAGATTTAAATGCACAATGCATTTTCCCACAAACCGGGTTTAACGTACCGTAAATTATGTTATCTATTTTCAGACATTCAAAACAAACAAAATATAACGGTACTTGAGATCACAGTCAGGGCAAAGACAAAAGCACATTCCTCTACTATTAATAAATGTTAACAAAAGATTACCCTGCCAAAGGATATGCAAAATAATGCAAAATATATAACAGCAGAGTTAAGCGAGTGTACCTCGTCTTCTGAGTTGAAGGTCATTTAACTGGCAGCGAGTCTACCTCGTTTTTTGAGGCGAATGGGTTAACCCTTAACTTCACAATGTATCTTTTAAGATACATTGATTTCATTTTTTTGTTTTTTTTTATTTATAAAACAATAAAAACAAATGATTATAAATTACTTAAGTTTGTGTCAATTTACGTAATAATGTAGCCTACAATAATAACTTAAGACTTTTGCATTATTTTGTTTTCTTTGCGGTCCGAAACATTTAAATATCAGGCACGACAAATTATTGTTTCGCCAATTTAAGGGCTAATGGCTAAAGGTGTAGGTCCCCCCTCCCTTTATCTTAAGTTCGACACAATGAAAACATTAACTGCATAACAACTATATGGAGCATTCCATTAATAATCGTCTAGGAAGCTACTTACTTTATTTTATATCATTTTAATTTTATTATATTCTATGTTTTGTTAGTATTAGCTAGTATTAGATCACATCATCATTGTATTTTGTTTAGTCTGTATTTTAATAATATCTTAAAATTGTAATATGTATGTAATTTTTGTATAATTTTACTATTCGCTGGTTGAGTAGAAGAGAAGGCCTTATGACCTTAACTCTGCCAGCTAAAAGAAATTATTATTATTATTATTATTATTATTATTATTATTATTATTATTATTATTATTATTATTATTATTATTATTATTATTATTATTAAATTACCAGCCGCCAGGCAAGAGATCCTTCGACAGACCCTTCAAACGTTGGATTGAAACCATAACAGATCCCTAGGTCTACCGCATAAAAGGAAGAAGAAGAAGAAGATTTGTTCAGTTTTATCACTGTTTAATTTTAAATAGACTTGAGTCGTGTATCAAGTTTGTTTAGTGAAACAGAAGGTAAAATTGTCTTAGAAACTAGAATTGAATGCAAATAAAGATAAAGGCATGAAACCGAATTGAGAGAATTATAAAGGAGGTCCTGGCTTCGAATACAATGAGCACAAAGGAAACTTGTTGAATAATTAATAGACGTCAGAAGCCGGAGATGTGTTTTGTATGATTTATGCCCTCCCTTATAGAAGGGAGGAGCTTAACCTCCCTAACAGTTCCATACCTACGTAATAAACCATATCACTGCAAGCTGCCATCGCATTTCAGCCTTAGTCAAATTGAAACTGCCAACAATAAAAAGCTCGTAATTTGCCAGTCTTGCATGAATCAAATTTTCATTTTCCTGGAGATCATATTAAACATTTGTAACGGACATTTTTAAGTTAAAATGTAAATCATAATAATAATAATAATAATAATAATAATAATAATAATAATAATAATAACTGCAGGATACACACTACTAGATCACAAAACAAATGAAGACATCTTAGAAGAATTACACATGGAATCTTTAGAAAACAAAATTTCTGATTATAAGTCAAGATGGATACAACATGTTCATCGAATGGAATATCACAGAATACCCAAACAAATGTTAAGATATCAACCTGGAGGAAGAAGAAAACCAGGACGTCCACTCAAAAGACTTTTGGATGGTGTTTCTCCTGAGGCCGAAACAGGTCAACAAATGGCCTAAATTCGTGACTGTACTATGATGATGATGATGATGATGATGATAATAATAATAATAATAATAATAATGTTTTATTTATTCTGGCAGAGTTAAGGCCATAAGGCCTTCTCTTCCACTCAACCAGCACAAATACATATTTGGCAAATACAGATATACACTATACTAATTATAAACAGTTAAAGATACATTAAATGTAGCAATGTAAATTTCATATGCAAACAACATTTTATAACGATAATAACAATAATACGTACGATAATAATAATAATAATAATAATAATAATAATAATAATAATAATAATAATAATAATAATAATAATAATAATAATAATAATAATATACAATATAATATAATATAATATATTAGTATCACCAGTTAGAAAATCAGGTTTTAAAACTATTAATAATAATAATTGTATTGTATTGTAAGCCTATGTTTTCCCTTTACACAGATTTAGACGCTCTCCCCCTACAGGGAAGAATTTGAACCATACTAATTTGGTTACACTTGTATTCGTATAGATGCCATTTTGAGTGGTACGTGGTCAGCGTTCCGCCTCATACTGACATCTAGGAAACCAAGGTAGTACTAGGACGGGAAAATTCGGTAAATTTTGCTTAGAGGCCTTTTCATTCAGGCTTAAGGATCTTTTACGAGCCTCAAAATCTTCAGACTCGGGACCAACGGTTTAAGCCCCTCCTGGAGGACTTGCTCCTTAGATTTTTCCGTCCTAAAAAAACCCATCGACCCCGGCCGGGTTTGAACCCGCGACCCTCGGGACCAGAGGCAAGGAGCATAACCACTAGTCCACCGCGGCCGACAATAATAATAATAATAATAATAATAATAATAATAATAATAATAATGTTACTACTACCATTAATAGTATGTTGTGGGATAAAAATATAAGAAAAGAAAGATTTTCGTATATAATTTAATAGTGCAGAACATAATAATATATGCAACAGAACTATGGCACTTAAATACAAGTAATAAGAACAAACTGCTACCATCATGAATATTGATTCCTCAGGATATCAGCAACTCATTATTTATTAGAAAAAAATAATACCACTAAGGTAAAATATAATTCAAAATTATGTTTTTTATACGGTATGTAAGTTTACGTGGAAAGAATGCTTACTTACTTACTTACTCACTGGCACTATCAAACCCGTAGGTTCATGGCCGCGCGGACATAAGCTCTCCATACATCACTATCCTGAGCTAATCCTTTCCAATCATTTTCTGTATAATCTACTTCCCTCAAATCATAGTTAATGTTATTCTCCCACCTCATTCTTGGTCTACCAACTGGGCGTTTTCCCTCTGGCTTTCCTACAAGAAGCTTCCATGCACGTCTTTCATTCCCCATACGTGCAAAATGTCCTGCCCATCGCAGTCTGGTACAGAAAATAATTCCTAAGGTGGTATATATATATATATATATATATATGAAAACCGAAAGGTTCAAGAAAAAAAGGAAATACGTAAAAAATATATAGATGGAGGATGTTGTTAATGCTATGGACGACCTGGGTTGGATGGATGGAAAAGAATGGAAGAAGGAAATAAAATTAAACTGATTTTGAGCACAAGTAAATGCATATTGTAATGTAAAACCTGTTTATAATAATAATAATAATAATAATAATAATAATAATAATAATAATAATAATAATAATAATAATTCCGATTGAGGGTCTTTCCACTTTTCAGCGGTTGCCCTTTTACCAGCCGGCTGCTGGCCCTTCACATCCACATGTGTCAATCACAGAGGTAGATGATCAACAGCCAGTGTAGGGGTGACATGTGGTTAGCATGTCGAGTCCCCCAGACGTTATAGCTGGTTCCTCAACCTGGAGCCGCTACTTATTGTAGCTACCCAATTGCCTCACGATGCTGAGTGGGCACCGGTCCCATACTGGCCGAAATACCATGAGAAAATTTCTTCCCCCATGGAGACTCGAACCAGCGCAAGTCCCGTAGCTCTGCGCCAAGGCTTCCTGCCTTAACCGCTCGGCTACGGCGCGGGACTAATAATAATAATAATAATAATAATAATAATAATAATAATAATAATAATGGAGCAATTCCATATGTGACTGACTGACATTTACAATATAGGCCCTACGTTTGCACTTTTGCAGCAAAATGGTTGCATAAATATTACAATTGGTGGATGGATGGGTGTTATCTTCGTTAATATATAATGTAAATGTATTTATACGGACTGTATAATCTACTTATCTCAAATTATGGTTAATGTTATTCTTCCATTTCATTCTTGGTCTACCAACTGGGTGTTTTCCTTCTGGTTTACCAACAAAGAACTTCCATACACTTATTTCATTCCACATTCGTGCTTAATATCCTGTCCATCGCAGTCTATGTACTTGCTAATAATAATAATAATAATAATAATAATAATAATAATAATAATAATAATAATAATAATAATAATAATAATAATAATAATAATAATAATAGCGTATGATGTGTTTGTTTGCTTGAGGAATGTGACTGTACTCTGCTGATGGTCTTGGAGGCGTAATTTGATGTGCAAGTTTACAATGGAAGCCATGAATACAGAAAACCCTAGGATAAACATGAGATGTTGATGGATGGGCGTTTCAGCTCCAGTGGCCAAGACTAAATTGCATTTTCAGTGTGTCACATAACCGCCTACTTACTGTCATCAAGCCTCAGACATTACAATCAGCCACAAATTGTAATTTTATTACCTTCACTTCTATTTGCATCGTGTACTCAATGATTACATGTTTGTAAATTCAAGTCAGGAAATCTTATTTCATTCAATTCATTTATGTGGAAGGTAAATCATTAAGATATTAATTCTGCCAGTTTAAACATTATTATTTTTATTATTATTATTATTATTATTATTATTATTATTATTATTATTATTATTATTATTATTATTATATTATTATTATTATTATTATTATTATTATTATTCATCTTAAGGCACAACTTCCAAAGTGAAAGTTTTGGCCTTCTCAAAAATCCTCCTCCATGCCCTGTCCGGCTGATTCTTGTAGAGATTTACAAGCATGTTTTCTTTTACTGTTGTAGGGAGTTAGCCTTACGCCAAACCCCCAACCTGGAGGACCAGGTCATTTGATTTTAGGGTTTCCGTCTGCTTCCACTACAGCTTGTTTTACCGTTGGGGTTCATGACGAGAAAACTTCTAAATGCTTTTGAAATAGGAGGATTAAGAGTAAACATGGAAAAAACTGAATATCTTGTAGTAGGAGGAAGTGGACGAGATATATCCCTATCCCAAGGAATTATTAGAGCTGTTACAAAATTTAAATATTTGGGATCACTTATTGATGAATCAGGGAGTTGTAAAGCTGAAATAGATAGCAGGTTAGTACAAGCACGAAGAGCCATAAAAATGTTGAATGGAGTACTGTGGAGTAGGACCATGTCAAACCACACGAAGAAGAGGATTTTGAAGTCTGTTGTGGAAAGCATAATGACTTATGGTGCTGAGGGATGGACTTTGGTAGAGGGACAAAAAAACTAAGATCTTGGCAGTGGAGATGGATGGAATAAGACGCAGTACCAGGGTGTCCAGGTTGGAAAGAAGAAGAAATGAAGAAGTGAGGCAGATGATGGATATGGAGGAGACAGTGGTGGAAAGGATCGAAAGACGAGCTCTTCAGTGGTATGGCCATGTCAGGAGAATGGAGGATGATAGGTGGCCCAAAACTCTTTTGGAATGGTCACCTTCTGGTAGAAGGAAACGGGACAGGCCAAGAACAACTTGGAGAGGAGAGATCCATAGATTGATGAACGACCGAGGTCTGGAGGAGGATGAATGGCGAATGGGAATACAGGGTAACCGCTGAAAAGTGGAGAGGTCCTCAAAAGTAAAGTAAAAGTAAGGAGAATGATATACATAAAATAATATAAACTATATAATGTAAAGGATTACAACCAATAATGCAAATGAAAGTAATTAGTTATATATTGATTTATAATAATATAAGCAAAAATAGATGTTTTATATTTATTATTTTAAAATATTCAAATGATTAATTTTATTCACTTAATTAATTAATTAATTAAAAATAATTAATTTAATTGCTTTTTTAAAACTAGCTGTGTATAGTTTACTTAGTTCTGGATTGGATCTAATTAATTCATTACATAATTTGGGTCCTAGATATCTACTATATTTAGATCCAGCAGTTGTGTAAAATTTTGTAAAATGTAGCAAAGAAGTACTATTTGGTCTGGTACTGTAAAAACATTGATTGTGCTCTTTAAACTCGTTTTTAGACCGTAACATACTCCCAGGCCTATAGTTCGTCTGGCTTAACTTCGCGAGAAATTTGCAGAAAGAGACACCTCTCTCACTCGCACCAGTGTTGGCGGCGTTTCTTCACCAGATGTTAATAGGGATAAGGGGGAAGAAGACGAAAACTGACAATAGGGTGGGTTCTTTTTTTGTGACTGAGCGAAAGCGTCAAGGATCTACCCTTATCTACTCATCTCTCTCTATGCTAAGTTAAGCCAGATATACAATAATACATGACAGGGAAGGTCTTCTTCTACTTCATGAAATTAGGCCTTTTGACCTGTTTTTACATCAAGTGGGATTTAATGAACCTTCCCATCTAGTAAATGGACGTCCAACATTTCTACTTCTATGTCCTGTTGGTTTGTACTTTAATAACAGCTGGGGGATTCTACCTGTAGGCATTATTTTAACATGTTCATACCAGTTTCTTCTCATATTGTCAATTCTAAATGTTAAATTAAAAAATCAATTGAGTTGGTGTTTACTTGATGAAAATCCATATTAAAAGTAGTAAAAGACTGTTAAATTCTCAACTTGATTTGAATGAATCCCCTTTGTTAAATTTAAAAATTTAAATAAATATTGTTGTATTGTTGCTTAGATCAGTTGGAACACAATTCATAATTTGTTAACATGTCTGAAGAAGGTACAGTGTACCGAAACAGCTGTCACTGAATTATATAATAAATCATCATCATCATAGTACATTCACGAATTTAAACCATTTGTTGTCCTGTTTCGGCCTCAAGAGAAACACCATCCAGAAGTCTTTTGAGTGGACGTCCTGGTCTTCTTCTTCCTGCAGGTTGATATCTTAACATTTGTTTGGGTATTCTGTGTTTTTGGCTTTTTTTGTGTTGAGACTTGAAAGTAGTTTTGAAGTTCCTTAGGACAGGTTACTGGCCCGACGCTAAGTAGTCCAGTGGTAGGGCTGCTACCTTTTAGTCTCTGGACAGACATTAGGATACCGCATTTACTCAGTACCTGATGGAACGGCTATACCGCCGTGACTCGGTCCTCAGAGCCTCGTTTGTGAAAACGGGTTGTACCACGAGAAGGTGAGGATGAGAATTAGGTAGGAGAGGTTATACACACGTCACTACCCCTTACAACCCTTATATAATAAATATGAAAATCAAATAAAACTACATTTTATTTTTATAAAACTACGTTTTATTTTTATTAAATTAAAAATATAGCATAATGACGATTATTTTAATTTTATTTACACAATATTGAAGACAAATTATTCTATGTATTTATCTTTTCAGATGAGTGTCATGAATTACTGGACTTCTATTTTTTGCATTTTTATGTAATCATTGACTTAAATTCGTATTTTATTTCCACTTTAATTTGCAGCAGCAGCAGCATTCCACTCGTGTTGCATATTTTCACAGTCATTTGAACCCTACGAGTTTTGCTTCCATTGTCCTGTTCCATTGCTTTCACATGGACACATTTATATATGTGTGTGTGTGTGTGTTTGTGGGTGGGTGGGTGGATGGATGTGGAGTGAGGTGCATTTCGATACTCATGTCGATGTATTGGAATTAACACAAAAATGTTACAAATCGATTATTGCTTCCTTAATTTCAGTAAAATTAAACATTTTGCTTTATTGGATTCCTTTATACAATTTATTTGGTTCAAAGAGATGAACAGGCAGATGATAGAACAATATTACATGGTCTTTATGGGAAGCCACATGTAATGGGAGCAGTTAAGCCTCGTATACTGCGATGGGCAGGACATGTGGAATGAATGGGAATGAAAGTCGTGCAAGGAGGCTTCTTGTAGGAAAACCAGAGGGAAAACGCCCAGTTGCTAGACCAAAAATGAGGTGGAAGAATAACATTAACTATGATTTGAGGGAAGTAGATTATGCAGGGAATGATTGGAAAACATTAGCTCATGATAGGGATATATGGAGAGCTTATGTCCGCGAGGGAAAATGCTTTACAATAACTATTAAATACATATTCTAATATAATTTTAGTTACTCTCGGTCATAATTGATCTAATCACAAAGCGTATATTGAGTGACTTTGCATGTTTTGTTTGACTATTTAACTCATGCCCCAAATGGGAGTCAATGACCAATCATGACTAACATTTATAGTATTTGGATGAATCAATAATACACAACATATATTTGCCCATTTGGTTCCTCAAGGAACTCCCCCGGTTTTAATACATTCATAGTTTGTATTGAAACAATTAGAAACATAATTCGACCCGGAACTTTCACGTTTCAAAGATTTCTGTTTTACAACCAATCAGAGTCGTGTTTCACGAAATATTTATCTGTGTTATAATTACCATATTAAAGAAAGCTCCTCCTTTTTAATATTCTGAACAGGTCTGACCATTATTTTGCAGTGACTGAACTCCCGAGAAATACGGCTACCAGATTGTATATATAGTGCATGAATGTCAATACATGCCGCATGCGGGAGTTAATATAAAAACATTTGTAGCAATTGATTATACCACCAAAAAAAAAAGAAAACACTGTTTGCACTTTCTTAAATGTATTTTTTCCCAGGTAACAATCCAGAAAAATATAATTGTCATATTTACATCATACGACATCAGAAATGAATTAATATACAGTTTGATGTGTTTCATTTTTTCTCCACTAGAGAGCATTCTTACAATATTGCGTTCCTTTGGCAATAAATAGTATGATCTGGTTGCAGTGATAAACAAAAGAAGCAGATGAAGCGTACCTATCGTTTCTCATTTGTTTTCAAACATCGCCGTTTACATTAAATATATAAATATTTTAAAATAACTACAGTTAAATAATGATTTGTGAGTAAACAGCTTAATTTTATTCGTTAAATAGTCCTAACAAATGCCACTCTTGATTTCCAAATTCTCTAGATAAATTCACTCCTCACTTTGTTAGTCGTGAATTTATCGATAATTTGGAAATCACTCGTGGCATTACTTATGATAATATATTTCTGCATGATAGTGCGTTTTGTCTACTTACCATGATTCAAAATTTAACTTCCCACAATTCGGGATTGCCAATCTAAATAACTACACTGTAATAAAATAACTATATTACATATTAGAAACCACGTGTGGGAAGTATAACCACCGCCCTCTAAGTATACTACGTACAATGTATATACAAAAAAATATCCAGAAGGTAGTGTTAATATACATTATACGAAACAAATTACTGCATTTTGAATGAACTGAACTTTACTTGAAACAATATAAAACAATAAGTACGTACTTGTCGCCATTTTATCACTAATTGGTCTCACGGCCTCCTGTTACTTCAACTATCAAACATTGCCAACTCTGTTAACGTTAGTCAGTTGTTTATAATGAATGCAAATATTTCCAACAAAGATGTTATTATTTTACAGTTATTTATGATTCTGAAAATACCATCCCGCAAAAATTAATGCACAACACACGTTTGTGAAATGTTTTACAGAATCATGGAAATTAAAAACCTCGCTATCGTTAGGGTTTTAAACATTTTCCTCGCTTCTGTAAAAATCACTCGCATTCTAATATACTTTTAGTTACTCTTGGCCATAATTGATCTAATTACTTATCATATATTGAGTGGCCTTGCATGTTTTCTTTGACTACTTAACTCATGCCCCAAATGGGAGTCAATGACCAATCACATTTCAATGATTTTTATTTACAACCAATCACAGTCGTGTTTCGCGTAGAATTTATCAACTAAAGTTTATTATAATAAAGAAAGCACCTGCTTTTTAATATTCTGGGTAGGTCAAAGCATTATTTTGCAGTCACCATCTCTCTAACAAATACGGCTACCAGATTTTATTTATATATATATATATATATATATATATATATATATGTATAGTGCATGAATGTCAACATAAATCGCATGCGAGAGATAATATAAAAGCATTTGTAACAATTGATTATACCACAAAACAAAAGGAACCCCTGTTTGTACTTCCTTAAACGAATTATTTTCCAGGAAATGACGTTGCTGAAAAATATAATTGACATATTTACATCATAGGACATCAAATTAATTAATACCTATAACGTTGGTTATACATTTCTGCACTAGAGTGAATTCTTACAATATTGCGATCCTTTGGCAATAAATACTATTATTATCTGGTTGCAGTGATGAACAAAAGAAGCAAATGAAGCGTACCAATCGTTTCTCATTTGTTTTCAAACATCGCCGTTTACATTAAATATATTTTTTTAAGTGATCCCACAATAGGTCCGGAGGCCCTTGGGGTAGTAGGAGGTTAAGGCTCCTACTTTTTCTAGACAATCGGCACTTTATGTCAGCCGGGTTGTCAGCCCTGCGTGACGGCCGATTTTCCCCCCAGAACAAGCGTCTGGTACTCATTTCCGTTAGAGGCTGAGTCGACCCCAGGGCCATAGTGCCGGCAGAGGGTTTACATATATACATATATACATATTTTAAAATAACTATAGTTAAATAATGATTTGTGAGTAAACACCTTAATTTTATTCGTTAAATGGTCCTAACAAATGCCACTCTTGATTTCCAAATCCTCTAGATAAATTCACTCCTCACTTCCCGCGCCGTAGCCGAGCGGTTAAGGTAGGAAGCCTTGGCGCAGAGCTACGGGACTTGCGCTGGTTCGAGTCTCCATGAGGGAAGAAATTTTCTCATGGTATTTCGGCCAGTATGTGACCGGTGCCCACCCAGCATCGTGAGGCAATTGGGTAGCTGCAATAAGTAGCGGCCCCAGGTTGAGGAGCTAGCTATAACGGCTGGGGGACTCGACATGCTAACCACATGTCACCCCTACACTGGCTGTTGATCATCTACCTCTGTGATTGACACATGTGGATGTGAAGGGCGAGCACCGGCTGGTAAAAGGGCAACCGCTGAAAAGTGGAAAGACCCTCAATCGGACTTCGTGAGTCGTGAATTTATCGATAATTTGGAAATCACTCGTGGCATTACTTATCAAAATATAGTTATTAGTTTGCAACGCTTTATCTGTATTAGGGATGAGAATGATGTGTACACTTTTGTAAATAGTACAGTAATTTACTATGTATTCCATATTTCCAATTTTATAAAATTGTGATTTACTGAAATGAAAATAGTGTGTAATGAATATTTCGGTGCGAAAATTTAATGTGCTTTATTATAGAAATAGTTTGCTTATTTGAACATAATTATTCTGACGTTTTTATCCAACATTTTTAAAAAGCTTTTATGCTTTTTTTTTTGTATTGTTCATCTATCTGTAACAACATTCTAACAGAGTCTCTGTAATTATTTCCTCTCTCTATATTTCTATCCCTTTTCCGTTTCCATTTTCCATCTCTTTTATGGCATGTTCAACAGTGGGTTGACATTACGGATTTACACAGAAATTTTTACACTTTTATCTGTAGGAGCCTTTCCTATGCAGGCAAAACACACTTCAACACTCCCCACAATAAATTCAACAACAAATTTACATAATTGCTAATCGCAAAAAAGTGAAGAGAGAGAAAAGTATATATATAGAGGCGTACATGTACGTGGTGGAGTTTTTTTGTAGACCTATTTCCATAACGTTCCGTCATAATTCCCTTAGGGCTATGATGACAGAGGTTTGGTGGCCGAGGTGGGATGGGAATTTATGTTGGCCATGAATTTTATTATGAATAATGAATGAATCCTGTTTCAGGACTCTGCATCCGTCTGCAGGTAGTGACGGGTGTCCTCTTTCCCTCGATTAGCCCTGTGTGTGCTCTTCCTACCGCATCCGAGCATCACAGTGTCCCTCATTTAAGGGGAGACTGTTATGGACTGGAGTAAAAAGTTTTTTTTTTGCTACTAGTTTGTCATTTCGACATTTCTGGTATTCTCTCCTGGCATTGGTGTATTGTAACCCACTTATGAGGTTGGGGCGTCTGGAAGGATGTTTGTGATGATGATAACGATGCGCCAGGAAAGGCCTTAATTCTGTACTTAGTGTATTAAAGTGAATACAGTAATGATGGCCAGATGATGTTTGAAGACCATTTGAGCCTTAAAATTTCGTGACATTTTTCTTACAAGTGAGGAAAAACCCCGAAAAAATATCTCCGAGGAAACTTGTCCCGACCGGGGATCGAACCCGGGCCCACTGCGGAACAAGGCAGCTCGCTACCTCGAGAACACAGCTGTGGATGATGGAGTAAAAAGTAATTATATATGTATATATAATTATAATTGTTTTACATTGTTACAAATATTTATGTTAAACTTTTCAGACTCAATTACTTATTTTCCGTTGAAGAAAATAATCTTTACATTTCAGGAGAAATTGATTCTTGATATTTTTCAACGTAGACAATTTTTGTATTTACTGCCCTATAAAGACAATTTTCCCATGATTGAAAATCAAAACGTCATTCTGATTGATTTTGTAAGTAAATATTTTCAATTAATACAACAATACTATTATACACACACACACACATACAGACACAGACACACACACACATATATATATATGTGTGTGTATCATCATCATCATCATCATCCGGTATCATGGCAGCTGCCGCCGTCTTCCGGAAACCAAACGCCATTCCTCTCTATCCATCCATTGTTCTTCCTCCATTCCTCTGATATTCATAGCTGCTTGTACCCCTTCTATCCGAGTTTTCTTCGGTCTTCCTCTCTTCCTCCTTTCTATTGGGATCCATTCCATAACAATTTTTGGCAATCTTTGCTCTGGCATTCATATATATATATATATATATATATATATATTAAAAGAACCCTTAAAAACACAAGAAAATAAACAAGAATTAAATTTTATAAAGTCATGGCTGTTCCTGTATTGATGTATGGATCAGAATGTTGGACGATCACTAAAAGACAAGAACAAAGATTGGAAGCAACTGAGATGAGATTTTTAAGAAATATAGCAGGATATACTCCGCTGGATAAGAAAAGAAATGAAGATATAAGAAAGGAACTGAATATTTTCAAACTTACAGACCGAATAATTAAATATAGGAACGACTGGAAAGAACATATTGATAGAATGCCAGAAGGAAGATTTCCAAGATTATTGCCATTATAAACCGCACGGAAGGACAAATGTTGGACGCCCACACAGAAGATGGTCTGAACAATTTTAACAATTCTAGCTTTCATGAAACCGGAACGAGCCAACATGCTTAATCCCTGGATGATGATGATGATGATGATAAATAAATAAATAAATAAATAAATAAATAAATAAATAAATAAATAAATAAATAAATATATATATAATTTGATATTGGAAAAATCGAATTTTTAATGATGCCCTTCTTGAACGACATTGGGATTGAAAGAGCTTGAAAGTCTCGGCTATATTTTAGCTTTAAAATGTATATGTATTTTATATATCTTATACCGTTCAATCTAAATCAATTTACAGTAAATATAATTTATAAAAAATTATGTTTTTGGTAAACTGTTCTCAAAAACTACTTGATGTAGGAATAAAAAATTTCTAGGAAAATGTATTCACTGTAACTTCGTAGCTCTTTGCAAGAACAGTAATATACTGCTTCAGAAACCATATTTTCATTAATAATTTAGGTCCTGCATAAAGCAATAATTTTGGAAGTTAGAATTCAAGCACATACTGCATTCTAAATATTACAGGTGCAACAATGAAAATCCTACGGCAGCTTCTTATACGAGTACATACTGACTATATGTAGTCAAAATTGTATTTTCTTATTTGTTACCCTGTATGAGAAAACTCAAGAATAATTCTGGAATGCAGGCTTTCACGGCCGATAATCATAATATTAAAAGATTCCGGGCTATGTGTCGGTGGTCTATAACTGGCGTTTCTTCCAGACGTTTCTCCTTCAACTGCGGAGGACATATTCAGTGGTGAGTGCTTCTAGGTGGTGACTCGACTTCGAATCAACAACAAGGAAAACTTGCTCTGTAGATGCCATCCGCAGTTGAGGGAGAAACGTCTAGAAGAAACACCAGTTATAGACCGAGGTTCGAACTCTGACCCACTACGTCGCAAGGGAAACTTACCTCAAGACTTCAACGGTTGAGTTCTTACACAAGCTGTGCTTTATATATTACATAACAATGACTTATAAATTATCTATTAATTAAATAAAAATAAAACGTAGTTTTATTTGATTTTCATATTTATTATATAATTCAGTGACAGCTGTTTCGGTACACTGTACCTTCTTCAGACATGTTAACAAATTATGAATTGTGTTCCAACTGATCTAAGCAACAATACAACAATATTTATTTAAATATTTATTTAATAATAACTACGACCCTAAAATTATAGAATATTTAATTAAGAAAGTTCATTACAAAAAAGCAATTAACGAAATTTTTCCTTTACCCAAAGAAAACATAAAGAAATATGTCGTAATGTCATACATAGGCCCACTTTCAAATAAAATATCTAAACATTTCAAAAAGTTGAACATTAATGTGGCATTTAAAACTAATAAAACTTTACAAAATATAATAAAAAACAATAAAACCAAAATAAAAAAAAATTATCAGGGGTAAATAAATTGAAGTGTCGAACATGTGACAATGTTTATGTAGGACAAACTGGTAGACCTTTTATCTCTCGGATAAAGGAACATATGAGAGCATATAACAGGAATTTAGAATATTCAAAATATGCTAACCACCTATTGTTTCGGCCCAATTTTGAAATTTTACATGTTTGTGATAAGGGTAAGAAGTTAGATCTTTTGGAGGCTGTAGAAATAAATAAATTTAAAAGTAGTAACAAACTGTTAAATTCTCAACTTGATTTGAATGAATCCCCTTTGTTAAATTAAAAAAAAATTAAATAAATATTGTTGTATTGTTGCTTAGATCAGTTGGAACACAATTCATAATTTGTTAACATGTCTGAAGAAGGTACAGTGTACCGAAACAGCTGTCACTGAATTATATAATAAATATGAAAATCAAATAAAACTACGTTTTATTTTTTATTTAATTAATAAATATGGATTTTCATCAAGTAGGCTAAACACCAACTCAATTGATGCAAATTATCTTCATGGGTAATTAAATGCAAAAATAACTATAGAATGCGGTGGGCAGGACATACGGCAGGAATGAGAAATGAAAGAAGGGCTTGCTAAATTCCTGTATCGAAATAGAGTGTGTACACCAAGAATAAGGCGGAAGAAAAATATTAACCGTGACATCAGGGAGATGAATTATTCAGAGAATGATTGGATATTATTTGCTCAGGATTGAGATATATGGAGAGCTTATATTCGATCGTCTATGAACTTGTGGATTCGGTAAAACAGTGAGTAAATTGGAAAAATGAAAATTATCTAATTGCACTGTTTAAATAAATAATTATACATTTGTTTTCTCTTCGGTTGAAAAAATCAAACAACACAAAAATTAAAGCCCGTATTCTGTTTCTACCAAAAAAAATAATATTTTATGAGTTATCCCTGACGCAAGATTGTAATTAGAATTGTCTGGCTTGTTTATGCCAACATTATAAAAACAAACATTAAAAAAGTTGAATTACGAGGTAATTAAATTGGATGATAAAATGAGTGATGCGAATATACAATATGTTGTAATTTGAGAGGCCATTGTAATGTGGGATGGAACAGTTTCACCTGCGTTCAGGACATGTCGCCATTTTTAAATTGGCTCCACGGAGTAGTTTTGTGAATGTGAGACGAGGGTGTGGGTGCTATCCAATAACTGCAACCACAATCTATGTGTCTAGTGAAACCATGCATTATTATTGGAAACAACTATACATCCTAAGCTAGCATGTTATGTTTGTTTTCTCTATAGAGTGTGTTTCTAAATTCGATATTAAAACATAAAATCCTTATAGGCCTAGTTTATATTTTTGTACTCATTAACTATAGTTTTCCTTTGAGAGTTTCTTCAAACGTGATATTAAATATTTTGCTGGAATTCATTTTTTCGTACATTTGCTTATTTGAGGCAAATTCCGAACTACAATACTTTTTTTCTGCTTTCCCTAAGTCGTCAAGACAAATTACACTGAGCAACAAAAAATAAACTTGTTTGTCTCAGAAAGAAAAATAAGTGATTCTGATAGTATTTTGTCTCCTGAATTCAAATATGATATCGGTTTTTCTCCATCATGTAAGGTTTCCGAGAGACAGGAATTTATAATTTCAAACACTGTAATATTTTCTACATTCGTAACTACACAATATTCGAACATTCGGACTCACCTAGAAAGTAAGAAATGACGATTTTCTGTTATATTTCGCCTGTGGAGCATCCCTCGTGATGGTCCAACAATAATCGGCCAGCATATTAGGATTCCATTTGCCTTGATATCTCTTTTCCATAGCTGAAAACCATTTGAGTTAGCTCATTTGATTTAATTTTACAATGGACAAATGGACGAAAAAAGTTTATTAAAAATAATTATTTAAATCCATTAATTGAAATTGAAATAAAAAACTGTGGGTGATGGAGAAATTCCGAATACATATTTGAAAACACGATAAAAACTGCATTATGTACAACTATTGGTACTCATGAGACAACAATAACCTTTGACCAGTGTTTATGAGTGGAAATTTGATTTTGGTGGTATTTTTGTAATCAAGGCAAATACTTCATAGGGAATTTCGTATTGCGGTTTTCGTCAGTGATATTCCCATTATTTTTCACACTTTGTGTACGCTTTTACTCCTATTTTATCACTATATTTTTATTTACCTTCCTTTCTATCTTTAACGAATGCATTAATAAAGTGAACATTGACATCAGACATATAAATTCAGGGTCCAGTTACTTTGAACTAAAACTAAATGTAAGTAAATAACAAGAAATACCGGTAATTAACGAAAATAAAAAATATTACGGCTGTACTCGTAATGTTAAGTCACAAAAAAATTCTATAATATGCCAATGCTATTAAAAACTTGGTATTTTATCAGTTCTAACATAATGAATAATGCCCAAATGAAACAGTCACCTACAAATATCTCTATAATCCATTTCCTAAAGCGTCTAAGTAGCTTTATTCCTACGGCTCTTAATATAGTTTTAGTCTAAATCTTATTGATGCCGCATTTTGGTTATTGCGACGCTCTACTGACCGATAGATTGTCGGACAAACTGGACGTGTTCGTGATATGTGTATCATATTTATATTTAACTAGATAATATCCGGCGTGCGCAGCTATGTCTAAATGAATGATAACGTGTTCTTTTACGTTTATTTGATTAAGTAAATGGGAAAATAATTATAAATTTATATCATTACTATATTTACTGCTCTATGGTTCAGAAGCCTGGATACATAAAAAAAGCAAGACCCAAGTAGGATAACGGCGCAGAAATGAAATTTTTGAGATCTGTTAAAGGGTGCACTAAGGAAGACAGAATCAAGAACACAGAAATAAGACAGGAAGTTGAAATATTTGCAATAACTGATAAAATAGATGCATATAGACAAAAATGGAAGCAACACATAGGCAGAATGAATGAAGATAGATATCCAAAACAAATAACAAAATACAAACCTAAAGGCAGAACTAGAAAGAGATGGGCTGAAGTCGGAACGGATCAACAGATCTGATCCATAAATGCAGATGATGATGATTTTTAGATACTCCGTGCTCATTACCCGGCATTCCCCGGGAATCTACGTATCCCGATGTATTTGGCATAAATGAGCTGAAAGACAAAATTCGTTATTTGGAGTTATCCGTGCTGCTGCTCTGCTTGCCCGGGAATCTACTTATCCCGATATTCTTGGCATTAATGAAAGACAAATATGGTTATTGTGAGTTTGCTGTAAAAATTAAACATATGCTGTCACGGACTTCTTTATAGAGTTTTTTGAGATATTCAATTCTGTGTAAATTAATTTGGTGTATTTGTTATGGTTTAGGCAGAATAAACCATTTAAGCGTACAAAAAGCCACTTAAATTTCTCTTTTTCACTACAAAGGTGATTTTTAAGGACGAAGGGCTTGAGCATTAAAACTCTCTTATAGCCTATAACCTTTCCGGGAAAATCCTGAACATTTTGCAATTAGCCCCATCACAAGATATATATATATATATATATATATATATATATTAATTGGTGTTTCCCGTATAATGTATCATATTTATATTATTATTATTATTATTATTATTATTATTATCGTATCATTATTGTTATTACCCTATAAAATGTTGTTTGTACATGACATTTACATTGCTACATTTATTGTATCTTTAACTGTTTATAATTAGTATAGTGTATATCTATATTTGTCGAATATTTATTTGTATTTGTGCTGGTTGAGTGGAAGAGAGGGCCTTATGGCCTTAACTCTGCCAGAATAAATAAAGTATTATTATTATTATTATTATTATTATTATTATTATTATTATTATTATTATTATTATTATTATTAATCGGATGGCAGTGCACGCTTGTCCGGGAATCTACTTTCCGATCTTCTTGGCATCAATGAAAGACAAAAATGGCTATTGTGAGTAATTCGTAAAAGATAAACATATGCTGTCGCGGACTTTTTGTGTAGAGGTTCTTGAGATACTCAATTCTGTGTAAATTAATGTTATGTATTTGTTATGCTTTACGCAGCGTAACCCATGTAAGCGTGAAAATAAGGATTTCTTTTACGTTCTTCACTGCAAAGGGCGATGTTTAAGGGCGTAGGAGTTGATATCACAACTTTCTTATAGTCTATATTCATTCCGAGAATCTTCTAAACATTTTGCAAAAAAACCCCATCAAAATCGGATCAACGGTATGGCTGCGCATAGAATACGAACAAACAAACAAACATTAATTTTTATATATTACATATCCGAAAATATTATATTTTTCCACAAAATGTTATGGCTCCATCTCAAAGATGGAAGAAAGTTACACTGTCTAATGGTTACGCTCCTTGCCTCTGGTCCCGAGGGTCGCCGGTTCAAACCTGGCCGGGGTCGATAGATTTTTTTAGGATGGAAACATCGACGGAGGAAGTCCTCCGGGAGGGACTTTAAGCCGTGGGTCCCGAGTCTGAAGATTTTCAGGCTCGTAAAAGATCCTTAAGCCTGAATGAATAGTAGATAGATAGATAGATGGAAAGCTCTGCGGCCATCACTTAAATGTTGGCGGTGAGCGATCCATTTTGGTCCTGCTTAATAGGTAGAACCCCGGGTTCCTGTAAAATACATTAGCCCCGGTTTAAATTTTGAATATAATTTTGAAGTTAATTAGCAGAGTGAAGTCGGAAGCGGACCTTTTGTGGTTCTATTCCAGCATTTGCTCTTTGGATTGAGGGAAACCGCTTAAAACCTCAATCGGAATAGTCGATCACGCGGGATCTTGCCAAGTTTGGCTTTCGGATGACTCCATATTGGGAGGGCATCCAGGCTTATCTTTATTTAAATATAATGTGCGTACATTTCAGATTATTACAATTAATCACACAATTATGGCAACGTTCATTTTTTAATTTTTTTTTGTATTCTTCAGTTGTTGCTGTTCTATCTGCAGTTGTCAGGTGATGTCAGTTTCTCTGGAACTGGTGGGATGAACCTGTAGCAGTAAGATTAGTTATTAGTTTTTAATTTGTTGTGTTAATATATTTTATTAATGTACGTTATATGCTAATGTTGTAATTGTAATTGAATAATTGTGTAATGTGTTTCTGTGTGTGTGTGTGTGTGCCCTATCAGCTTTCACCGGTCAAGTGTTGTGCAGGATCCATTTTGGACGCTTGTGTTTGTTGTTGGCTGTTTCATAGGTTCCCAGCGATGCCACGAGTGGATTATCATGGCCTTCACATGTATTATAAAATTTAAGAGCCATGCGTTTAATATACTCTTCGATTGTTTCTACACCCGTTTGATCGTGTAATATGTCAACCGGTGTTACACGCGGTAGTTTTGTAATCATATATAATAATTTGTTTTGAAAAACTTGCAGTTTAAAGTCCTCTAAGCAAATTTTACCGAATTTTCCTGTCCTAGTACTACCTTGGTTTCCTAGATGTCAGTATGAGGCGGAACGCTGACCACGGACCACTCAAAAATGACATCTATACGAAAACAAGTATAACTGAATTAGTGTGGTTCAAATTCTTCCCTGTAGGAGGAGAGTGCCTAAATCTCTATAAAGGGAAAACATAGGCTTACAACAAAAAAAATATACTGTCAATTATTTAGCCTCTCTTTCCAGTATCAAACCTCCCGTCACTCCATATCTTACAGGCCTACTATCTCCACTTCTCACAACTAGAATTTTATTAAGCAAGAAATGATGGTGTATACACTAGTTTAAATTGTTGTTGGAGGTGCCTATATAAATTGTAGAATTACAAAAATGGAAAACATATAAATCATATATCTGATTGAACACTGAAGCATCCAGTAAGAGTGGTACATAAGAATTGAACACGACAATCTTGGTGATGATGGCGATGTTTAGGGAGCAAGAGCGGCTTAGGGGATCAATAACTGGACATGGAATTGCAATTAAGGGGTCTCCTTGTGTTTATTGCCAGTTCCCATGGCGTGGATACCGGTGGGAGACATGTACTTGCTTAAGACATAGCGGATCAATGCATTGGAAGTCTGATTATAAAAACGTAATATGTGGCAATACAAGTGTTCAGCAGTCACATGTATTAAATGTATGAAATACTTAAATCTATAAGATTATTACATTATATAATTGAAACTGACAGTCCATTACAAATTAGGGAAATTTTGAAGAAGTGACTGCATTCAAATACCTAGGAACAGTAATTACAAACAAGAATGAGCCACAAAAAAAAAAAAATAAAAAGTTAGGCTTAATTCTGGAATCTCAGGCTATTACATTTTACCCGGGACGGTTTTTTACCCACCTTCTCTAAAAAAATCGTGACTGAAAATATATAAAACTGTTATTCTTCCAGTGAAATTAAACATAGGCTCAATTCTGGATATGCGTACTATTATGCATGACAGAGACTGTTGACGGCTCAACTCCTTTCAAAAAAACGTTAAACTGAAAATATATAAAACTATTATTCTACCATTCTATTATATGGATGCGAAACATGGACTCATACTTTAAGGTAAGAAAGAATATTACGAGCATCTGAGAATAAAGTTCTTAGGAAAATTTTTGGACTAAAGAGAGATGAACAGACAGGTGAATGGAGAATACTACATAACAATTAACTACATGGTCTTTATAGGAAGCCAGATATAATGAGAACAGTTAAGTCTCATAGACTGAAAATATATAAAACCATTATTTTACCAGTTATATTATATGGATGCGAAACATGGACTCTTACTTTAAGGGAGAAAAGAAGATTACGAGTATTTGAGAATAAAGTTCTTAGGAAAATTTTTGGACCAAAGACAGATGAACAGACAGGTGAATGGAGAAGACTGATTAACAATGAACTATATGGTCTTTATAGGAAGATATAATGAGAACAGTTAAGTCTCGTAGACTGCGATGGGCAGGGCATGTGGTACTAATGGGGAATAAAAGACGTGTATGGAAGCTTCTTGTAGGAAAACCAGAGGGAAAACGCCTAGTTGGTAGACCGAGAATGAGGTGGGAGAATAATATTAATTATTATTTGAGGGAAATAGATTATACAGGGGATGATTGGATAACATTAGCTCAGGATAGGGATGTATGGAGGGCTTATGTCCGCATGGCCATGAACCTACGGGTTCGATAGTGCCAGTGTGTTATTTAGTTAGTTAGTTAGTTATTACTCCAGTTGAATCGTATGGATGAGAAACATGGATTAAAGTTTTTACAATTTTAATATATTACCCTTCTTCTAAGCAACCGGAAAATACAAAAGATCATAACTCCGATACTGCAAAGAGTGAAACTTGGTTTACGATATTTTTTATGTATTGTTATTTTTAAACATCTGTTTAAAATCTTTAATTTTGTAAAATTTTAATTAGTTTTACAATCCTTGTCGTAGAACAAATTATTTCCCACATATCTATTCGAATGACATTTCTCAGATCGGTTGCAGGTGTATCTCTAAGAGATCAAAAGAGATGTCAAGATATCAGAGATGAACTACAAATCTATAATATAAACGAGAAAATACACAGAAATAAACGTAATTGGTTTGAACAATAATTGCTTATCAAAACAGCTGCTTCATTATAGGCCTCTAGGCCGAAGAAATGTAGGAAGACCAAAACGTCGTTGCAAAGACGACCTACACCTGCGGCATATAGTGCACCGGGGAGCGGAACGGACCAACAGGCCCATACCTTGAAGATGATGATATATATTCGAGCCTTATTTTTGTAACGCCTATCTTTATCTCAGGTTTCTTATAAAATCAGCTCGGGCCAAACTCAGGGTCGTGTCTGGAGATGGTATGAAGCCGCTGTATTTATAGAGTTCTGCGAACGATAAGTTTGCCGCCCGACTACCACTGACGCACTGTCACAAGGGCACATGAAGGAAGTGAAACGAAATGGATGAGAGGAGTATGGAAAAATGACTGAATTAAATTAATGGCAGGGAAAAAACATTTCATCCACCACGAAACCCATATGGAGTGACCGAGACTCAATCTCGAGACCCCAATAAAGAGATCCGTTAGTAAGAAATCTCAACGACAACAGTTCATTTTATGAAGAACTTGTGTAGGTATAGCTTTCATGATTGTTTATCATATATTTATGTCAGTGAATATAATTTCCAAGAATGGAAGTTAACAGCGTTGTTAGGAGAAAGGTAGTACCGAGTTTTAAAACCTTAAATAACACTAAGCAACAAAAAAGGAACTATTTTTTGTCTCAGAAAGAAACATATGTGATTCTGATAGTATTTTGTCTCCTGAATTCAAATATGATATCGGGTTTTCTCCATCACGCAAGGTATCCGAGAGACAGGTTTTTATAATTTCAAACACTTTAATATTTTCTACATTCGTAACTACACAATATTCGAACATTCGGACTCACCTAGGAAGTAAGAAATGAGGATTTTCTGCTGTATTTCGCCTGTGGTGCATCCCTCTTCATGGTCCAACATTAATCGGCCAGTAAATTACGATTGCATTTGCCTTGATATCTCTTTTCCGATTGAGGGTCTTTCCACTTTTCAGCGGTTGCCCTTTTACCAGCCGGCTGCTGGCCCTTCACATCCACATGCCTCAATCACAGCCAGTGTAGGGGTGACATGTGGTTAGCATGTCGAGTCCCCCAGCCGTTATAGCTGGTTCCTCAACTTGGAGCCGCTACTTATTGGTAGCTACCCAATTGCCTCACGATGCTGGGTGGGCACCGGTCCCATACTGGCCGAAATACCATGAGAAAATTTCTTCCCCCATGGAGACTCGAACCAGCGCAAGTCCCGTAGCTCTGCGCCAAGGCTTCCTACCTTAACCGCTCGGCTACGGCGCGGGACGATATCTCTTTTCCATAGCTGAAATCTCCTGATGAAAGTGTCACCCGTGCTCATCGCTCAATGGACAAAAGGACGAAAAAACGTTTATTAAAAAATAATTATTTAAATCCATTAATTGAAATTGAAATAAAAACTGTGGGTCATGGAGAAATTCCGAATACATATTTGAAAACACGATAAAAAAACTTCATAAGTACAACTATTGGTACTCATGAGACAAAATCATGTTGACCAGTGTTATAGTCTGGCTAAGCTACTGCATTCTCTGAGCATCAACAGATTTGAACAATGTTTCATGTTCCATATCTGTCCCACTATAGAGAACAAGCGGCTTCCCGTTTCATGATGGTGTCATCGGGCAGGAATTGGTCGTTCCCTGAGACTCGTCTAAGTTTTATTATGCGCTTAGACTACGTGATTTTTGTTTCAAGGCCATCGTTCCGCATCTGTACAATATGTTACCAATTGAGTCAATCGGTCGCATGCATGCTGAGTTAGGAAAATGTTTATTAATGTCTTGTAACGCTACACCCTGTATTTTTGCTAACATCTCATTTCTAATCATCACTGAAAGTTTATTTTCCTTCCTCCGTAGCATGCGAAGAACTGAAATGCCCTCTGATGTTGTAATGTCTTACGTAGCAGAATTGTTCATCATCATCATCATCATCATCACTCCAGGGATTAGGCGATTGCCCGTTCCGACTTCATAATGTATCAGCCCAACGTCTTCTAGGTCTTCCAACATCACGTCTTCCTCTTGCTTGATAATTTCTTGCTAACAATGGATATCTCTCCTTACTCATTCCATCCATGTGATCAATCCATTTCTGTCTGTAATTCGTGGCCTTATCCAATAAAGGCTGTACTTTGAATTCTTCTCTTATATCCTCATTTCTTATTCTATCAAGTCTTGTACATCCTTTTACTTGTCTTAGGAACCTCATCTCCGCCGTCTGTATTCTATCCTTCTGTTTTTTCACTGGAGCCCAAGTTTCACATCCATACAATATTGTGGGAACCACCATAACATTATACATTTTTATCTTGGTTTCTTTTCTAATTTTATTTTTGAATGTTCTCTGTATTGTTCCACACACCGTCTGAAATTTATTTATTTTGGAGTCAATATCTCTTTCCACATTGTAGCCAACATCACAGCACAAATATTTGAAACTGGACACCTGTTCTATACTTTGATTTTCTATAATAATTTTGGATCTCACTGGATCTCTTCCTCTAAAAGCAGAATTGTTTAAAAAATAATAAAATTTTGGACATTTTTCCATTCTGAATGCAGAAATAATAGATTTTCCATTGCTCACGAAATATATATCTATCGTTATGTTAGATATCCTCATTGGAACGTCACTAACTGTCGCTATTCATTTGTAAACATATATAGGGGTGATTTTGTTCGGGCACTATTATTTGCATTATCGATTTACTTTCAAACTTCATCTGTAAAGTAATTACATGTAAATATATTTACAAACTAATGTTTATAGTTTGGATATTGTGATTAACTATACAGGCTTCAATATTGGACTAGTCTCTGCAGTGAGTTTCGAATTCTTTCAAACACTCCCGGATCATCTCGCATGTACAATTCTCTCCTCCAGTACTTCAACGGTATCAACGGAAAGATGTACACTACACATTTGATGTGACGCCATACACAAAAATGAAAAGGATTGAGATCAAGGCCAAAAGGTACAGGCCCTCGTCGACCTATCCATCTTGGAATATATTTCCCCGTTAGATGTCTTCTTAAAGGCGCTGCATCATGCACGTTGTTGCTCGAAAGGAACATCATCAATCAATTCTGGAAGATTTCGCCGCAGATACCGAAGATATATCTGTCCGTAGAGTTTTCATGGAAGAATGTATGGGCACAGTGAGCCGATTACCTAGCACCACTAACCACAATGACTTAGTCGGGATTTGAACCCGAGTTTCTAACTTTGTACGTTTAGCACTCCAACAAACTGAGCTACTGAGGAGTCCTATCACAGACATTTATGTTCTTTAATATATATATATATATATATATATATATATATATATATATATCAATAAATGTATATAATTCTTATGATACACTTATGGACCATACTGAGAATGCAGACGACATAAATTCATCTAAATCAACGAAACCACTTCCATATAAACCACCACTCATATTTATACCGGGTGTAGTTAACGTACCAGAACTCAAAAATTGTGTAACACAAAAACTTTCTGATTTAGATTTCTCACTTAGATTACTACAACATAGTTTAACGTATACCTTAGCCACAGCAACGCGTGGCCGGGACTTCTCTCTCTCTCTCTCTCTCTCTCTCTCTCTCTCTCTCTCTCTCTCTCTCTCAATATATATATATATATAACGGTGGACTAGTGGTTATGCTTCTTGCCTCTGGTCCCAAGGGTCGCGGGTTCAAACCCGGCCGGGGTCGATGGATTTTTTAGGACGGAAAAATCCAAGGAGCAAGTCCTCCGGGAGGGACTTTAAGCCATGGGTCCCGAGTCTGAAGATTTTCAGGCTCGTAAAAGATTCTTAAGCCTGAATGAAAAGGCCTCTAAGCAAAATTTACCGAATTTTCCCGTCCTAGTACTACCTTGGTCTCGTAGATGTCAGTATGAGGCGGAACGCTGACCACGTACCACTCAAAATGACATCTATATGAAAACAAGTGTAACTAAATTAGTATGGTTCAAATTCTTCCCTGTAGGGGGATAGCGCCTAAACCTCTGTAAAGGGAAAACATAGGCTTACAATACAAAAAAAAATAAAACAAAGTCGGATTAGTTACGCTATTTATAACTCAAGAACGGCTGGACCGATTTTTTATGATCTTTGATTTATTGGATTTGTTTCCGCCCCAAATAGCAGATAACTATTAAAACATCGGAAAAATTAACGTAAAAATATTTAAAGGCGATACGACGTTCGCCGAGCCAGCTAGTATATATATGTATATATATATATATATATATATATATATATATATCCATCCATAGCAATTATGCCCGAAGGCAGGTCTTTCACTGCAATCATAGCATTTTCATGCTATGCTTTGCAGCTTTACTAGGGAATTGTAGGTGTGGTAGCTTCCCGTTGCTTTCCACACCGATGAAGGATGATGATGATGATAAGGATATATATATATATATATATATATCAATTTACACGAGAGGTCGCGGGACATCGTTCCAACTGCCATCTAGTGGCTGCTATAACTAGAAAGCATTTTCAAAGAGAATATTTACTAAAAATAAAACTTTACAAGGATAATGAACATATATGGAACTGTAACAAATTTTATAACTTTATCACCTACTCTATAGGGATACTTTAGCGTTTCCTCCAACCCAATCAGCCTAATAGTCCACAATTATTGATAATTGCAAACTAGATATATTCCAAATTAAATTCTTTATAGCAGTAACGCTTTTATATTTAGATGTTATAACTAAATTTTGGGCAATAGATTTTTGCTGACATTACAATTTGCCGATGATCAACTGGTTTTAGCGCAAGACAATTTTGATATGGAATTCATGATAAAAAGGTTGAAAAGCACATATGAATCATGGGGTCTCACAGTAAATTTACAAAAAACAGAACATCTGGCAATAAATAGCAATGAAAGAGAAAACTTAGTATTGGAAGATGGAATCCAAATAAAGCAAGTGAAACAAACTAAATATTTGGGAATGATTATGGATAACATCGAAGGTATAGGCAAAGAGAACATAAAACATAGAATTGAATTGAGTAGCAAAATAATATCATCATTAAATTCCATATGGTGGGATAAGCATATTTGGAAAGACACAAAAGAATATATTGGTAAAACATTGGTGGAATCTGTTGCAATGTACGGAAGTGAGGTATGGACAATCAATAAGTACTACAAGAATAGACTAATAGCTCTAGAAATGGATTATTTACGAAGAAGTGCCAGAAAGTCTAAATTAGAACGTGTCACAAATAAGGAAATTAGAAACAAAATGGAAGCAGAAGAAAGCATAATTGAAAGAATTGAGGAGAAGGACATTAAAGTGGTTAGGACATGTCTTAAACGAATGGAAGATGAGCGATGGCCGAAGCAACTATATGAATGGCACACGAAACAGAAAGAAGAAAATAGGGAGACCAAGGTAAACATGGAAAGAAAATATGAAGACAGTAATGCAAGCTAGAGGGCTAAGCATCGAAGATGCCCAAGACTGTAGGCTTTGGAGGTTTGGCACGGGAAGACGGCAGCAGCTGTAAAAACCCGAAGATAGATAGATAGATAACTAAATTTTGTATTTTTGACATTTAGCAATGAAGACCAGTTATGACATGAAAAGCAAAATAAATGCCTAAATAAATAAATAAATATATATATATACATATATATATATATATAGCCTATGTGTGTGTGTGGGGGGGGGGTATTATTCGTGTGTGTGTGTGTGTGTATGTGCGTATCACTTATGGAATCCGTTTCAAGTTTGCATTCATTAAGGCAATTATGTGGTCCCTATAATACAATATTGAGATTTTCAAATTCCCCACCCAGCTGGGAATCGTACCCATGCCACCGAAATAGAAGCTAGGGACTATATATACATCACAGTACCGAGAGCTGTGACGACGGACGAACTATGTGAATAAATAGCAATTTCGCTGTACTTTAACAAAACACTAGCGTGAAGTAGAAATGGACGAAAACTTTTGTAAAACATTTGACCACCGCATACCTTAAATTCTCTCGCACAGTCTTTAAAAACCTGAAGTTAGTAAACAGTTGGAAAATAAAAACAGTTGAAAGCACAATAAATGTTAGAGCTTCTAAAATATGCAGGAAACAATCTCAAAACAGTCCCCATTTCAAGACAAGTTTTACCAGCAAAAATTACTCCACTGTTGTTTTTATTTGTCATTGTGTACACCCACTGGCTTTGTTTTTATGTCCAATAGATGTTTGTTTATATTGCCACCAAGTTTTAATTCTACAAATAAACTGCAAGGGAACAGTGTAAATTCCATGGTCTGCTTTTTTATTGGGGGGGGGGGTGGAGAGCATTCTCAAATATTTTTCATTGCAGTAACTCCACAATTATTTTCTCTAAATAACACGGCCTAAAAGACAATTAAGCGCTAATTTGCAAATATACTGTACATATGTTTTTACAAATTGTCTCATTTTAGTAACAAACTCACTGGCACTATCAAAACAGAGTTTCATGGCCGCCTGTACTAATTTTACTCCCTAAATTATTGTTATAAATAGGGGGTTTCTATGTTTTAGCATTATTTCGAAGGGCGTTATAGGCTTTGGTAGCGTGGATTGTTAGGTTTTTATTCTAATTATTTGGGGAAGAAAAATACTATATTTCAAATAGAATTTTTATCAACATAATTAAGAACTAAAACATCAATTTCATATTTTGAAAGATGCTATTCTGTCTGGTATAAAATCCAGGGTGACTATTTCTAGAAGTAGATGAAAATCAAATGTCGGCCGCGGTGGACTAGTGGTTATGCTCCTTGCTGGTCCCGAGGTTCGCGGGTTGAAACCCGGCCGTGGTCGATGGATTTTTTAGGACGGAAACATTCAAGGAGCAAGTCCTCCCGGAGGGACTTTAAGCCGTGGGTCCCGACTCTGAAGATTTTCAGGCTCGTAAAAAATGCTTAAGCCTGAATGAAAAGGCCTCTAAGCAAAATAAAAAATCCTTAAGCCTGAATGAAAAGGCCTCTAAGCAAAATTTACCGAATTTTCCTAGATGTCAGTATGTGGCGGAACCTTGACCACGGACCACTCATAATGACATCATATACGAAAACAAGTGTAACTAAATTAGTATGGTTCAAATTCTTCCCTGTAGGGAGAGAGCGCTTAAATATCTGTAAAGGGAAAACATGGGCTTACAAAAAAAATGAAAATCAATTTTCTTACCTTGACATATTTACGACATATTATTACTAAATGATTGCATTTTATCAAACAACTTAGTACCCGAATATAAAGCAACAAACCTACAATTTTTAAACTTGATATATGTAGAGAGAGAGAGGGAGAGAGAGAGAGAGAGAGAGAGAGAGAGAGAGAGAGAGAGAGAGAGAGAGAGAGAGAGAAATTATGCATGAACACAAATATTTGTGGGATGCAGGCTTTCACGGCCGGTAATCATAATAAGATTCCGGGCTATGTGGCCGTGGTCTATAACTGGTGTCTCTACCAGACGTTTCTCTCTCAACTGCGGAGGGCATCTTCAGTGGCGAGAGTTTCTAGGCGGTGTTCCCTTGTCGTAGACTTGACTGTGAATGTTTGCATAATGAATCAATATTGGGGTTATTCAAATAAAAGTATTTTTTTTTAAATTTGTACGAATATTCATTCTACCCTTCGATACCTAAAATACAAGAAAACACATGTAGGCTTATATATTTATATAAAATACGTGTTAACTCTCTAGCGGCCGAAATTTCATTTCATTCGGAACCGAAGTCGGCATATAGCAATCAAATAAAAAAATCGAGTCATTAGGACCTGCAGCGAAAATTAAAAATTCTCTCTAGCGATCACAATTTTCTATTTTTTCCATACGAAACTCTGCAAATGCCAATCTATTAAAACGAGAATAATAATAATAATAATGATAATAATAATAGCTTTATTTTACTTTGCTGAGTTAAGGCCTTAAGGCATTGTCTGCCACTCAACTAGGATTTAAAAAATACAAAAAATAGTCTTATATCTAAATTACAATAAACATAAACGATTACATGTTATAAATACAATACAAATAATATTTATAATGTATTTTGATTTACTTTACATTTAACGAATTAAATATATAATAGTACAAGATATATAAAAAAGGGAAAAAATTATTAATGACATAGTATAAATTTAAATAAATAGAGAAAAATTAATTATTAGACAACAGGTAACTGTATAAGCGTGACTTAAAGTGCCAAGTGTGCGGCAACCCCTGATATCTTGAGGAACAAAATTCCAGGGGCGGGCAGAGGCTACTGTGAAGGAAGTAGAATAAGACGAAGTATTATGAAGAGGAATTGTTAGCAGACTGCTATCTTGTGACCTAGTGTCAATATTGTGGTAAGAGGACAACTTCTCAATTCTGGACGTCAGGTAAGTAGGAGTGTAGGAATTCAGAAGCTTGAAAAGTAGTGAAAGAGTGTGCAATTTACGTCTGTCAGTAAGACGGAGCCAAGAGAGGTTATTAAAGTGTTCGGAAATACGGTCATAACGGCGGATATTGAAAATGAATCGAACGCAAGCATTATGAACACGCTGCAGTCTCTGCGAAAAGTTTAGATAATTATATATAATGTCACAATAATCGAAGTGTGGCAACACAAGATTCTGCACAAGGATTTGTTTTAATGAAACTGGGAGAAAATTCTTTAAACGTCTAAGATAATGTAAGATGGAGAAAGTCTTTTTACATATACGTTTCACTTGTGTTTGCCAGGTTAAATTTGCGTCTAGATGTAGTCCAAGATCTATTACTGAAGAAGAATAAGGGATAATTATATTATTTATAGTAATGTTTGGAAGTGCAGATATGTCAAAGGCTGTAAGCAGTCTTTGTTGTCCCATTAGAATTACTTGTGACTTCTTAGGATTTAGATTTAGACCGATACTTGAAGACCAGTTAAAGATGGATGTGAGATAGTCATTCATTTTCGTCAAGCTGTTATAGAGAGAGTGAGGAGGTGAATGTAGGTAAATTTAGAGATCATCAGCATAGAGGTGATAACGGCAGTGCTTTAGTACAGTTGGTAAGTCATTTATGTAGATTGAGAAAAGAAGAGGTCCGAGAACACTTCCTTGGGGGACTCCCGCCTGCACGTTTCGCCAAGACGAAGATCTAGAGTTTAGTGAAACGTATTGTTGACGACCGTGCAGGTATGAGTCGAACTAGGATACAGCGCTTTCAGACAAGTGTAGGTGCTTGCGCTTTATCATAAATAAGTCGTGATCTACTGTGCCAAAAGCTTTGCTGAAGTCAAGTAAGGTTAAAGGAGTCAATTCCCGCCTGTCAATGGCTTCACGAATATCTTCAATAATTTTTAATAAAGCTGTGGTTGTGCTATGACCAGATCTAAAGCCGGGTTGATAGGAATCAAGGAGGTGATTTGCTTGGAGATATTCAGTCATTTGTTTACGTACAATATATTCTTCAAATATCAGCAAAATCCGACAATTAGAAGTAGGAGTTTATAAGAAAACCTTGTCTTAAATTTCCTTTAGCTTACGTCATATTTTTGTCCTACAAAACTGTATAAATGAGTGGTAATTAATAAAATAAACAGACGTTTGTATATTAATTTATTTATTCCGTCATTATCATCATCATCATCATCATCAACAATCACGGATTAAGGCTATGTGGCTTGTTCCGGTTTAATAGATTCTCATTCAAAAGTTGGATCCATCTCTTCTTCGGTCTACCTACATTCCTGCGTCCTTTTGGTTTGTATTTAAGTATAATTTTGGGAATGCGATCATCTTCCATTCTTTGAACATGTTCTTTCCAATTTTTCTAGATTATTTTATTCTATCTAAGAGTTTAAAGATATTTAGCTCATTTCTAATATCTTCACTTCTCTTATCTAGAAGTTTGCAACCAGCCACACTTCTCAGAAATCTCATTTCAGCTGCTTCTATGATCTTCTCTTCTCTTTTAGTTAAAACCCAAAATTCACTACCATTCAATAGTAAGGGGACCGCCACTACTTCATAAAATTTTTCCGTAAAACAGCAAATTCGGATTTATAGTAAATTAGCTGAGCAATTAATTTGGGCAATACCTGTCTCAATTCTGGAAATGCGTGCTATTATGCATTGCAGAGACTCTTGATGTCCCAACTCCTTTAAAAAAACGTTAAACTGAAAATATATAAAACTATTATTCTACCAGTTATATTATATGTGTGCGAAACATGGACTCTTACTTTAAAGGAGGAAAGGAGATTACAAGTATTTGAGAATAAAGTACTTAGGAAAATTTTTGGACCAAAGAGAGATGAACAGATAGGTGAATGGAGAAGACTACATTACAATGAACTACATGGTCTTTCTAGGAAGCCAGATATAATAACAGTTAAGTCTCGTAGACTGCGATGGGCAGGACATGTTGCACATAAGGGGAATGAAAGACTTGCATGGAAGCTTCTTGTAGGAAAGCCAGAGGGAAAACGCCCAGTAGGTAGACCAAGAATGAGGTGGGAGAATAACATTAACTATGATTTAAGGAAAATAGATTATACAGGGATTGATTGGAAAGCATTAGCTCAGGATAGGGATTTATGGAGAGCTTATGTCCGCGCGGCCATGAACCTACGGGTTCGATAGTACCAGTGAGTAAGTAAGTAAGTAAGTAATACCCGTCTAACGGATTTTAATTAATTTTCTGAACATTTCGCAGGTGTCCAAGTATCAAGTGCTAGATACAATCAATGTTATAACTTGGACATATTATTCCCTGACATGTTTATAATGAGATTACGAAATAAGAGTTGAGTATAATATTTAATTTATTAAATAAAAATTGAGATTGACATAGAAGTAGCTTAGAGGTACGTTGGTTTTCAGAGTCGAGTTCTTCCCCACGGGGCATTGAGTCGCAACTCATCTAGCAATAAATCCAATTTCGCCAGATTTGAAAATAATCTCAGCTCAACTCCCTTTTGTATAAAATTCTACTTTTTTCCTGTTATGTATAAAAAATACACACAAAGAATATTCTGTCTGTGAAACATACAATGCCCCGGGCTACTTGGGATAACTAGAGAGCACCATTAGGGGAAAGACTTTTATTACGGCCTCAATTTAAATAATTTTTAATTTTCATCAACCGGAATGATGAAGCTATTGTTATTAAATCCGCGGACGTTAGAATAATTTAAATTATACATAAATTCGACATTTATTTCAATTTTAAATTATTCTACCTTAACTGTTATCTACATAATTAACATGTATTAATTGGTCTGTACAATTAACATTTATATAATTAACTCACTGACACTATCGAATCCATAGGCTCATGGCTGCTTGCACAAAAGCTCTCCATATATCACTATCCTGAGGTAATGTTTTTCCAATCATCCCCTGTATAATATACTTCCCTCAAATCATAGTTACAGTTATTCCCCCACCTCATTCTTGGTCTACCAACAGGGCGTTTCCCCTCTGGTTTCCATATAAAAAGCTTCCATGCACGCCTTTCACTCCCAATTCGTGCCACATGTCCCGTCCATCGCAGTCTACGAAACATAACTGTTTTTATTATATCTGGCTTCCTATAAAGACCATGTAGTTCATGGTTATGTAATCTTCTCCATTCACCTATCTGTTCATCTCTCTTTGGTCCAAAATTTTTCCGAACAACTCTATTATCAAATACTAGTAATCTCCTTTTCTCCCTTAAAGTAACAGTCCAGGTTTCCCAACCATATAATATAACTGGTAGAATAATAGTTTTATATGTTTCCAGTTTAACGTGTTTTGAAAGGAGTTGGGACGTCAGGAGTCTCTGTAATGCATAATAGCACGCATGTCCAGAATTGAGCCTATGTTTAATTAATTTGTACATCTCATTCCTATTTGTGATTATTGTTTAGGTATTTGAATACAGCCACTTCCTCAAAATTTCCCTCATTTCTCATTAGCTGTCCATTTACATTATATAATCTATTTCTATGTTTGACCATATATTTAGTTTTATTGAATCTATTTCTATGTGTGACCATATATTTAGTTTTATTGAATCTATTTCTATGTGTGACCATATATTTAGTTTTATTGAATCTATTTCTATGTGTGACCATATATTTAGTTTTATTGAATCTATTTCTATGTGTGACCATATATTTAGTTTTATTGAATCTATTTCTATGTGTGACCATGTATTTAGTTTTATTGAATCTATTTCTATGTGTGACCATATATTTAGTTTTATTGAATCTATTTCTATGTGTGACCATATATTTTGTTTTATTGAATCTATTTCTATGTGTGACCATATATTTAGTTTTATTGAATCTATTTCTATGTGTGACCATATTTAGTTTTATTGAATCTATTTCTATGTGTGACCATATATTTAGTTTTATTGAATCTATTTCTATGTGTGACCATATATTTAGTTTTATTGAATCTATTTCTATGTGTGACCATATATTTAGTTTTATTGAATCTATTTCTATGTGTGACCATATATTTAGTTTTATTGAATCTATTTCTATGTGTGACCATATATTTAGTTTTATTGAATCTATTTCTATGTGTGACCATATATTTAGTTTTATTGAATCTATTTCTATGTGTGACCATATATTTAGTTTTATTGAATCTATTTCTATGTGTGACCATATATTTAGTTTTATTGAATCTATTTCTATGTGTGACCATATATTTAGTTTTATTGAATCTATTTCTATGTGTGACCATATATTTAGTTTTATTGAATCTATTTCTATGTGTGACCATATATTTAGTTTTATTGAATCTATTTCTATGTGTGACCATATATTTAGTTTTATTGATATTTTTTTCCAGACCTAATTTCTTAATGTTACTCAATAGTGTGTGCGTGTTGGTGTTTAGTATCTCTTCGCTATCAGCCAATAGTACTACATCATCCGCATAAAGTAACAGCTTATTAATACCATTGAGTTGTAAGCCTTCCTCATTCTCTAAAGATTTAATGGCATGCTCTAGTACAAAATTAAATAGTAGAAGAGATAGTGCATCTCCTTGCTTCAACCCATTCTGGATTTCAAAAGTGTCCGAAAAATGTTTGCCTACACGCACCCTACTCTTCGTGCCATTTAGATACGTTCGTATAAGTCTAATTAACGTTTTGGGAATTCCAAACTCCAGCAAACCTCTCCCTCTTAATTGAATCGTATGTATTTTTGATGTTAAAAAGGAGGTGCTTTCTTTATTAAGACTCTTTAACTCATGCCCCAAATGGGAGTCAATGACCAATCACGTTTCAATGATTTCTGTTTTACAACCAATCAGAGTCGTGTTTCACCAAATATTTATCAGTGTTATAATTACCATATTAAAGAAAGCTCCTCCTTACAATATTGCGTTCCTTTGGCAATAAATAGTATGATCTGGTTGCAGTGATAAACAAAAGAAGCAGTAGAAGCGTACCTATCGTTTCTCATTTGTTTTCAAACATCGCCGTTTACATTAAATATATAAATATTTTAAAATAACTATAGTTAAATAATGATTTGTGAGTAAACAGCTTAATTTTATTCGTTAAATAGTCCTAACAAATGCCACGAGTGATTTACAAATTATCGATAAATTCACGACTCACGAAGTGAGGAGTGAATTTATCTAGAGAATTTGGAAATCAATCGTGGCATTACTTATGATAAACTTCCTATTCCGATTGAGGGTCTTTCCACTTTTCAGTGGTTGCCCTTTTACGAGCCGGCTGCTGGCCCTTCACATCCACATGTATCAATCGCAGAGGTAGATGATCAACAGCCAGTGTAAGGGTGACATGTGGTTAGCATGTCGAGTCCCCCAGCCGTTATAGCTGGTTCCTCAACCTGGAGCCGCTACTTATTGTAGCTACCCAATTGCCTCACGATGCTGGGTGGGCACCGGTCCCATACTGGCCGAAATACCATGAGAAAATTTCTTCCCCATGGAGACTCGAACCAGCGCAAGTCCCGTAGCTATGCGCCAAGGCTTCTTATCTTAACCGCTCGGCTACGGCGCGGGACTAAGATAAACTTTAGTTGGTGAATTTTAGGCGAAACACGACTGTGATTGGTTGTAAATAAAAAATCATTGAAATGTGTTTGGTCATTGACTCCCATTTGGGGCATGAGTTAAATAGTCCTTATAAATATCATATATAGCTTTTATCAGTTGGTTTGGGAATCCATAATATTTGAGGAGTTCTAATAATATGTTTTTATTTACTTTTCAAAAGCCTTCTTCAAGTCAATAAATGCCACGTGTGTTTCAATATTAAACTCTTTGTGTTTTAATTCTTCTTCTTCTTCCTTCAAGTATTAGGCCAAGGCCTGTTACGATCCTATAGAAAATTTTCCCTCCAGCCTAAATAGTATGATCCTTCTGCGAAATTCTCGTATAAGACTTGAAAGCATAACAATAGTCCCTTTGATTGGTTGCTGGCCAAAGGAAGGCAAGACCAGTGATGGGGCTGCCATCTTATAGCCTCTGGTCAGGCTTTTCTGGAGAAGAAAATAAAATAAAGGAAAGAAGAAATGGAAGAAAGGAAAGACTCCCTAGCCCTCGGATGCCCTAATAGCGTCGGGGTCGAAAAAACAAGAGTTAACCAAGAGAAGTTAGATAGTAAAGTTAAAAGAGTGCAAAACACAAGTAAGTGGAAGAAATGTTTTGCTCAGCTTGTCGCCATCCACATATCCCCTAGATGAGGACCCCTGATTGAAAATATATAAAACTAACATCCTCCTAGTTAAATTAATGGATGCGAATCATAGACTCTTACTTTAAGGGAGGAGAAAAAAAGATTCCGACTGTTTGAGAAAAAAGTTCTTACGAATATTTTTGTCCAAAGAGAGATGAATAAACATGCGAAAGAAGAAAACTAACACACTAAAATGAACTACATGCTATTAATAGGAAACCAGATGTAACTATTGCGTCTTGTAGTCTGAGATGTGTGGCACATGTAACACGAATGGGGAATGAAATATGGGCAGGGAAGCTCTTGTAAGAAACCAGAGGGAAAGCGCCCAGTAGGTAAGACAAGAAAGAGGTGGGAGATTTATTTTGACTATGATTTGTGGGAAGTACATTGTACACGGATGATTGGAAAATTTTAGCTCAATATAGGGATGTATGTAGAGCTTACATCCGCGCAGCCATGTACTTACGGGTTCGATAGTCCCAGCGAAACTAATTTTACCATTTATTTATTAGTCCACACATGCGGTCTTGAGATAGCGTCGGTGCCTTGCACGCAACGGTCCATATTCAATCCCCAGTTCGAACAAGTTCCTTGACTGAGTTTTTTCGGGTTTTTTCTCACGTGTAAGAGAAATTTGGGAACAAATTAAAGCCCAAATTATCTCCGAACGTCACCTGACTATCATAATCTTAATATATCATATTCGCTTTCTTTATTGTTTTCTTAAATCTTAGTGTTGTCTGAAAGGTGGCACTGGCATTTAGCTGATCACTCATCAGACAGACCCGCCATGATCTTGTATGGTGAAAACGTAAGTGTGTGATTGAGATTTCCAAATTCTCGTCCAATAGGTCGTGTTCCAGAAAAGCAGAGTGGCGTGGGGCTTACAAACGTGTGCACAAAGAGAGAGATTAAACTAGGGTAAAGAGTGATGCATTATTATTATTATTATTATTATTATTATTATATTATTATTATTATTACTTACTTACTTACTCACTGGCACTATCACCCGTAGGTGTTCATGGCAGCACGGATATAAGCTGTCCATTCATCCCTATTCTATGTTAATGCTTTCCAATCATTCCCTGTATAATCTACTTCCCTCAAATCATAGTTAATGTTATTCTCCCACCTCATTCTAGGTCTACCAACTGGCCGTTTTCCCTCTGGCTTTCCTACAAAAAGCTTCCATGCAAGTCTTTCATTCCCCATACGTGCAACATGTCCTGCCCATCGCAGTCTACGACACTTAACTGTTCTTATTATATCTGGCTTACTATAAAGACCATTAAGTTAATTGTTAAGTAGTCTTCTCCATTCACCTGTCTGTTCATCTCTCTTTGGTACAAAAAAATTCCTAAGTACGTTATTCTCAAATACTTGTAATCTCTTTCCTCCCTTAAAGTAAGAGTCCATTATTATTATTATTATTATTATTATTATTATTATTATTATTATTATTATTATTATTATTGACACGTAATAAAATAAAATTATTTGAGATTACATAAAAGTATATATATATATATATATATATATATATATATATAATCAATTATGATAGAATTTGTATTTTATTATTTTATTTCGCTGATTGGAAGTAGTGATTGAATAACTGTTAATTTATTTGATAGTAACAAGTAATAATATTTAAATATCTGGATAGACATTTATTTATAGGCCTATACGTATTTCCAATATTTCTATCCTAGGTTTGTTTTCTTTTTCATTCGTCCCAATCCATACTTGCCATATGGTCTAATTCTCTTTCAATCATTCCCGTTCTTTGTTTAATCTCTTAAGCTTTTTAGCATTGTTATTTTTAATGGGGAACCATGAGCTGCCGTGATGCATCAACCCCCAACATGCAAGGAGATTTGAATTTTTATAAACGAATTTTTTTCTAGCCTTGAAGTCAGTAAAATATGCCTAAAACTGAATATACTTTTACATATATAAATATACTATTAAGTGAGAAATAAATACTTAACAACAAATCGGGGAAGGTTTGTAAAAGTGGCGGTATTCCACCTAGGAACAATAATAGTAATAAAAAGGAATGGAGTTGAGAAAATCAAATATGAGATCGACTCTGAATGTGTACTTGGCCGGGTCTAATTTACAGAGCTGAGCTCAAATTAAAATTTTTCTCAACCTCATCTCTCTTTGTTACTGTTATTATTCATAGGTAGAATACCACAACTTCTTCAATATGTCCTTTATTAGTTATTACATATATAATATATTACATAATATATTTAGGTATGTGACAATATATTTAATTTTAGTTTAATGTAACTGACTTCAAGGCTAGAAGAAAATTATTCTACGGTGGAACTCGGTGTATTTGTGGGAGTGAGAGGGGAATGTCAAACGTATGCGCGGGAGTGAAATGCAAGCGAGAGCGACCGGGAGTCTCGTTGGATCAGATTTCCTGTGAGCAATGAACAGCCTTCATAAGCAAAATAATTATATGTATAATAACTGTCATACACTTTAATATAAGCCTGTATATTACATGCCAGAATAATTATTAAATATGTACTTGGTGCCATAAATAAAATGTACTCCGACAGCACCAAACGTGCGTTCAGAATTTTTTCCTTGTTAAAATAAGATAATTATAAATTATGAAGGTTTCTTTCTTACCTACTTACTTAATATAGGCTTTCCACTTTACAGCAGTTTGCCTTTGATTCCTGCTTTCCAGAGATTCCTATCTTCCCATTGTCCTTCTTCCATACCCCTCTTCATCATGGCATTATATATTCCCTCATACCATGCTCTTATACTCCTCCCCCTCTTCCTTCTGCCTGGTACCATCCAATCCAGCACCTGTTTAGGCCACTGGTCTTCCGACATCCGTTGTACATGTCCATACCACTGTAGAGCTCTCTTTGTTATCCTATCGATAACAGTTTCTTGTGCATCCATTTCTTGTCTGATATATGTATTTCGAATATGTTGTAGCCTGGATATTCTCATACGTCTCCGTAATCCATGCATTTCTGTCGCCAAGATTCTTTTTTCTGCAGCCTTTCATTTATTGTCCAGCTTTCTGATCCATATGTGAGTATACTTTCTATTATTGTCTATATAATCTCTTTTTTTGTTTTCTGGTCAAATTTCTATTCCATAAAAGACCATTCAGGGATCTAATCGCCTTCCTTGCACAATTTACTCTGTTAATAATATATTTTCCACAAGTACCAGATTTATCTATTATAGATCCAAGATATTTAAATTCTTCAACACGTTTAAGTATCGTATTACTTATTTGTAGGTCTTCTGAATTTCCTCCGATTGCCATATATTCTGTTTTAATATAATTTATCTTCAGTCCACGTACCTGGAATGCATCTACCAACTTTCTAATCATATATTCTATATCTTCTTTATCTTGTCCTATTTTAATCTGGTCATCAGCGAATAATAAATTGTGCAGTAAATGACCATTAATGTTGATTCCCATTCCCCTACATGACTTATTCCATTTCATTAATACATCTTCTAAATATACCTTGAACAATGTTGGTGACATCCCGCATCCTTGTTTTAATCCTTTTGTTATATCAAATTCTGAGGATGCTCTATTTCCAACCTTAATATTTGCTTTACAATCATACATTATTTTAATAAAATATATAAAAGATTTTGGTATCCCAAACTTCTCCATTGCCACCCAAAGCTTCTTCAAGGGTACAGAGTCATATGCCTTTTCCAGGTCTTTATACTACCAATAAATAAGTGTCAGTATGGTTGAACAGTATGGAATAACGTATTATTTATGTATATAAAATGGTTAATTGTGCATTAATTGAATTTATGTCCTTTAATGTAAATATCAGCATAGAAATTTTCAAGCGATAGTGCTTAAGAATATATGTAATGTGACTACCTTTTCAAGTTCATGGAGAAGATACACTTTGAGAATTGTTGGAAATGGCGACCGTTGATCTGGATGCACAGCTCCGCGCGTCTCACCTCAGTTTGATGAACTCTAAGAGGTATATCTGGATACTCCGTGATTTCCGCAGCCGCTACCATGACCCTTGCTACAAGCTCTGGAGAAAAGATGGCCACAGAAGCAATTTGGTGCCGGAACAGGCTAGTAAATATTGCCTAAACCGTGACGAAGAAGAAGAAGAAGAGGAAAAGTAACTCAGGCAATCAAAATTAAGTAAATCAGTCAAACATAACTTCAAATAGTTATTTGTCATCATCATCATCATAGTACATTCACGAATTTAGGCCATTTGTTGACCTGTATCGGCCTCAAGAGAAAAACTTTCCAAAAGTCTTTTGAGTGGAAGTCCAGGTCTTCTTCTTACTGCAGGTTGATATCTTAACATTTGTTTGGGTATTCTGTGATCTTCCATTCGATGAACATGTTGCATCCATTTTGACTTATAATCAGAAATTTTGTTTTCTAAAGGTTCCATGTGTAATTCTCCTACGATGTCTTCATTTCTTTTGTGATCTAGTAGTGTGTATCCTGCAGTCCTCCGAAGGTAGCCTATCTCATTTCAGCAGATCTAAGTCTCTGTATTTATCCAATCAATAATTTCTTCATATGTGCATTACTTCTGCTAGTCACATATTGAATTCATTGATAAAAATTCAATATCTTACTCATTCAATCGTCCATAAAGCCAGTTATGGTTAATCCAGTCAGTAAATGTATTTGTAATTTACATTGTAAACATTTTTAAACGTACCACTTTAATTAATCTTCCCCTATTGTTAGCTCTACTACAAAAAAGAGAGAAATAACATTGCCTACAATATTCAAGAGAACGGAAACATTTGGGATGGGTATAACATGGCCGAGTAATTAGCAAAATATAAAACATTTTGTTCACTGAATGACATATTTTTACGTCGCCCAAATTATTACAATTATTGTGTGACGTCAACTGTGTGTTTATATTTCAACAGTCATTTGTTGAATCATCTGTCGTTGTTACTTTTTTTATGTACATGTGTTGGAAGGCATATCATGTAAAAAAAATTGTGAAGCCAACGTACCGAACATTTTTTGACAAGAAGGTCCCTGAATCTTTTGTGTCATGTGTTCAGAGTTATCAACCGTCCTGGAAATGTAATTTATTCATGTACGAAAAAAATGCAGACGGGGAAAAACGGTGTATACATCAGTTGGACATAATCTCGAATGAAATGTTTGACCTTTGTCCTACAGGAAATAGAAAACTGCTACAAGAATTACAAAGGCATGAAAATTTGGCTGAAACACAGGCGGCATGTACGTTTATAAGTTTATCAGTGTGTGAAATTCAACGTAAATGAAAATTGCTTTTTTAAATACTGTTGATATACTCTGATAAGAAAATTGCACTTCTCATATGAAAAAAAAGAGATCTGAGAACTACATTACATCATTCTAATTTACCTACAGTAACTAAAATCTCTTTATGGAACTTCTATCCAAATATATAGTTAATATCATAACTATAATAATAATAAAAATAATAGTAATAATAATAATTTTGTATTGTAACATATGGTGACCAATAAGGAAAAAAAAAAGATCATGCCATTATTCATTTTTATATTTAAAAATATACTTTAAAGTTGAATTGTGAAAATTTTTAAAAACGTAGTTGGTTCACTTTGGCATCAGACCCTCCAATTACAAACAGGGATGTGGTCCTGGATGAAATTAAACATAGGCTCAATTCTGGAAACGCACGCTATCATGCAATAGAGAGACCCGTGCCATCCAAACGTAGATATGTAAGAAAATATTAAACTAAAAATATGTGTTCTGTTATTCTTTCAGTTATATTACATGGATGCAAAACATCGTCTCTTACTTCAAGAGAGGAGAAAATGTTACGAGCATGTGAGTATAAAGTTCATAGCAGAAATTGCGGACTGAAGAGATACGAACGGACAGACGAATGGAGAAAATATGTATCATTGAGCTACGTCATATTTATGGAATAACAGATATAATAACATGAGTTAAATCTTGTAGTCTGCAGTGAGCACAACTCATTGTACGAATGAGTGGCATGGAATGTTCTTGTAAAAAAGCCGGACAGTAAAAGGCCAGTAGATAGGCCAAGAATGAGGCCTGAGAATACAATTAACCATGATTTGAAGGAGCTGAAATTATACAGGGTAAGGACTGGAAAACATTACCAAAGAATAGGGATGTATCGACCGCTTATGTCTGCGCATCCTTGAACCTTCAGATTCTGTGGTGTCAGTGAGTGAGTTATTTCCTTAGCGAATCTGCCCGACAAACTGTAGGCCTATTATAAAATAACTTCTTGCTATTATTGTAGGAAGCACAGAGATATAAATATATTTCAACCTAAACTTGAGTTTCACTAATAAATATGCACATTGTACAATATGTACTCTTTGTATCCGTTTCAGATATGTTAAAATAAAATGCATTTTTGTTATCATTTCCGACGGGATTTAACCTACCGTAGGAGGGATTGTTAGGGTTGAAGAGTGATAAGTTCTACCCCTGAATACAAATAATCTTAGAGCTGCACAAGGATCTGAACGTCCTTCTTGAGAAATCCCGGCACATTTAGCACAATCAGAACTTAGGGGTAAGTTTTGCTCCGTGAAATTGGTCAGGGGGTTGAGGGAGGGAGGTTGGATAATAGCGATCTCCGTGTGATTCGTCTCATTACCTCCTAATTCGAGGGAGAGTTTTAGTGATTAGTGTTCCGATCGTCTTTTATTTCACCCTTCCCACTATCATCTTCCCTTCTCCAGCATTCAGCTTGCTGGATCTTACTGAACCATGCGAAATCGTCAATGCGCAACTAAAAGCAAATTATATGAAGCTTATACAGGCCTACACATATATATTAGGAAAATGTAACGATTTAGAATTTGGAGGCATCAGTTATTACCGGAAAGATTTCTAAATTCAAATCATGGAAGACTGGCGTGCTACGAGTTACTGGTAAACCCAGAAAATTGGATAAACCTGGGTAGATTTCTGGACAAAACGCGGAAAATAAGAACAACACTTATTCAGGAATAAATAAATATGTTAGCAAATTGCAATACCATTAATTCTTAATAATCCTACATAACTAAGTTAATGTATAATGTAATTGTGTTGATATATAATTGTAATATTATTGTGTTTTCTTTTTTTGTGTTTTAAACATCAATTTATTGTAATGGACTGTCAACAGCACGTACGGCTTTACTGCCCGTGCGATCCATATTTGTAAATAACATTGTATGTATCTTACTTTTAATTTTAAAAAGTCCTTATGTATGTAGATTATAAGATGGGGGTACGAACGATATAAAATACTTAGGGATTGCAGAATAAATAACTGAATAAAAGATACAATAAACTTTTTTCTTATTCTTCTTCTACTTAATGAAATTAGGCCTTTTGACCTGTTTTCACATTAAGTGGGATTTAATAAATCTTCCCATCTAGTAAATGGGCGTCCAACACTTCTATGCCCTTCTCGTTTGTACTTTAATAACAACTGAGGGATTCTATCTCAAGGCATTCTTTTAACATGTTCATATCAGTTGCTTCTATCTATCTATCTTCGGGTTTTTACAGCTGCTGCCGTCTTCCCGTGCCAACCCTCCAAAGCCTACGATCTTGGGCATCTTCGATGCTTAGCCCTCTAGCTTGCGCTTCGTAGATGATTATTTAGGAAATTACTTACTTTATTTTATATTATTTTAATGGAGATTGGATTGAGATAAATGTAAAAGAAGGTGGTAGCACATTAATTGATCACAGGAAGATGATGTGAACCCTTCATATATATATATATATATATATATATATATATATATATATAAAATTCGTGTCACGTTGTTTGTCCGCGATGGAATCCTAAACTACTGAACCGATTTTAATAAAAGTTTGCTCACTGTGTGCAGTTTGATCCAACTTGAGACTTAGGGTAGTTTATAACTAAATTTATAGTCGCATTATTTTTTTATTGCAAATTATTTGTTTATTATTTAACAAAGAGTTATAATTATCTGTGAGTTCCATACGATTCTAACAGATAGCGGTGTAATTATCTGTGAGTTCCATACGATTCTAACAGATGGCGGTGTATGGTAATTTGGTAAGGTAATTGGTTTATTATTTAACAAAGAGAGATCCAGATCGCTGTGCTTTTTGTTGCAACCGCGAATTTCAATTGAATTACAAATATTGATTATTTCATAATTTAAGTGTGTTCAGTGTTTATTTTATTTTCAATATTATTAATTTCGTGTGTAAGTATCAGTTTTAAGTAATCTGGCTGAAAGTCAGCAACTTAATTTAAATTTTTAACGTATACCTTAGCCACAGCAACGCGTGGCCGGGACTTCTAGTATATATATCTGAAGTTACTAGAAACGATTTTTTGATACAATAATTTGAAATACTGTTTTGATACTTATAATTGCTACGCTAACGAACGTAACTGTTATAGAGCGTCGTTAAACTAGCAAACAAATAACAAATGTTATGTTATTTCAACCTGATTTCCAAGAGAACTCGTACGGCGGCCTGAAAGTTAATTCCAAAGTGTTACATTCTGATAGAGGTGGATTCCTAATTAACAAGAGACAAAGTTATCCTTTGTAACAGTAAATAGCTAGTATTTCTATTGTTACAAGTGGTTAACGGTACGCTGACTGGCAGTTCCATTTAAAATCCACAGACAGAAACACAAGCAAATTAATATTTCAAAATATGATAATAACTCGTTCCCAAACACAAAGTAATGTCTAATCTCTCACGTTTAAAAGTCTGTTAAATTTATGCAAAAGCTTTGTGGTGCATGGATTCTCACTTCTTCTAACAATCCCTTTTAAAAATATAATTTGCACGCAAACCACGGAATTACGATTTCTGAAGCACATTTTGAACCCATACCTACAAACTTTGTGTGTAATTCTATGCGACGTATCAGTATTTATAAATATAGTAAATCTTTTATATGATAAATTTGGGAATTTTTAACATTATGAGGTTCAATTCATAAGAATTAAATGAATCGTGATTTCATTCTTACCTCATACATCTATGTTTTTTAAAACACAGCACTGCAGTATCAGCGACCCGTGAAAACAGCTGAAGATAGTGACAATGGTCGCTGATACTTCACGACTCGTGAAAACAGCTGAAGATAGTGACAATGGTCGCTGATACTTCACGACACGTGAAAACAGCTGAAGATAGTGACAATGGTCGCTGATACTTCACGAGTCGTGAAAACAGCTGAAGATAGTGAAATGGTCGCTGATACTTCACGACTCGTGAAAACAGCTGAAGATAGTGACAATGGTCGCTGATACTTCACGACTCGTGCAAACAGCTGAAGATAGTGACAATGGTCGCTGATACTTCACGACTCGTGCAAACAGCTGAAGATAGTGACAATGGTCGCTGATACTTCACGACTCGTGCAAACAGCTGAAGATAGTGACAATGGTCGCTGATACTTCACGACTCGTGAAAACAGCTGAAGATAGTGACAATGGTCGCTGATACTTCACGACTCGTGCAAACAGCTGAAGATAGTGACAATGGTCGCTGATACTTCACGACTCGTGCAAACAGCTGGAGATAGTGACAATGGTCGCTGATACTTCACGACTCGTGCAAACAGCTGAAGATAGTGACAATGGTCGCTGATACTTCACGACTCGTGAAAACAGCTGAAGATAGTGAAATGGTCGCTGATACTTCACGACTCGTGAAAACAGCTGAAGATAGTGAAATGGTCGCTGATACTTCACTACTCGTGAAAACAGCTAAAGATAGTGACAATGGTCGCTGATACTGCAGTGCTGTGTTTAAAAGAAACATAGAAGTGTGAGGTAAGAATCAAATCACGATTAATTTAATTCTTATAGTAAAACTTGTTTAATTCGTAATGTGAATAATGCGGAAATCTGTCCAATGTGAACAAATGTATTGGTCCCAGGGAACTAATAGTAATTTTACGTGTATTTATTTTGCATAAAACGGAATCTGTCCAACACGGAAACGGAAGGATATTTCTACACAATTCATGAAAAAATATAAAGCGCAAAAACAGAGAGATAAATTAGTTTCCATTTCATTGAATTCCCGTTAGGTTTAGAAAACAATAAGGAATTATTCCTGCCGTCGCGTGAAGTTGAAATTCTACCTCTACCTGAAATTTTCTTTCGTCCTCACTGCACACCCGTTACGCAAAATAAAATATACTGAAACTGTCTTACAAATAACCACTGCACTGTAAAACCTTAATTTAACTTCTGAGGCTGATCTTTCATAGGTAGCGTTCTGAATTTACGGAATAAAGATGCCTAAAACGTATGTATCATTGTCATTAAACGAAAAAGGGGAAAGTGATTGAAGATAAATCTCCAAATTTCCGAACCGATGCTCCAAAAACAATCTCTAGCTGATGCTAAATCCCTAGGAATAACGTTTTCAAGGCATCTTCAGGTTGGCTGGACAGTTTAAAAGACGACACAATGTAGTGTGGAATGAAATTTGCGGGGAATCAAAGGATGTGGACGAAAGTGTAGTTAGTGAGCGGAAACCGAAACTGCATACTTAAATTTCAGGATATGCGCCTAAGAGACATTTTTAACGCTGACGAAACGGGACTGTTTTTTCGCGCGTTACCGTCGAAGTCGCTCTTACATACTATACTTCCGTTTTAAACTGCAGCGGAACTACAATTAATCAAGGTACGTAAAAAGACATATACGGTATCCTATAATTTAAAATCATTAATAAATTTTAGTTTTTTAATACGGAATTTAGTCTAAAAATTAGTCCGATGCGTTTCCGCTTTGAGCAAATTTTACTGTAAATAATAAGCAAAATTTATTGTCCCAGTATGTGAGTATGTGAATTATGTTCAGAGGATTATACATCTGTGTATGTGTTTTTTTAATAAAATTCGAAGAATGACTGAAAATTAAATAAAATAATTAAGGAAGAAATAATTTAAAATACGCCATATAAACAATATATAAATATGGAAGATATCTATTAGTCGTTGCTCGAACATAATAGCCAACTTATGAAAAATACGCTAACACAAAAATTAAGGTCGTCGACTACCTAAATAATCTAATTTTATCATAAGTAATGCCACGAATGATTTCCAAATTATCGATAAATTCACGACTCACGAAGTGAGGAGTCAATTTAACTAGAGAATTTGGAAATCAAGAGTAGCATTTGTTAGGACTATTTAACAAATAAAATTAAGCTGTTTACTCACAAATCATTGTTCAGCTATAGTTATTTTTAAAAATTTATGTATTTAATGTAAATGGAGATGTTTGAAAACAAATCAGAAATGTGAGGTTATGTTCATTCACTGCAACTAGATCATACTATTTATTGCCAAATAAGATCGCAATATTGTAAGAGTGCACCCAAGTGGAGAAATAATGAAACACATCAAACTATATATCATAATAAACATTACGGGTTATTCATTTATTTTTTTAGTAAACAACTCAGTAAAATCAAGGAATCTGTTCATTATTTGCTGTATTCAATATATTTGTTGAAGAAAGATAATGTTCTGTCCTGTTCAGAACATTAAAAAGGAGGAGCTTTCTTTATCACAAAAGCAGGAGCTGATAAAGAGCGAGGTGAAACACGACTGTCATTGGTTGTAAAACAACATTCATTGAAACGTGATAGGTCATTGATTAGCATTTGTGGCATGAGTTAAATAGTCTACCTAATCTGTTCTAACCTTCCAAATCTTTCCTGATCTTACTCACCTATCCTGATCTATCCAATCTACCTGATATTAACATCTTAAATGCAGGGTGATTCACAATAGTATTAGAGATTTTTATGGGTTGTATTACAAGTGTGGTTCCATGAGGCGACCCTGTTGCTCGTTGCACAAAGTGTATCTGCGACGCATTTTTTTCATACACACACCCTACAGGAACTGGTGTGTGCTCAATAATTTTTTCTGCCGCCAGAATTCGTGTAAGAAGATCTTCCTCCTACTCGATAGGTCTAGTACAACTCCTAGAAGTCTGTAATACGTATTCTCAAACACAAAACACACGGTGCCAGTCCATTATGTTTCGATTTTCAAACTTATTTGACATAAAAATGGTATGTTTCCGGACATGGGTTCCTTATCAAAACATTATCTACTAAGTTCCCTCTACAACCCCTAGAAGTCTGTTATACTTATTTTGAATAACCCTTTATTTTGGGGATCAGCTATAGCAAAAACGTGAACAAACGTGTTGGCAAACATATCGCTAACATGAATTGTAATCAATGTTATGCGATAAATATCGATTTAGCTTATTATTAGTGTTCGTTGGTAGTAGTAAAATAAGCTAATCTTATATGTCCTATGGTTCTCTAAATCTCCAATGTTAGTAGGGTCTAATGCAATTGTTTAAAATATCCAACGTACTTCATTTCCTTAACTATATATACCGCCTCATAAATAGTGTATTTTTTAAATAAAATTTTGCTTCATTTTTTTATGACAAAAAATCTAACCATTCTTCAAAGAAGATGCTGATGATGTAGTACTATTGGCCGATAGCGAGGCCAACACGCACACACTATTGAGTAACACTAAGGAATTAGGACTGGAAGTAAATATCAATAAAACTAAATATATCGTCACACGTAGAAATGCATTATGTAATGGAAATGGACAGTTAATGACAAATGGGGGAAATTTTGAGGAAGTGGCTGAATTCAAATACCTAGGAACAATAATCACAAATAGGAATGAGATGCATAAAGAAATTAAACATAGGCTCAATTCTGGAAATGCGTGCTATTATGCATTGCAGAGACTCTTGATGTCCCAACTCCTTTCAAAAAACGTTAAACTGAAAATATATAAAACTATTATTCTACCAGTTATATTATGTGGGTGCGAAACATGGACTCTTACTATAAGGGAGGAAATGAGATTACGAGTATTTGAGAATAAAGTTCTTAGGTAAATGTTTGGACCAAAGAGAGATGAACAGAGAGGTGAATGGAGAAAACTACATAACAATGAACTACATGGTCTTTATAGGAAGCCACATATAATAAGAACAGTTAAGTCTCGTAGACTACGATGGGCAGGACATGTTGCGCGTATGGGGAATGAAAGACGCGCATGGAAGCTTCTTATAGGAAATCCAGAGGGAAAACGCCCAGTTAGTAGATCAAGAATGAGGTGGGAGAATAACATTAACTATGATTTGAGGGAAGTAGATTATACAGGGAATGATTGGAAAGCATTAGCTCAGAATAGGGATGTTTGTAGAGCTTATGTCCGCGCGGCCATGAACCTACGGGTTCGATAGTGCCAGTGAGTAAGTAAGTAAGTATGGATACTACCTCGTAAATAGTGTATTTTTTAAATAAAATTTTACTTCAATTTTTTATGACAAGAAATGTAACCATTCTTCAAAGAAGATGCTATAAGATTCTATGATCTTGAGCTATCTTTCAGCGATGTTTATTATCCCGCGACCGAACCAGTCTCTGTTTTTTTTTATTGGCAGAATTCGATGAGATCAATTCACAGCTCCAATGTTATGAATGTTTTTGAAATTTCACGCATGAAATGGGCAATGGATCGAAATAGATGGTAATATGAAGGCGCAATATCAGGGCTATATGGTGTGTGTGGTAGCACTTCTATTCCTCTCAATTGCTGAACTTTTTTTTCATGGGGGGTAATTCTTGGAGCATGTGGTCCTGTCAGATTTGAACCTGTGACCTCACATTTTCAGGACCTCGTTCCAGTTGTTGAAAAGAAATATCCGTATCAACCGCACACCCATTTGGAATAAACTCACATTTTATTTAATCACACTTTCAAAATTCCACCAGACACTCAATATTACATTACAAACCTGTATTACTTATAAGACAATGCTATATACTATGTTACTGGTACTATCGAACCCGTAGGTTCATGGCCACGCAGACATAAGCTCTCCATATATCCCTATCCTGAGCTAATGTTTTCCAGTAGTTCTCTGTATAATTTACTTCCCTCTAATTATAGTTAATATTAATCTATCCCCTCATTCTTTGTCTACGTACTGCACGTTTTCGCTCTGGGTTTCCTACAAGACGCTTCCATGTAGATCTTTCATTCCCCATTCGTGCCACATGTCCTGCCCATCGCAGTCTACGAGACTTAACTCTTCTCATTATATCTGACTTCTTATAGAGACCATGTAGTTCATTGTTATGTAGTCTTCTCCATTCACCTGTCTGTTCATCTCTCTTTGTTGCGATGCACAAAGATATTAGTTCAATTCTGGAAATGCATTACATAGACTCTTGATGTCCCAACTCCTTTCAAAAAGCAAACTGAAAATATATAAAACTATTATTCTGCCAGTTATATTATATGGATGCGAAACATGGACTCTTACTTTAAGGGAGGAAAGATTACGAGTATTTAAGAATAAAGTCCTTAGAAAAAAAATTGGACCAAAGAGAGATGAACAGACAGGTGAATGGAGAAGACTACATAACAATGAACTACATGGCCTTTATAGGAAGCCAGATATAATAAGAACAGTTAAGTCTCGTAGACTGCGATGGGCAGATGTTGCGCGTATGGGGAATGAAAGACGTGCATGGAATCTTCTTCTAGGAAAGCCAGAAGGAAAACGCCCAGTTGGTAGACCAAGAATGAGGTGGGAGAACAACATTAACTATGATTTGAGGGAAGTAGATTATACAGGGAATGATTGGAAAGCATTAGCTCAGGATAGGGATGTATGGAGAGCTTATGTCCGCGCGGTCAAGAACCTACGGGTTCGATAGTGCCAGTGAGTGAGTAAGTAAGTATCGCAACGCTGTATTTTCATGAGTGTAGATGCAGATCTTACTTGGCACAAGATATTTCTCATGGATTATAAAAATGTCAGTTTTACCGATATTATTTCCGTGTCATATTTTCCCCGTTATTAGCTGTACTTAATTAATACACAGACTATTAAAAACATCTTCAATAGATACCACAACAGATATATAAATAACAAAAAGTAATTTATCCAACTGTATATGCCCCCTTAATAGAATAAAGCCATCATACATTTTTTTTCCATTCTTGAATGATCCGATTGAGGGTCTTTCAACTTTTCAGCGGTTGCCCTTTTACCAGCCGGCTGCTAGCCCTTCACATCCACATGTGTCAATCACAGAGGTAGATGATCAACAGCCAGTGTAGGGGTGACATGTGTTAGCATGTCGAGTCCCCCAGCCGTTATAGCTGGTTCCTCAACCTGGAGCCGCTACTTATTGTAGCTACCCAATTGCCTCACGATGCTGGGTGGGCACCGGTCCCATACTGGCCGAAATACCATGAGAAAATTTCTTCCCCCATGGAGACTCGAACCAGCGCAAGTCCCGTAGCTCTGCACCAAGGCTTCCTACCTTAACCGCTCGGCTTCGGCGCGCATTCTTGAATGATGATTTCTTAAATAAATATCAACTTAATTGGGAAAATGACTTCCATCGAATATCAAACCGACAGGAACTGAATCCCAAACTCCGTGCTTCGGTACCGTACTCAGGAGAAAATTTATCTGGCTTGCCCTAAGAATAAGTGAAAAGAAAATATGTCATTGAAGTCTCAACAGGCCAATAGGCCTTATTACTTGAATCAGATTATGTTCATTATTATTAATTTGAAAGTTAAAATATCAAAAAACAGCTGCTTCATTATAAACCTCTAGACCTAAGAAATGTAGGAAGACCAAAACGTCGTTGGAAAGACGACCTGCACCTGCAGCATATAGTGCACCGGGGAGCGGAACGGGCCAACAGTCCGTGATAATGGTTATTATGAAAGTTAAAATAAACTTTTATAAGATTCATGATGTGTTCCGTTGAGGTATTATTCAAAATTAATATAAAATTATGGAATATTCACCTGAAAGGTCCGTCTCCTCAACTTAATTAATCATTTAACTGTAGCGCTTTCGGGACTTGTCCCATCATCGGCAGGATTCCAAACTGATGTTTCACTGAAGATCTGGTAGAGGGGGTTGCATGTATAGGGTTCGTTTTCGTTTATCAGGCTGTCGTTGTTGTGAGCTGCTTTCATGATTTCCATCTCTTCGAGTACGTTTATCTTCGCTGGATTATTTTCTCTGTGCATTACTGTTAGGGTGTTTTCAATATTTAACATGCGATGTCCTTCATGGATAATGTGTTTTGCATAGCTTGATTTCCCTTCTGCGTGAATGAAGTCTCGAAAATGTTCTTTGAATCTGATGTTAAAACTCCTGTTTGTCCTTCCTATATAAAATTTGTAGCAGTCCTTACATGTCAGTTTATAAACTCCTTTGCTGTTGAAAATGTTATTTTCTTCAATGTTATTGTTTATTATGTTGTTTAATTTGTTATTGGTTCTGTATGCTATTTTTACGTTCTTATCGGCTTTCTTTAGTGCATTGGCTAATTTTGTCGTTTCTTTTCCTGTGTAACGTACTGGGACTTTATAATCACACTGTAGTAACTTGCCTGAGTAAACTAATTTCAATATTATTTTTGTAACAAATCAGGAAGGTCATGACCAGTGCTCTTTACAAATAATCGGCACGAGATATCAACTAGGTTTCCGGCTCTGCGTGACGGCCACCTTTATCCCAGAACATGCATCTTCTTCATCTTCTTCTTATTCATAACTTGTAGGATTTTCATCCTGCTTATTTCCAAAATCACTCATTGGAGGTAGACGTATTGGATGTGGATCCACTGTCTATCCATCTCTTGGCTGGTCTTCCTCTTGTTCTTCTCCCGTCTATTGGTCTTTAGCTCTTTTTGCAAGTTGGTTGTCTTCCATTCTTTCTATATGACTTTTCCAATATTTTTGCCTATCTATAATAAATTTGGTTATGTCTTGAATATGACATTTGTCCCTAATTTCTGTGTTGCGTATCTTATCAAAAAATGTTTTCCCCTGAATAGTTCATTTTTTTTAAATATAGGCTTTCCACTTTACAGCAGTTTGCCTTTGATACCTGCTTTCCAGAGATTCCTATCTTCCCACTGTCCATCTTCCGTACCCCTGTTCATCATGGCATCATATATTCCCTCATACCATGCTCTTCTACTTCTCCCCCTCTTCCTTCTGCCTGGTACCATCCAATCCAACACCTGTTTAGGCCACCGGTCTTCCGACATCCGTTGTACATGTCCATACCACTGTAGAGCTCTCTTTGTTATCCTATCGATAACAGTTTCTTGTGCATCCATTTCTTGTCTGATATATGTAATTCGAATATGTTGTAGCCTGGATATGAATAGCTCATAAGATCTTCATTTCACAAGTGCTTATATTCTTCTTCTTCACTTCCTGGTTTAGGCAAGAGTTGCCTGTTCCGTCTTCACTAATAGATCTAAGACCATCTCTTCCGAGGACGTCCGACATCTCTTCTTCCTCTTGGAAAATAATGGAAGATTTTATTTGGTAATCTTCTTCCTTCCATTCATTCTACATGTTCTTTCCGCTGTATCTTGTTGTTAAATATATTTTCTTCTATGGAGTAGATCTGCAGTTCTTCACGGATATCCTCGTTTCTTATTTGGTCCATTCTAGTGCAGCCTTTTACTCTTCTTAAAAATTTCATATCGGCTGCTTGGATTTTACTTTCTTGTTTGGTAGTGGTAATCCAAGATTCACTCCCATACAAAAGGACAGGTACAGCTATTGTTTTATAAAATTTTAATTTTGTTTGTTTATGGGCTTTATTATTCAATGTTCTATTTATTGTACCACAAATAGCTTGAAACTGATGTGTTTTGTGTTCAATATCTTTATCATACCCATAGCTGTGCTTATTATTTGTTTAATGTTTGTTGTATCAACCCTAGTTTCTGCTCCATCTGCACTCATTTACTTCGGAGGGTGAGTCGATTCCGGGGTCAATGTGTGATCAGAAGATTTATACCAGTTTTCAAATTCCTACCCCTTCGGGAATTTAACCCGCAACATTCAGACTCGTATGGAAATAACCAACTATGTTACTTCAAAATTTACCCTAGTGAAACAAACAAAAAAATCTATAACATCGTGTTAATTCAAGCAAACAAGCATATGACGTGACATTTAACATCACCTGCAACTTATGCAACCATGCAAACACGGTTATGGAAAGTGGTGCGCCAGTTATTTTTTTACCCTCTTCACTAATTAGACGCTAACATACATACACATAGTTTAAAAAAGTCTGAAATTTCTCCCCGAGTTTTTAGAAATGACGCGGTAGTGTGTACGTTTTACTCCTGGTTAAAAATACAGGCACATGTGCAGCTTATCTGATTTGCAAGGGCCGTACCATAATAACATCGATTACTCTAACCAGATTAGGTGCACAGGGCTTGAAGCAGTCCTCTTCTAATTCCATTACATGCGGAATTCAGTGATAGCTGTTGCTGTGTGTTTGCAAAATTATCCGTCAGTTGGCGTCAGAGGGAAAACGTTGGGTCAACGCGATGTTCATTTTGTTTTTGGTATGGCTAGTTAAGGGAATAATAACGATGGCCACGTTATTGTAAAAATATCCCAGTGTTTTTTTAAAGGTTCGTTTAAAATCCCTAACTTCTAATATCTAATTAAACATTTACCAAGTGCTATGCTTTTATTTCTATAATAAGAAATAATTACGGGCATTTATACTCTTTACACCATAACATACGTAATATTTATACCTGTATTTATAGTCTCTTTTATGAATGCAAAATTTGAAACAAATTAAAAATTTAAAGTCACTTATTTTCAATAGGTAAGTTTTTTTTTCCACCGCCATTTTTATGAATTTATTTGAAAGGAATACATTTATAGAGGATGTCCTATTAAAGCTATGTTTGATAAATCACTTTTCAACGACCTTACTTAATATATAGCCTATAGAAAATTGCCATGGCGAATTTTATATAACTTATGTTTTTTTCTCTCAAATACCCCAGGTTTGTCTTTCGCCATTCCTGGTTTTTCTCCTGGCATGCCGTACTTGTAACCCACTTCTGAGGTTGGGGCGCCTGGAAGGCGGGGTTACGTTGCCCCGATGATATGATGGGTGATGGGATGATGATATGGTGCGTCAGGAGAAGCCCTAGTCCTAAGCTCATAATCTAAGATGAATATGAATGATGATGATTGCGATGGTCATATGATTTTGGGAACCGTTTGGGCCTTAAAGTTTTCCTGACATTTGTCTTACAGGTGAGGAAAAACCCCGATAAAAACCTCACCCTGAAAAACTGTCCCGACCGGGTATCGAACCCGGGCCCGCTGCGTGACAAGGCAGCACGCTATCAGGAGACCACAGCGGTGGACACATACATAATATGTATACCTGTATTTAAAGTCTCTTTTATGAATGCAAAACTTGAAACAAATTTGAAATTTAAAAAGTCACTTATTTTTAATAGGTAAGCGGTTTTATTCCACCACTAGTTTTATGAATTTGGAAAGATTACATTTATAGAGGACGTCCTATTGAAACTATGATTGATTGATCACGTATCATCGACCTTATTTAATATATAGGCCTATAGAAAATTGCCATGGCAAATTTTATATAACTTATGTTATATTGTAGATTTTCGCGGATATAAGTATGATTAAGAAAATTTTCTTAGGTTTTCCACCATATGAATTCAAGGTCGGCCTCTGGCCATTGATTCCGACGTTTCGATATGATCCCACATGCCATTATCAAGGAATGATCTTGAATCCATGATGCAGAAAACTCAAGAAAACTTTTTTTTTTTAATCATATATATATATATATACCGTATATCTTCTTCCTTCCAAGTATTAGGCCAATGCCTGTTACGATCCTATAGAAAATTTTCCCTCCAGCGTTTCATAGGACGGCCCAGTGATCTTCGTCCTCTTGGTATATAATTATAAATAGCTTTGGGGATCCGATTTGAACTCATTCTTTCTAGATGGTGTTTCCAATTTAGTTGGTACTGTTTAATATATTCCAAAATTGGCGTAGTCTTCAATTCTTTTAAGATATCGGTGTTCCTTTTCCGATACCATCTGGTGTAACCCGCTGTTCTGCGCATGAATCTCATTTCACAAGCCGTTATTCTGCTTTCATGTTGTCTTTTTAGTGTCCATGCTTCACTATCATAGGTCAACATTGGTCTAGCCAAAGTGTTATATAAACGTAATAAATTAATAAACGAATGGAGGAAAACACAACGAGGATATATATATATATATATATATATATATATATATATATATATATATAATAAGTCCACCGCTGTGGTCTCGAGGTAGCGTGCTGCCTTGTCACGCAGCGGGCCCGGGTTCGATCCCCGGTCGGGGCAGTTTTTCTGGGTGAGGTTTTTATCGGGGTTTTTCCTCACCTGTAAGACAAATGTCAGGAAAACTTTAAGGCCCAAACGGTCCCCGAAATCATATGGCCATCATCATCATGATCATCCTTATCATTATAATCATCATCGTCATCCTTCACCGGTGTGGAAAGCAACGGGAAGCTACCACACCTACACAATTCCCTAGTAAAGCTGCAAGCATAGCATGGAAATGCTATGATTGCAGTGAAGGACCTGCCTTCGGGCAGAATTACTGTGGATGTGGATATATAATAAATAAAATGAATATATATCACACAATTTTTAAGAGCATCATTACTTATAGAGCAGAATTTTGGCCATTAACAACAAAAACAAATAAGTATCTTTTGGCAACGGAAATTGATTTTATACGAAGGGCAGCAAGAATTTCAAGAAGAGAAAAAATTAGGAACTCAGTTACAAGGGAGAATATGAAAATTGAAGACACTATTTTAGATTATATTACAACTCAGCATTTAAGATGGTGCGGACATGTCCAGCGAATGGAACAGGATCGGCTACCAAAATGTGATTTCTCTTCAAAATATTAGGCTATCTACCAGCCCCTCTGCAACCTCTACAAATTTTCAATGGGAATTTTCAAATATACTGTATATAATAATAATAATAATAATAATAATAATAATAATAATAATAATAATAATAATAATAATAATAATAATAATAATCATAATAATAATAATAATAATAATAATGCTTTATTTTAGCAGGCAGAGTTAAGGCCATAAGGACTTCTCTTCCACTCAACCAGCGAAGAGTAGAATTATATAAAAATTACATACATATTACAATTTTAAGATATTATTAAAATAGAGACTAAACAAAATACAATGATGATGTGATCTAATACTAGCTAATACTAACAAAAACATAGAATATAATAAAATTAAAATGATATAAAATAAAGTAAGTAGCTTCCTAGATGATTATTAATGGAATGCTCTATATAGTTGTTATGCAGTTAATGTTTTCATTGTGTCGAACTTAAGATATCAGTTAATTTGTATTTAAATAATGATAGCGATTGACAGTCCCTGACATGACTGGGAAGTGAGTTCATGTATACATAAGTACATACATTCATATGTTTATCATCGCCATTTTTAGGCTATTGCGGTAGGACCAATGAAGAATTATATCTTTTTTTCATGAGAACAAACTCAATAAGAATATTGCTTCGAAATTCGCTGAAACAGAAATTACTGGAAAATGCAATATGTAAATTTGGTGGAATACTCTGACGTTTGGACACAACTAATATCTCTGTAGCTTGAAGCTGGCATGTCACTACAAAATGTTGGTCCTGCCACTTCAATATAATGACGATAGTGATATTTGACCTACTTTGTCCTTCACGCGTGAACAAATTTGATAATGCGAGTGACAATAAATTTGCATGTCATGGCAGTGTGTTCACTCCAATTGACGCTCTGGCATCAAAATGGCGTTTGACATTACACCAGATGTTTCTCGTGCTCGCAGATTTCCTTCCAGTCCAATTCCTAATTTCTATTAAACAATGACTTACAACCTTCATCCATCATCGATATGAGTTCTTATTTTATATTTAATTCTACAGTGAATAGTCATATTGATCTAAAATGTTACTGATAAGTGATAAGCGGTACATGTGATATCAAGTGCTACCTCAATAGAACAATATTTTTTTGGACTTAGTGCAGTGATGTATGCTTCAGTTACTATATAATGGAATTTATTGCCTTTTTTTTCAGAATAAAGAAAATACATATGCATTTACATTGCGCACGGGCCTGCTTGGCCGTACGTGCATTATTTTTCCATGAATAAAAAAATAAAACTAATAATATAAACAAATACCTACAAATACACCTGTATCAAAAAACAATAACAGGCTACATATAAGTAAAATCTATGTCTACACTACATCACAATAATACATATCTACATTCATCCACATTCCGTACATTAATATTAAAAAGAATGCAAGAAAACAAATTAGAAAAAAAACACACACACACCACCCACACACCCCCACACATATACACACCGACGCTCATACCCCCCTCCCCCGTCCCTGCAGACATTAAATGCACTATCAGACTATTCAACTTATCCGACCTACTTATTATATAACATGATTAAAGATCGAAAACAAAGACCATATTGAGATTCTTCTTATTGTTAATACATATATCCTTAATCTACAATTTTGTTATATCTCAATTTTCTTACTGTACCCAAAAATTTGCATGTTTTTGATTCACTCTCGATCCGTCCTAAAAGATCCCAACACGCCACTCTCCCTCGATCCGACCTGAGAAATCTCTCCGGCAGCATCTGTAATCTAAGTTGTTCTGTCTCTCTACAGAATGCTATAATATGCTGCCAGTTTTCATGGTCATCTCATAGTGGGCATAGTTTAATGCCTTCATCATTTGTTAAATTATGGGCCATCCATCCCCCCAAATGAAACCATGCAATAGCACTTGTATCATCCCCATCCAAAGAGTCAATATATTTCTCCCTTCCACACGAAAGTTTTAGTTCCGTCTGCAGGGTGAGTTACCATATAAAACTATCCTCATTAGAGGATTGCCACAAGGACTTGTAAAAGTAAAGAATCCCACTACAGACCTCGGGAGGCCCTTAGGGTAGTAGGAGGTTAAGGCTCCCACTTTTTTTTAGACAATCGGCACTTTATATCAGCCGGGTTGTCAGCCCTGCGTGACGGCCGCCTTTACCCCCAGAACAAGCGTCTGGTACTCATTTAATTAGAGGCTAAGTGTACATAACCAATGAAAAGCGAGCAGGTCATCTGGTTTTGTTTTGATGAGGATCACTTTAAGAGCGGATGGAGTATAGTCGACAATGGTGAAGATATTTGAGTCAAGGTGAGAAAACAAAACATGAGATGAAGTGTACATATCCGATTGAATCTCGTAAGGCAATCCTATTTGACAGCTGATAGCACTGTAAGTACAGTTCTTAGTTATTGTAACTAAGTATTGAATGTTTCATCGCTTGGAAACAAAAGTTGAAAACATTTCACACATATGGCGGTTGTCTGAGTAAATGACTACATTTTAGAGCTGTATGTTTTATTTCTTTCACAATAGAGAATATAATACTTTTCACAAAGTTCAGTTACAATTATTGCAGACGATATGAGTGACCCAGATGCACAAAAGCATCTATTCAACCCTCAGAGATTCCAATATCAAACTAACAAGAAAATAGCCGTTCATTCACAGGGGTAGTAAAATCCATACTTACAACTAATATAATTCCTAACGATTCGTATAATATCTTTAAAACTCTGTACATTAAAGTCAAAATTACATTAAGTTGGTCATTTGAAAGTAGGAAAACAGAAACCTCTATAGTCAGTTCCAGATGTCTACGGAGCAGATGTAAACAGTGGTTGTAACGGCGAAAAAGCGCGCTTCACAAGCGGATAAACCTTACGAGTACATCGACACGCAATAACGGTTTCATAATATATTTGTTTAACAACAATGGAATGCAATACTAACAACAATAATTAAATTAATAATGATAATAATATAATAATAATAATAATAATCTCTAATCGCCGTGTGAGGGTTCTCCTTCAATAACGCTTTATAAACGTTTATAATTCTCTGTATTTCTCCCGAACGAAATCCTTTCCTCTGTTTGTTTCTTCACAGGAGACATTCCGGAAGGAACTGACATAGAATTATCGGACATCTGTTCAGAATGGGATACTGTACTTATTAAAAAAAACACTTGCACACTCCTGATAAATATATCACATTCACTACTGTAGGCTCAACACTTATTTAATTTTACTGAACATAACGCTTCATCAATACTTAGCACATAAGTGATACTGAGGGAAAAAACAAGAACTTGTGTTGTAATAACTAAATATCTAACTAACTCACTGACACAATCGAAACCGTTGGTTCATGGCCGAGTGGACATAAGCTCTCAATATATCCCTATCCTGAGCTAATGTTTTCCAATCATTCCCTGTATAATCTACTTCCCTCAAATAATACTTAATGTTATTCTCCCACCTCATTCTTGGTCTACAACTGGGCGTTTTCCCTCTGGTTTTCCTATAAGAAGTTTCCATGCACCTCTTTCATTCCCCATTCGTGCCACATGTCCTGTCCATCGCAGTCTACGATACTTAACTGTTCTTATTATATCTGGCTTCCTATAAAGACCATGTAGTTCACTGTTATGTAGTGTTCTCCATTCTACTGTCTGTTCATCTTTCTTTGGTCCAAAAATTGTCCTATGAATTTTATTCTCAAATACTCGTAATCTCCTTTCCTCCCTTAAAGTAAGAGTCCATGTTTCGCATCCATATAATATAACTGGTAGAATAATAGTTTTATATATTTTCAGTTTAACGTTTCTTGAAAGGAGTTGGGACGACAAGAGTCTCTGACTTATATTGTAATATTGTGAATAATGCTAATGTGGGATTTCCCACCAGACACGTGCAACGCAACCAATGACGCGCCAGCATTTTAAATGAAAGGGAGGACTGGCTTACGGCCGAAGAATTTCGTCAGTGGGAGTTATGGCTTAGGATGAACACGACTGTGTTTGAAACCGCGGTATCATGGAAGCATGAATCCTATGAGGTGAGTTGTTTAAACAAAATGTTCTCCGATGAATTTTAAATGAAATCTACTTGACATAATCTAATTCAATTCGCTCTAGCGGAATCATGTGTTATCATGTTGGCAAACATGAAGTAGCATCCACTTGTTCTAAGTTACAACTTTCAATCTCTTCCTCCCGCCATACAGTAGTCGGATTTTCGATATGTAATTAAAAAATTATATAACTTTATGGTGAATTAATTACAAGTTAATATTATGGGGAGTAATAATTACTTTAAAATTGAATAAATTAAATTAATATTCCGACCATCCCAATATAATTTGAAATACGAGCTATAGTATAACATATGTATAATTTAATATCATTGTTTATAACGGCTGTTTCCAAATTTCGTTTGAATTTGTTCATTATTTGATGTCAATTTTGGAATGAACGTAACCCATTTCAATATCGTAATTGTTCCTTCCTAAGTTAATCGATACTCTGTTCCCAATCAAGTCAATAAAAAAATGATATGCAGTACATTTGTTTGTGATTGCAATGCATACTGGAAGAGTTAATGCAATTTTCAAGTCGTGGTATTACATAAAATCCAACAGTCAATCGATGCAATTACAAAAATTAACAAATATAAAACTCGCAAACAAAGAATAAAAATTCCAATTACGTAATGATTAATAAATTAATTTGAGTGATTCGAGTTTACACAAAACACAGTTCTGTGTCAATCATTATTAAAATTTGCTTCTTTGAGTTTTAATGTAATTGTTTAATTACGATTCCTAGAACGATTGTCAATTGTTCAATGCATTATCGGTTTTTTAGAGACGCCATTAATACGTAGATCATATAGCGGTTATTTATTTCATTTGTTTTATATTTTGATTTATGTTTAATTATATAGAAAGATAAAACGATGAAATGAGTCCTGATTATGAAGTTCCAACCCAGTATTTGGCTTGGCTATTGAGAAAATCCAGGAGGAAATCCCAGTCAGGTTAGTCGGTACAGAGTCCCAAATGATACCGATTGAGCCAGCTTGTTCGATAATACTGAACAACAAAAATGAAACTTTTTGTTGTCTCAAAACAGTATGTGATTCTCATAGTATTTTTTCCCTGAATTCAAATATGATATCGATTTTTCTCCATCACGCAAGGTTTCCGAGAGACAGGAATTTATAATTTTAAACACTTTAATATTTTCTACATTCGTAACTACACAATATTCGAACATTCGGACTCACCTAGAAAGTAAGATATGATGATTTTATGCTATATTTCGCCTGTGGAGCATCCCTCTTGATAGTCCAACAAGAATCGGCCTGCATATTAGGATTCCATTTGCCTTGATATCTCTTTTCCATAACTGAAATCATTTGAGTTAGCTAATTTGGCTAATAAGGGAACCGCAGATGTGGAGCATTTACTGATTATAAAATAAAATTAGAGGAAAATAAAACCAAAGTTTTATTAAAGTGGAAGCATTATATGCGTTTATCCTGAGATATGAAGTCCATTTTATTCGTGCAGGGAATTTGCTGAGAAAAACTAAACGAATTTTATAAAATCAAGATCTGCTTCAATAAACTTTCCATATAGAATCCAAGTTTGAGAAAATCTTACATTCCATATGTTATAAATCAAATTACTATATTCGAGTTTTCTAATGTATTTTTGTTAGGATGGACCAAATCAAAGTAAAACTCAGTAGAGAAGTTTTGAAAACCCATGGGTCATTATGGTTCTATTTTAACTTGGAGAATGCACCCCAAAGAATGGAGTCCGCACACCGACTCGCGACTGAATCGAATTTTTAACTTTTCACTCCTCAGAGAGTTTCAACTTTTTTTCATTACAGTATCCCCACATTTGCCTCTAGATATAAACTTAACAAAGCATGTGGTACTCTTAATTATTCTAAAATTATTGTAATCGTGTACTGGCAACAGCGCATTTATGTCTACCGAGAATGGATATCACTGTTAACTAGACCTCGGATTTCAAGTCTCATGTTATTTTTTTTTCTGAAGGAAACCTGGCAAACACAAGTGAAACACATATGTAAAAAGACTTTCTCCATCTTACATTATCTTAGACGTTTTAAGAATTTTCTCCCAGTTTCGTTAAAACAAATCCTTGTGCAGAATCTTGTGTTACCACACTTCGATTATTGTGACATTATATATAATGATCTAAACTATGACTTGTCGCAGAGACTGCAGCGTGTTCATAATGCTTGCGTTCGATTCATTTTTAATATCCGCCGCTATGACCATATTTCCGAACACTTTAATAACCTCTTTTGCTCCGTCTTACTGCCAGACGTAAATTGCACTCTCTTCCACTACTTTTCAAGCTTCTGAATCCCTACATCCCTATTTACCTAGCGTCCAGATTTGAGAAGTTATCCTCTTACCACAATATTGACACTAGGTCACAAGATAGCAGTCTGCTAACAATTCCTCTTCATAGCACTTCCTCCTATTCTACTTCCTTCACAGTAGCCTCTGCCCGCTCCTGGAATCTCCTTCCTCAAGATATCAGAAGTTGCCGCACACTTGGTACCTTTAAGTCACGCTTATACAGTTACCTGTTGTCTAATAATTAATTTTTCTCTATTTATTTAATTTTATACTATGTCATTAATCTTTTCCTCGTTTTTTTTATATATCTTGTACATATTATATATTTAATTCGTTAAATTTAGAGTAAATCAAATTACATTATAAATATTAATTGTATTGTATTCATAACTTGTAATCGTTTATATATATATATATATATATATATATATATATATATATATTGTAATTTAGATTTAAGACTATTTTTTTTGTTTGTATTTTTTTTTAAACCTGGTTGAGTGGTAGACAAGGCCTTAAGGCCTTAACTCTGCCAGGTAAAATAAAGCTATTATTATTATTATTATTATTATTATTATTATTATTATTATTATTAACCTATGGTAGTGAAGCATGGACACTAAAAAAACAACACAAAAGCAGAATAACGGCTTGTGAAATGAGATTCATGCGCAGAACAGCGGGTTACACCAGATGGGATCGGAAAAGGAACACCGATATCTTAAAAGAATTGAAGACTACGCCAATTTTGGAATATATTAAACAGTACCAACTAAATTGGAAACACCATCTTGAAAGAATGAGTTCAAATCGGATCCCCAAAGCTGTTTATAATTATATACCAAGAGGACGAAGATCACTGGGCCGTCCTATGAAACGCTGGAGGGAAAATTTTCTATAGGATCGTAACATGCCTTGGCCTAATACTTGGAAGGAAGAAGAAGAAGATTAATATTATTAAATAAAAGTTCGCCTTGCCTCGTAGGCAGCGGGCCTTTGGTTGGAACAATCATCCAGGGTGATGTTCTTTTTTTTTTTTTTAATTGTAAGATAAATGTCAGGAATCTTTAAGGCTAAAAGGGTCCCCGAACATCATCTGCCAACCATAATCATCTTTATCATATTTGTCATGTTTAGTATGAAAGTGTTTATGAATGATGAACTTCGTCTTAATTTTGTGTTGTCTTAGAGGAGGCGCTGACATTGTGTTGATCACTCATTCAGGGAGGGTCTCCATGCCCTTGTGTGGTCAAAGGTTACGTGTTTTTTAGTTTAAAACCCCTTTCCCGATAGGCCATACTTCTGTAAAGCCAGGGTAACGTGTGTCATGTGTAGAAAACACCTCTAATTTGACAGCTAAAACTCAGTTAATGGAATGAAATAAATAAACACCAACGATATGGTATCAAGTTTAATTTGAATTTATGACAATACTTACTTACTCACTGGCACTATCGAACCCGTAGGTTCATGGCCGCGCGGGCATAAGCTCTCCATACATCCCTATCCTGAGCTAATGCTTTCCAATTATTCCCTGTATAATCTACTTCCCTCAAATCATAGTTAATGTTGTTCTCCCACCTCATCTACCAACTGGGCGTTTTCCCTCTGGCTTTCCTACAAGAAGCTTCCATGCACTTCTTTTATTCTCCATACGCGCAACATGTCCTGCCCATCGCAGTCTACGAGACTGAACTGTTCTTATTATATATGGCTTTCTATAAAGACCATGTAGTTCATTGTTATGTAGTCTTCTCCATTCACCTGTCTGTTCATCTCTCTTTGGTCCAAAAATTTTCCTAAGAACTTTATTCTCAAAAACTCAACAATAATAACAGTAATAATAATATCCCATACATATTTTTGTAAAATATCAATAAATAAGTAAAAAATAATTGCATTTATTGGTAAATATGGAATTAGATAAAAAATTGTACTGGATAACAAAATAATAGAACAAATATCACATTTCCAATATTAGTAAATACATTTCAGGCTATTTGTGGAACCATAAAAAGAACCTTAGGTCGGAAAACAAGGAAAGATACGAAACTTAAATTATATAAAACAATGGCTGTTCCTCTGTTGTTGTATGGAAGTGAAAATTGGATAATGAAATCAAGGGATAAAAGCAGGATACAGACTGCGGAAATGCTATTTTTACGTAATGTGAAAGGATGCACAAGAGCGGATAGAATAAGGAATGAAACTATACGAGAAGAATTAAATATATATAAAATTGAAGATAAAATCAGCGAAAATAATAAGAAATGGACAGAACACTTAATGAGAATGAACAACGAAAGAATGCCAAAAAGAACCTTCCTGTATAATCCCAGAGAAACAAGAGATGTTGGCCGACCACGTAGAAGATGGACTCCACTTTTAACTTCGCCGGAACAGGCTGCATAGCCTAAACCTTGTAGTAGAAGAAGAAGACCACATAATCTCCTGATATTGTAATTCTTAGACCGTATCTACCAGCACGAGGTATTGGGGGCCTTTCGGACATTAGCTTCTTTAAAATATATTTAAATCTCTTCCTGTTGCATTGTTTTTCAATTGATTAATTGGTGGATTTTAATGTTTCGCTTATGTAATAATATTCACAACACTTATTTCAATATTAGTTTAATTTGTAGGCTGTAAGTATTTATTTATAATTATTTAGCCAGAAGGTCGCGGGTTCAAGTCCCGGTGGGGTCAGGATTTTTAAACTGACCCAAACTTTCTGGCGGCACTATGGCCCTGGGGTCGACTCAGCCTCTAACGGAAATGAGTACCAGACGCTTGTCTGGGGGTAAAGGCGGCCGTCACGCAGGGCTGACTACCCGGCTGACATCAAGTGCCGATTGTCTAGAAAAAAGTGGGAGCATTAACCTCCTACTACTCCAAGGGCCTTCTGAGGCCTGTCGTGGGATCACTTTACTTTACTCTGTTATGATCTTATGTAAATGTTTTCTACATATAATAATTTTCACACGTTGAGTCTATACTCTGAATCTTACACAATATCTATGGCTAGAGCATGGAACTCACTTCCCAGTCATGTCAGGGACTGTCAATCGCTATCATTATTTAAATACAAATTAACTGATATCTTAAGTTCGACACAATGAAAACATTAACTGCATAACAACTATATAGAGCATTCCATTAATAATCATCTAGGAAGCTACTTACTTACTCACTGGCACTATCGAACCCGTAGGTTCATGGCCGCGTGGACATAAGCTCTCCATACATCCCTATCCTGAGCTAATGCTTTCCAACCTTTCCTGTATAATCTACTTCCCTCAAATCATAGTTAATGTTATTCTCCCAACTCATTATTGGTCTACCAACTGGGCTTTTTCCCTCTGGCTTTCCTACAAGAAGCTTCCATGCAAGTCTTTCATTCCCCATACGTGCTACATGTCCTGCCCATCGCAGTCTACGAGACTTAACTGTACTTATTATATCTGGTTTCCTATAAAGACCATGTAGTTCATTATTATGTAGTCTTCTCCATTCACCTGTCTGTTCATCTCTCTTTGGTCCACAAATTTTTCTAAGTACTTTATTCTCAAATACTTGTATTCTCATCTAGGAAGCTACTTACTTTAATTTATATCATTTTAATTTTATTTTATTCTATGTTTTTGTTAGTATTAGCTGTTATTAGATCACATCATCATTGCATCTTGTTTAGTCTGTATTTTAATAATATCTTAAAATTGTAATATGTATGTAATTTTTGTATAATTCTACTATTCGCTGGTTGAGTGGAAGAGAAGGCCTTATGGCCTTAACTCTGCCAGCTGAAATAAAGCATTATTATTATTATTATTATTATTATTATTATATTATTATTATTATTATTATTATTATTATTATTATTATCATTATTATTATTATTATTATTATTATTATTATTTGTTATTATTATTATTATTATTATTATTATTATTATTATTATTATTATTATTATTATTATTATTATTATTATTATTATTATTATTATTATTATTATTATTAGATAGATAGATCATCGGTTGATTAATGTCTTTGACATCGTCCGATTCCTAATAGCCAATTTTGTCGGTCCATCCAATCTCCTGGTTGTAGATGTTTCTCCTTCATATATAACCATATTCCCTGACTCCAGGAGGTTTTAGGTCTTCATCTGCTTCGTCTTCCCTCAGGTTTCCATTCCAAAACAGATTTTGGTAGTCGATCCTCTTCCATTCGCTGGACACGTCCGTACCATCTTAATTGCTGAGTTTTAATATAATCTAAAATAGTGTCTTCAATCTTCATTTTCTCCCTTATAACTGAGTTCCTAATTTTTTCTCTTCTTGAAATTCTTGCGGCCCTTCGTATAAAATCCATTTCCGTTGCCAAAGGTACTTATTTGTTTTTGTTGTTAATGGCCAAAGTTCTGCTCCATAAGTAATGATGCTTTTAACAATTGGATGATATATATTCATTTTATTTTTATTACTTATATTTTTATCCCACAATATTCCATTGAGGCAAGCAATTGCAAATTTTCCTTTATTATTATTATTATTATTATTATTATTATTATTATTATTATTATTATTATTATTATTATTATTATTATTATTATTAATCCCGTTCATTTATAATAATATGTTATCTTGGGCAATCTTGTTTCTTCCATTCTCTGAACATGCTCTTTACAACCGACGCGGTGTTGTTGAATTCTATCATTTATTGAATATGTTTCTAATTCACTTCTTATTTCTTCTTTTCTTATGTGGTCCAATTTTGTGCATCCTTTACTCCTTCTTACAAAAGTAATTTCTGCAACTGTAATGTACATAATTTTATTTAATATTATCATCCCCAATTTAATTACTTCAGTAAACAAATATTATTGATAGTGAATAGAGAACATATTTTTAACGACTCCTCACCTCAAATAATTTCACATTTCTTTGATACCGACGGTTTCAGACAATATCTTGTCCCTCTTCAGTCATAGCTTCCACTGAGTCGTTAAAAATATGTTCTCCACTCACTATTAATGATATAACCTCATAATGTTTACTTCCCAATATGAATTTAAATATAAACAAATATTAACTTGTAATGTGCATAACCTATTAAAAAATGATAGAAATGACACGTCAAATATGCTCAAAAAGTATTTATTCGAATTATTTATGTGAGTCGCGTGAAAGTTTCTCTAAAGGGAGAGGTTAAACTGAAGAAAAGGAAGAAATATAGGGCTGTTTTTTCCTCTCCTGTAAAATTAATATTCTTTTACTTGTGCCACTTTTCCCGAGTACTACAAAATTACACCTGACATCTATGAATTGCATCCTCAAGTAAACGGAATGTAAAGAATTCGCTTCACTTGAGAACATAAGTCAAAGACATAGAAATAATGTAAAATATGCTGTTTTAAAAATGCATTTTCAGTCAAAAAGTTTGTATAGAGATGATTTACATTTTCCTCTGGGTCCAGTTCATAAATCTCACACAATTGGCTGCCACGGATGTTCTTTCTACACAGCTGTGGTTTTCTTTATGCAGCCTGCTTCAAGAATCGGTCACAACTAAGAATCTTGCTGGAAAAATGAACTCAGTTCACTCAAACCGTTCTTCTGTCGACAATTTAAAACTATGCTACGTTATGAAGAGCTTGCACGCAAAAATAACGTTAACTAACAACCTCATTGGCACTATCGAACCCGCACGTTCATGGCCGCGCGGACATAAGCTCTCCTTGCATCCCTATCCTGAGCTAATGTTTTCCAATCATTCCCTATATAAATCACTTCCCTCAAATCATGGTTAATGTTATTCTCCCACCTCATTATTGGTCCACCAACTTAGCGCTTTCCCCTCTGGTTTTCCTACAAGAAGCTTCCATGCACCTCTTCTGTTCTCCATTCGTGCCATATGTCCTGCCCATCGCAGTCTATGAGACTTAACTGTTCTTATTATATCTGGCATTCTATAAAGAACATGTAGTCCACTGTTGTGTAATATTCTCAATTCACCTGTCTGTTCATCTCTCTTTGGTCCAAAAATGTTCCTAAGAACTTTATTCTCAAATATTCGCTATCTCCTTTCCTCCCTTAAAGTAAGAGTCCATGTTTCGCACCCATATAATATAACTGGTGGAATAATAGTTTTATATATTTTCATTTTTACGTTTTTGGAAGGAGTTGGGAAGTCAATAGTCTCTGTAATGCATAATAGCACCCATTTCCAGAATTTAACCTATGTTTAAATTCTTTGTGCATCTCATTCCTATTTGTGATTATTGTTCCTAGGTATTTGAATTCAGCCACTTCCTCAAAATTTTCCTCATTAGTTGTCCATTTCCATTATATAATGTATTTCTACGTGTGACCATATATTTAGTTTTATTGATATTTACTTCCAGTCCCCCAGTCCCAATTCCTTAGTGTTACTCAATAGTGTGTGCGTGTTGGCCTTTAGTATCTCCTCGCTATCGGCCAATAGTACTACATCATCAGCATAAACTAACAGCTTATTAATACCATTGAGTTCTAGGCATCATTCGTCCTCTAAAGATTTAATGACATGCTCTAGTACAAAATTGAATAGTAGAGGAGATAGTTTATCTCCTTGCTTCAATCCATTCTGGATTTCAAAAGTATCTGTAAACGGTTTTCGTAAACGCATTGTGCCATTTAGACACATTCGTATAAGTCTAACTAACTTTTTAGGAATTCCGAAGTCCAGCAGGATACTATATAACTTCTCCCTCTTAATTGAATTGTATGCCTTTTTGAAGTCTACATATAGTTGATGTACAATACCATTATATTCCCATTTATTTTCTAAATTCTGTCTTAACGTAAACATCTGATCTGTTGTAGATCTGTTTCTTCTAAATCCACATTGATGATCTCCTAGAATGCCATCAATATAAGAAATAATTCTGCTTACTAATATACTTGTCAGAATTTTGTACGCCTTTTTGAAGTCTACATACAGTTGATGTACAGTACCATTATATTCCCATTTATTTTCTAAATTCTGTCTTAAGGTAAACATCTGATGTGTTGTAGACCTGTTTCTTCTAAATCCACATTGATGATCTCCTAGAATGTCATCAATATAAGAAATAATTCTGCTTACTAATATACTTGTCAGAATTTTGTACGAAAATTTAAGAATAGTTTTAGAGGCTACATTTGTCCATTTTTCGCAACGGAACTCGATATATATATATATAAATTACCAAGGTCGAACCAAGGCACGGGGTACATACGATTTTATTAACAAAATAAATATATGAATATAATATTGAAATAAATGGGTTCGAATCCATGTTCAGGCATAAAGTTTTCTCCTTAGTTGTTTTAACAACTTGTAATTAGCTGAAAAAAATATTTCTGTATGTTGCATATTTTTAAATCAAATTACGAGGACATTATTACCGGGTGCCCTTAATAGGAAGGTCGGAACATAAATTCGACTTTCTGAGGAATTCGCTTAGTTTACGCAATTCCTGCGTGACATATTTTTAAAAATTATGAATTCATCTAGAATGAGATATAAGCAAGGGGTTTACTTTTGCTATTTGTTAGATTGAAGGAACACAAGAATGCGCTGGGACTTCTCTCAAGTACAACTTTACACATGTAGGGATGCAAAGTAAGTATTAATGATTCATAGAAATAGAGAGAAGAACCTTTTTGCATCTGTAGGTGACTTATTAAACTTTAATTTCAAGAGCCCTCATGTTTGTCTTGAATATGAATCGGGGAGAGTAAAGGTATCCATCAATGAAGAAAGATTCTTCCTTCCTCTTCTTTCCTTTTTCTAAGAATTCCCTTTGAATAGAATCAGAAGCCTAAAGGAAAAAAGGAAATAACTCTTTTGCCATCTGTATTTCTACTCCATACACTTGAATCCCTTTTACTAATCTCGAATTTCAAATGAGGTAAAACTTCGCCCATAGAGAGATTTCTGAAAGCATTTTTATGAAGTCTTGTCGTTGATTGTGGGAATTCTAACGTGATGACATCCATGGAATTCGTGGCACTCAGGAAATGTATTCAAAATATGCTAACGCTTTGAAGGAAATCACGTCCAGTTCGAGAAACCACAGCTTTTGCGCGTTTCCCTAATTCAATCGCCATTTAAAAAAATATATTGTACATTGCATATCTAAATTAGTTACAACTTATTTATAAGATGTTATATACCATAAAATAAGTCACATTGGCATCGAGGAGTATTTTGGGTAAAATTGGCCACCTTATTGATTGTTTCGTTTACCCTTCTTTTTAATTCATTGTTCTCTTTCTAAGATAAATTGATTTAACCAAACTTTTATTAAAATAAAATCGTAAAATAAGTGTAATATTACACTGAGCAACAAAAAAGAAAAAAAAAATTGATTCTCATTGTCTCAGAAAGAAAAACATGTGATTCTCATAGTATATTTTTTTTTTTGCTTAATTCAAATATGATATCGGTTTTTCTCCATCACGCAAGGTTTCCGAGACACAGGAATTTATAATTTCAAACACTTTAATATTTTCTACATTCGTAACTACACAATATTCGAACATTCGGACTCACCTAGAAAGTAACAAATGGCGACTTTCTGCTATATTTCGCATATGGAGCATCCATCTTAATGGTCCAACAATAATCGGCCAGCATATTAGGATTCCATTTGCCTTGATATCTCTTTTCCACAGCTTAAATCTCCTGAGTTAATAGTTTTAAAACCTCGTATAACTGGACCTACCTTAAATTACTCTGAGCAACAAAAAATAAACATTTTTTTTTGTCTTAGAAAGCAAACATATGTGATTCTGATAGTATGTTTTCTCCTGAATTCAAATATGATATCGGTTTTTCTCCATCACGCAAGGTTTCCGAGAGACAGGCATTTATAATTTCAAACACTTTAATATTTTCTACATTCGTAACTACACAATATTCGAACATTCTGACTCACCTGGAAAGTACGAAATGACGATTTTCTGTTATATTTCGCCTGTAGAGCATCCCTCTTGATGGTTCAACAATAATCGGCCAGCATATTAGGATTCCATTTGCCTTTATATCTCTTTTCTGTAGCTGAAATCTCCTGAGTTAGCTCATTTGGTTTTATTTCACCATGGACAAATGGACGAAAAAACGTTTATCAAAAAATAATTATTTAAATCCATTAATTGAAATTGAAATAAAAAACTGTGCGTGATGGAGAAATTTCGAATACATATTTGAAATAACAATACAAAACTGCATTAAGTACAACTATTGGTACCCATGAGACAAAATTCATGTTGACCTGTGTAATAGTACCTTGGAGCTAACTAATATTGTGTGAGTATTATTGTGATAGTATTATTACTCATTTTGTGACTATTAAACATTGAAGTTTTCCACTTAATTTACTTGTAAAACTTTTCTTTTTTTAAAAAGTAAACTTCCATGCTGAATTTACCCGTCATGTATGTATCTTGATCAAATAAGGTTTAAAAATTACCTATGAAAGTTACCCTATATGGGGGAAAGTTGACAGGTTGAAAAATACATTAACATATTTTTAAAAATTAGTCTACTGCTGTGATCTCGAGGTAGCGGGCCCGAGTTCGATCCGCGGTCGGGGCAGTTTCGTGTGTGAGATTTTTATCGGGGTTTTTCCTCACCTGTAAGACAAATGCCAGGAAACTTTAAGGCTCAAACGGTCCCCGAAATCATATGGCCATCGCAATCATCATCATTCATATTCATCTAAGATGAAGCTTAGGATTAAGGACTCTCCTGGCGCACCACTATCATCATCATCACCCATCATATCATCAGAGCTACGTAACTTCACCTTCTAGGCCCCAACCTCAGAAGTGGGTTATAATTACGCCAATGCCAGGAGAGAACACCAGAAATGTCCGGAAGGACAACCTGGGGCATTAAAAAACTAATAATTATGTGCTAACTACATGTTACTCGTCGACATAAGTAGATAAATAAGCGTAACTAAATAAACTTCTTAAGGAACTCACGCCAGGGAGCACCGTGTCCCTACGTGGGATATATGAGGTATTTAGATAATTATAAAAATTTCATATGGTGGTGTAAGCATATTTGGAGAGATACAAAAAATATATTGGTAAAATATTGGGGGAATATGGAAGTGAGGTATGGACAATCAATAAGTACTACAAGAATAGACTATTAGCTCTAGATATGGATTATTTACGCAGAAGTGCCAGAAAGTCAAAATTAGAACATGTCACAAATAAGTAAGTTAGAAACATAATGGAAGCAGAAGAAAGCATAATTGAAAAAAATTGAAGAGAAGGAATTAAAGTGATTAGGACATATTTTAAGAATGGAAGATGAGCTATGGCCGAAACTACTATATCAATGGCAACTGACCAGAAAGAAGAAAAGAGGGAGACCAAAGTTAACATTGAAGGAAAACATGAAGACAATAATGCAAGCTAGAGGGCTGAGCATCGATGATGCCCAAGATCGTAGGCTTTGGAGGTTTGGCACTGGAAGACGGCAGCAGCGGTAAGAACCCGATGATAGATAGATTACTTACTTACTTACTCACTGGCACTATCGAACCCGTAGGTTCATGACCGCACGGACATACGCTCTCCATACATCACTATCCTGAGCTAATGCTTTCCAATCATTCCCTGTATAATCTATTTCCCTCAAATCATAGTTAATGTTCTTCTCCCATCTCATTCTTGGTCTACCAACTGGGCGTTTTCCCTCTGACTTTCCTACAAGAAGCTTCCATGCAAGTCTTTCTTGCAAAGGTAGCATAATCATTAGTATTTTAATTGAAGGCTGGCATGAAAGGTGGGACGAAATAACTACTGTCTTATTTTGATAGAATTGAATTTAATTATTAAGTAAGAAAGCTTAAATAATTTTATGGGACGATAAGACCCTATAGAGTTTTATAATTTTATAAATTAAATTGGTTGGATTATTATCTTAAAAGTGCAACATGTCCTGCCCATCGCAGTCTACAAGACTTAACTGTTCTTATCATATAAAGTGATCCCACAACAGGCCTCAGGAGGCCCTTGGGGTAGTAGGAGGTTAAGGCTCCCACTTTTTCTAGACAATCGGCACTTGATGTCAGCCGGGTTGTCAGCCCTGCGTGACGGCCGCCTTTACCCCAGAACAAGCGTCTGGTACTCATTTCCATTAGAGGCTGAGTCGACCCCAGGGCCATAGTGCCGCCAGAGGGTTTGGGTCAGTTTAAAAATCCTGACCCCCCAACGGGACTTGTACCCTCGATCCTCCGGCTTGTAGCTCAGTGCCTTAACCACTACGCTACGGCGTGCCCCCGTTCTTATTATATAGATAGATTAATATCTTCAATTTTAACATATGATAAATTGAAACCTAGATATTTAAAACTCTTCACCTGCTCTAAAATTTTATTATCAATTACTATTATCACATTAATCTTCATTTATTTATTCGTAGCAGCGCACGCCGGGTATTAGCCAGTGCTGAATATGATGAAATTCGTCCATGTAATGAAATTCAATCCCAGCTGTAGACTTGATGCTTGAGGAGAAACAGGACAAAATCTCAGTGAGGATGCTGAGATTTCAACCAAGGAGTTCTCAAATACAAGCTTCAAACGCTACCGCTTGAGCCAAGTAGAGGAAAATCTTCATCATCATCATCATCTACATTCATGGATTAGGTCTGTTGACCCGTTCCGACTTCAGCCCATCTCTTTCTAGGTCTGCCCAGATCTCGGGTGCCTTTAGGTTTGTACTTTGTTATTGTTTTGGATATCTATCTTCATTCATTCTGTCTGTGTCTTGCTTCCATTTTTGTCTATATGTATCTATTTTATCAGTTATTGCAAATATTTCAAGTTCCTGTCTTATTTACTGTGTTCTTGATTATGTCTTCCTTAGTGCACCCTTTAACAGATCTCAAAAATTTCATTTCTGCCGCCGTTATCCTACTTAGATCTTGTTTTTTATGTATCCAGGCTTCTGAACCATAGAGCAGTACCGGTACTGCCAATGTTTTATAAAATTTCAATTGGGTCTCTCTTGTTGTTTTGTTATTTAGTGATCGTTCTATCGTACCACATATTCCCTGGAATTTTGCTATTTTATTATTTATATCATTATCATAATTAAATTAAATGTCACATCCTAGATAATTGAGATGGTTCACCTGTTCTATGATTTTGTTTCCTATTACTATTTTCGATCTGATTTGATTTTTCCCTTGGAATGCCATTACCTTAGTTTTTTCTATGGATATTTTGAGATTATATTGTTCACATATATTATGGAGTTTAAAAATATTCCTTTGAAGTTCGTCTTCCGTATTTGCTATTATTACCTGGTCATCAGCGTATAATAATGTTTTCAAGTAGTGTGTTTTATCTAATTTTATTCCTTTATTTGGTTTCTTCGTTTCATTTTTCTATTATATCATTGATGTATAGGTTAAATAAGACTGGAGAGATACTGCATCCTTGTTTAACTCCTTGATTAGTATGAATTTTATTTTTACTTACTTCATTTCTAGTTTTTATAACAAAATATGTGTTCCAGTACAAACTCTTTATAGCTGCTATTAAGTGTTTCGGAACTGCTTTTTCTAGAGGAAAATCTTATTTTAATAAATGTCTCGTTTAATAATGATTATAGTAGAGAACTATTTGTTACACCCCGGTATATAATTTGGGGTATTAATGAAACACGTATCCCATTTTGTATGGCGTGGGATGTCTGTCTGATGAGCGTACAGGTGTACTCACGTCCGTTCCTACTAATTGCAAAATGGCGCTCTTCCTCCTCCCAAATCCACTTTGTAGGGGGATGATAGATATCAGACATGTCTTCCCTTTATACTTGGCAGAGCCTACTCTAACTTAGTTGCGACTTTAATTACATTATTAATTCAATTTAAACATTTCCTGTAATCAGCAGATATATATCACTTCTATATCCTACTTCATTTCACAGCTCTAACATTCTTCCTCATGTGACAAGAATTTTGAAGCACTTGGCCAGGCAGTCAGATATATATATATATAGTCAGCTACTAGATGGCTGTGAAGACCGAGTTCTCGCGACATCTAGTAATAATGGGGAATATAATACATATATAGGAAAAATAAATGTTTGAATTGGATTCGCCTGGTAGTGTAATGGATATCACGCTGAGGTACAGACTCAGAGATCCGGGTTCGAATCCCGTCCAGGCATTTATTTTTCTTATCATACCATATTAAGCTTGCATTGCTCAATGTTAAACATTTAATTATAACATATATATATATATATATATATATATGTCCACCGTTGTGGTCTCGAGGTAGCGTTCTGCTGGGAGAGGTTTTTATGGGGGTTTTTCCTCACCTGCAAGACAAATGTCAGGAAAACTTTAAGCTCCAAACGGTCCCTGAAATCATATGGCCATCATCATCATCATCATCATCCTTCACCGGTGTGGAAAGCAACGGGAAGCTACCACACCTACAATTCCCTAGTAAAACTGCAAGCATAGCATGGAAATGCTATGATTGCAGTAAAAGACCTGCCCTCGGGCAGAATTGCTATGGATGGATATATATATACATATATATAACCTATATACATACTTACTTACCCCAGTTGAACCCATGTCCGCATTTCTTGCCGGTTGTATTTTTACGGTGAAAGATCGTCACTCTTTCGACCAAGGTACTTTTTTCGTCTGGCAGCAATGCTACCGCCGGCATAGCTGTCAGGATCATTTAAGCACGCAAGCCACTCCACCACAAGGTAAAGATACCATGGAGTGCACGTATGGGGAATGAAAGACTTGCATGGAAGCTTCTTGTAGGAAAGCCAGAGGGAAAACGCCCAGTTGGTAGACCAAGAATGAGGTGGGAGAATAACATTAACCATGATTTGAGTGAAGTAGATTATACAGGGAATGATTGGAAAGCATTAGCTCAGGATAGGGATGTATGGAGAGCTTATGTCCGTGCGGCCATGAACCTACGGGTTCGATAGTGCCAGTGAGTAAGTAAGTAAGTAAGTATACATACTTACTTACACACAGGTCTAAATAGGCAAGCATTCATATAAATGTGCACGTACTTATATAGGCCCTACGTACATACGTTCATAGCCTAGTAGTTATGCTTATTCCTGTACATATTTCAGTGAGTGACACGTGGGGTCACTCATCGTCCCAACGGGACATCTACAAGCAACTTCGATGGGAAATTTCTATTGCATTTTGCCCAGAGACTCTAATTTAGGCTTGAAATCTCTCTCAAAGATTTGCCCCTTGGATCTTTCCATTCTACAAATTCATGGATCCCGATCATATTGAAATATATCACTTCTTAATTAAAAACTATAGACCAGAATTTCAAGAAAAGAGACAAAAAAAAAGCACAGTGATGAGGTACTATCCGACGCAGCGGAATATTGACCTGCTTCGTTTGTTGATGGTTTGTGAACTAACGCCTTGTCATCCCGCGTACACTCACTTCACGTCAGTGAACGTGAGTGTGGAGCAACTATTACCCCAAGTAAGCTGGGTAAGTGATTTATTTGCTATTTGTTCCTGACTATATATGTTTAGTATATACGTCAGTGCGAAGAAGCAACAGTGCTGCTATGACTGCAGGTAAAAGTTCCGCTGTATCGTATAATATAGTTCAAATGACAGGAGGGGTGTCGTCTCTGTATACTCATGGTAAGTCCTCGCAGCTGCCCCGACGTGGATCTCAGGTTCGAATCCTGGCGCTTTCAGAGGGTTACAGGTGGTGGGCCATACCGGGAACTTGGTTGCAGGGATCTGTGGAGGATTTCTTTTCCAGAAGGCCTTTGAGAATATCCATTCCATCATCAGCAGTTATATTTCATCGCTACATTTGTTGAGAAGTTTCTCGATGATGTTGTCCGTAACTGAAGGTTCTTTCTGACGTACCGTATAGCGGGTTGTTTAGACGGAGAGTGCTTTCATTTATTAACAAGTTCTCAACAAATATAGCAAAGAAATATACGTGCTGATGATGAAATAGATATTCTGAAAGATCTTCTGGAAAAGAAAATATACATATTTTTTTTACAAGTTGAGGACGACGGCACTGACTTAATAAGATACATATTTTAATTTTATTTTGCACCGTATGTTCTGTTACTATTTTTTGCAACCAGTCGCGTGTACGTGCATGTGATCGTACCAATATTTTATAATTACCTTAAGTTAGAAAGTATTGAGTGTCTTAATCAACATTCATTTGCCCGGGCCTATAGAAGGCAAAGATTAATCCACCTTTCCTTAGTAAATTATTAAACATATAGTACTGTATGCTAAACAGTATTATAATCGTGGAAGCTAGAGGGAAAAAGGGGATTAATTTGACTTGAGAAAGCTTTAGAATATAAATCAATACCAAACATGACTAGCTACGCAATTAGTAAACATAAGTTAACTAAAAATAATGTAACTTAAATTAGAGTCATAAGTCAGATAATTGAAATAAAAATATAACAAAAGTTTATCTTCTTGACCAAAGAAAAAGACATGAATGGAATAACATCATAACTGTCGTTCATCTAAAGAAAAAATAATAATAAACAATAAACAACAATAATAACATACATACATACACTCAATCCAGTCCAGCCTAAGGTTAGGGTTAACAATCCTAGTTGCCTTACCCTAGCTTATGGGACTGATTAAATCAAACAGCTCCTTCGAGCTACAACCGACTTGACTCCGACGAAACCAAAGTTGATGATGGCCCTGATATTCACTTGCACAGCTTATTTGAGAACTTCGCTAGCAAGGGGAAGATGCGCAGTTACACGCAGCGCATAAAGAAGGAAGAGGAGGGGTACATAGGAGAGAGGACAACGAAGACAAGAATTTGGCACTGTTCTATAACATCACTGTAGAGGGAAGACACGATGACGTAGTATTGCGTATTTTTTCGTACCGAAAAGGTGATTTCGGTACAATTTTATGACAATCTACCTCAACGGTTTTAAACATTGAATTTTATTAGTATTGATTCAGCCTAAGGTTATATCAGTTTTGTTATTATTTATGTGTAATAGGATGTGTAAAAGAAAGACGATATTTTTGTTTAAGATAATACGTCAGGAGAATATCTTAAGGTATTATAGTATAAAATTAGACTCAATTCAAAGACCTGCTCAAGAACAGAATTCAGATGTTAAAACACGGCATAAAATCAGTTTTTCTGCAACATTAGTTTGGCTGCAGTCAAGGGAGTTCACTTGTTCTTCAACAAAACACCTCTCTATTCCCCCACAGTGTCGCCAACATTTGCAAGTATAATGTGAATGGATGCCATATTACACCAATATGAATTATTTAAGAAAGTTGAAAACTTACACTCATATTCTGTATGCCAAAGTAAGATGCGAGGTCTGCATTTCAATACTGACCAATATATCACTTACACGATTTCCATTCCCATCCAATATCTTCCCCAGAACTGTGAGTACATTACTAAAACAGTCCCCTCTGTATAGGATGCAAAATTTCACAATATCGACAAAAGAACGGTATTTTCCATTATATTATGTAACATACTGTAATTTGTTCCCAAAAATTCTCGCATTAAACTGTTAATCAAAAGTGAATTTTATATTAAACACTTCTTCTTCGCGGTTTAGGCTTATTTACTAGCCTGTTACGACTCCAAATTGCTGCTCTTTCCATCTTTTCCTTGGTCTTCCCAAACTTCTTCTTCCTCGTGATGAATAGTTGTATGATGCTTTTGGTATTCTATTCTCAGGCATCCTTGTCAAGTGTTCTTTCCAGTTTGTTCTGTGGATTATCACCTTGTCATGGTAGGGAGGCTTAGTACCAATGACCCAGACGATCATAACCGGGAAGCCTTGGCTTGCGGTTAGATAAGAGGAGAGGGAACTAAGAATAATCCGCAGCGTGGGAGCAACGACCACACTGGAAGCTGCAAACACGGAAGACCACAACGGCAGACACGGCGGAGATAGAAATATCGGAACGGCGAAAATGGCGGAAGTGGCAACACAATCTCTGGGGATGAAATAAGAGACCCAGCTCGGGGAAACAAGAGTGAAGTCCTCAACGACAGAAGGCGGAAGAGGCAACCCTCCTAGTGGGGATAAAACACAAGGAAGCAAGTACAAAGGCTTTAAGGAGGCAGCCCTTCGAAAGGGCTAACCCTGCAGTACGTTAGTAGCGTACTCAGGGGACACTTCAAATACTTACAAGCTCCAAAGATATCGCCGGACTGCCATAATTTTGTAAAATTTTAATTGCGCACTCAAAGTTTTATTTTTCAGTGTCCGTTTTATAGTGCCACAGATTCTGTAAAACTATTTTAATTTAATATTAATATCTTCCTTCTGACAGTATGTTCTTCTTCTTCTTCTATTTATTATCATCTTCTTCTTCTTCTTCTACTACAAGGTTTAGGCTATGCAACCTGTTCCGGCGAAGTTAAAAGTGGAGTCCATCTTCTACGTGGTCGGCCAACATCTCTTGTTCCTCTGGGATTACACAGGAAGGTTCTTTTTGGTATTCTTTCGTTGTTCATTCTCTTTAAGTGTTTTGTGCATTTCTTATTATTTTCGCTGATTTTATCTTCAATTTTATATATATTTAATTCTTCTCGTATAGTTTCATTCCTTATTCTATCCGCTCTTGTGCATTCTTTCACATTACGTAAAAACAGCATTTCCGCAGTCTGTATCCTGCTTTTATCCCTTGATTTCATTATCGAATTTCCACTTCCATACAACAACAAATGAACAGCCATTGTTTTATATAATCTAAGTTTCGTATCCTTCCTTGTTTTCCGACTTAAGGTTCTTTTTATGGTGCCACAAATAGCCTGAAATTTATTTACTTTATTTTCTATAACTTTATTTTCTCTATAAGTCGTATCACATCCTAAATATTGGAATTCGGTTTTTAGTAATAGAAAATTCATCTGGGCGCCTTACAAGGGCTGCGCAGATATAGTTGGGTGGTGGGATTGCCACCTTACAGCCTCCCAACTTGCTGCAGCTTTGTTTTTAGGGTGCCTTCCCTTAGGTAGATTGCCTTCTCTTCGGCTCTCAGCTCTACCTGCCCATTATAGCCGCCCAATCTGGAACGGATGCTATGCTGATTTTGGTTCACCCCGGGTATTTCATTTCCCCGGTACCACCTATATTTAGGAGGTATTCCCCTATCCACCACCTGGGGAGGCGCCCGATGGGGGATCAGCAACCCCTCTACTTATTATTATTATTATTATTATTATTATTATTATTATTACCAATACATTTTAAGAGTTATATTATATGGGTGCGAAACATGGACTCTTACTTTAAGGTAGGAAAGGAGATTACGAGTATTTGAGAATAAAGTACTTAGAAAAATTTTTGGACCAAAGAGAGATGAACAGACAGGTGAATGGAGAAGACTACATAACAATGAACTACATGATCTTTATAGGAAGCCAGATATAATAAGAACAGTTAAGTCTCGTAGACTGTGATTGGCAGGACATGTTACACGTATGGGGAATGAAAAACTTGCATGGAAGCTTCTTGTAGGAAAATCAGAGGGAAAACGCCCAGTTGGTAGACCAAGATTGAGGTGGGAGAATAACATTAACTATGATTTGAGGGAAGTAGATTATAAAGGAATGATTGGAAAGCATTAACTCAGTATGGAGAGCTTATGTCCGCGCGGCCATGAACCTACGGGTTCGATAGTGCCAGTGAGTAAGTAAGTAAGTATTATTATTATTATTATTATTATTATTATTATCAATAAATTTTAAGAGGTAGTGATAGAAGCTAATATGTTCTGTTTTAAAATAAAAAAAAAGAAGAGAAGGTAGCTAATAAAGTTGGTTGTTCCTAGAATGTATTTATATTCCGCTCCGCCGTTAATTATGAAATATTGATGCTGTAGAACTGGTAAGTAGCATTAATTAAAAGTCAATAGGTCATGATGGAAATAAAAACAAAACACGGCGTGGATGATAATATTCTTGTGCGATCCACCCCCAATCCATCATGTCTGTAAATGTGATGATGTGGACACCACTTTGGCATTAACTCCCGACTGGACACCACTGATTAGCATTTCCACCATTACCTACTTTATGCTGATACAATGCATCATTATGCTTTTGTTTGTGCCATGGCCCCCTGTTCCCCATTATCACATCACATTATGCAACACGCATCACACACACTTCTTCATTATCAAATCACGACTCATACTGATATTATTAGCAGAATTATAGTAAAATTGGAATCATATACATGTCAAATTAGCTTCATTTTAAAATATTCGTAAATTGAAATGCGCTCCTCTATGTATCTCTATGAAAATATAAGCCGATTAAAAAAATAATTTGGTAATAATATATCTATCTCTTTCTAACAGTGTTATTTATTTATTTTCTACGGATTTTGGGCAGCCTTAGCTAGTTAGTTAAGACAATAACCTACAAACTGGTGGTCCTGGGTTCAATTTCCGATGGGATCAGGATTTTCAATCTCCCACAAATCTTCTGACGGCATCATGGTGCTGGATTGACTCAGTCTTAACGAATATGAGTTCCGGGCATATATTTATATATATATATATATATATATATATATATATATATATATATATATATCCATCCATAGTAATTTTGCAGGTCTTTCGTTGAAATTATACCATTTCCATGCTATGCTTTGCAGCTTTACTAGGGAATTATAGGTGTGGTAGCTTCCCGTTGCTTTCCACACCGGTGAAGGATGATGATGATGATGATGATGGCCATATGATTTCAGGGACCGTTTCGGCCTTAACGTTTTCCTGACATTTGTATTACAGGTGAGGAAAAACCCCGATAAAAACCTCGCCCAGAAAAACTGTCCCGACCGGGGATCGAACCCGGGCTCGCTGCGTGACAAGGCAGCACGTTACCTCGAGATCACAGCGGTGGAATATATATATATATATCCATCCATCCATAGTAATTCTGTCCAAGGGCAGGTATTTCACTGCAATCATAGCATTTTCATGCTATGCTTGAAGCTTTACTAGGGAATTGTAGGTGTGGTAGCTTCCCGTTGCTTTCCACACCGGTGAAGGATGATGATGACGATAATGATAAGGATGATGATGGCCATAAGATTTCGGGGACTGTTTGAACCTGAAAGTTTTCCTGACATTTGTCTTACAGGTGAGGAAAAACACCGAAAAAAACCTCACCCAGAAAAACTACCCCGACCGGGGATCGAACCCGGGCCCGCTGCGTGACAAGGCAGCACGCTACCTCCAGACTACAGTGGTAGACTTTATATATATATATATATATATATTGTATTACAGGAATGGTCAAAGAAATGTAAATCAATGGGATTAAAATTAAATGAGGACAAATACACACATAACATATTATTCGCAGATGATCAAGTGGTAGTCACTTCAGGATGTGAAGATTCAGACTATAAGGGTAGGAAACTAGAGAAAGAATACTCAAGATGGGGTTTACCATTAATTATAATAAAACGGTATATATGAGCACAGATCTTTCCGAGGAATTAGAGATAAATGGAACATAGATTAAAACAGTGGAATAATTTAAGTATTTTGGGTCAATAACTCAAAAGATGGATCATATGAATTACACATCGAAAAATAAATAATAGTGACAAATAAAGTTATTGGCATATTGCATTCTATATTATGGGGTAGGAATATAATCAAGAGGACTAAATTATTAATTTAAAACGCAATTGCGAAGAGCATTTTATTATATGGTGCACAAACATGGACGTTGAAGAAAAAACGCAGAAATAAATTATTAGTCACAGAAATAGACTTTTTAAGAAGATCGGCAAGAATATCAAAATTAGACAAAATAAAAAGTAATACAATAAGAGAAATTATGAATGTAGAAAAGGATATTGTACTAGAGATTGATGAAATCCAACTAAGATGGTATGGACATATAATGAAAAGAAGGGACACAGAAATAAGCAAAGAAGTATTGAAATGGATACCTCTTGGATAAGGGAAACGTGGTAAACCAAAACCAACGTGGATAAAGGGAATCCAAGACAACATGAAGAAGAGAAGTATGACAGAAGCTGACACACAAGACCGGGAAGTGTGGAAGAAAAGAAACTGTATATTTTGGTTGACGATACCTGCGAGTATAATAGATACAGTCCTGAAATAAAATTATATATATATATATATATATATATATATATATATATATATATATCATATTTGCCTTCATTGCCAAATGTCAAAAAATATAGTTATAACATCTAATATATATATATATATATATATAACCATCGTAATTCTGCCCGAAGGCAGGTCCTTCACTGCAATCGTAGGATTTTCATGCTGTGCTTGCAGCTTTACTAAAGAATTGTAGGTGTGGTAGCTTCCCGTTGCTTTCCACACCGGTGAAGGATGATGATGATAATGATAAGGATGATGATGGCCATATGATTTCGGGGACCGTTTGGGACTTAAAGTTTTCCTTTCATTAGTCTTACCACCCAGAAAAAGAAACTTCCCCGACCGGGGATCGAACCCGGGGCCGCTGCGTGACAAGGCAGCACGCTACCTCGACACCACAGTGGGGGAATATACATTTCCATCCATAGTAATTCTACCTGAAGGCAGGTCCTTCACTGCAAGCATAGCATGTTCATGCTATGCTTGCAGCTTTACTAGGGAATTGTGGATGTGGTAGCTTCCCGTTGCTTTCCACACCGATTAAGGATGATGATGATGATGATAAGGATGATGATGATGGCCATATGATTTCGGGGACCGTTTGGGCCTTAAATGTTTCCTCACATTTGTCTTACACGTGAGGAAAAACCCCGATAAAACCTTACCGAGAAAAACTGCCTCGACCGGGGATCGAACACGGGCCCGCTGCGTGACAAGGCAGCTCGCTACGTCGAGACCACAGCGGTGGACTATATATATATATATATATATAATGGGGTAATTACGGCCGCCACGAATAATCGACTGACATATCGTGCTGATTTTGTAGTGGAAATTTGGCAAAATTTCATGGGATGCATTTTCCAGCTTCAAGATTGATCATCCACTCATGTATAAGGTTTTTCCTGTATTTAGAGTGTTTGAAATATTTTTTGTCATTTGTTTTTCTGAAAAAAAACTGGAATTAATTTTAGAGAGTTTACGAATTGGTGAATATTTTAAAATCAGTCCTGGAAAGAAATTCCAGTCCAGCATTTTCCGTTCCAAGTAAAGAAATATAGGGAAAACAAAAATAATGAAACAAATTCGTTTTTATGTAACTATTTCATTCAAAAGAGAATTATTTTTTTGCATCAAAAAAAATTATATCAAGTAGTTTCAAAATTATATGTGGGATCTGAGTTTTGTTTGGATTAAATTAAAACAAATTTCCTGGAAATCTGCTTTATAAATTTTATGGTTAACCACTAATATTCATTGATTTTGTAGCACGTACTCAGAATCCCTAACTCCTAAAACACTGAATATATTTTCATTTCCACGAAATTTTGATGCTTGTTTGGTGTATCTCTTTACAGCCACAAATTCAGTAGCACTGGAATTATGAACGATGAATAAATGCATTAATAAATTCTGCAGCAACAGATTGTAGTATTAAATTATTTTCAATCTGATCATCTTACCTCAATATTAATGTTGATTTGTTCTTGGACATGTTTCAAAACAATTTCGTTTTATCGTCAGCTTGTCCAGACTGGTTAGATTTATGTTGCACAGCCTGGATGTCGATGTCAGCTCCATCCTGTGGTTGGTCAAAGAACCTCCAAATAAGGCCAACCACAAGATGGAGCAGGCATCGACATCCAGGGTGTGCAACATAAATCTAGCCAGTCTGGATAAGCTGACGATAAAACAATTTTTTTTAAACATGTTCAACAACAAATCAACATTGATATTGAATTAAGATGATCAGACTGAAAATAATGTAATTAAAATAACCTCAATATACCACTTCCATCATCATCAACAACAACAAGGATTAAGCCCAATGGCCTGTTCCGATCTCATTATAGGCCGAATTAGTCCTTTCATCTCTTCAATGGTATTCCTTTTGGTTTATAATTATACATTCTTCTTGGTACGCGCTGTTCATTCATTCGTAATACTTGATAAAGATAAGCATTTTGATAATATTTTATTCTTTCACAGACATTAAATATATTAAGTTCTGTTCTTATATCTTCGTTTTTCTTTTTATCAGTCCTTTCGTATCCTGCTATTGCTCTCAACATCTTCATTTCAGCAGCCTCTGTTTGTTTACTATCTGCCTTTCTTAAAGACCAGGTTTCACATCCATAGATAAGACATGGAACTGCCAATATTTTGTAAAACTTCCTAAAATTAATTATTAGATTGTAGTATATTCCGGTACGAATATGTTAAGTCAGATTTATAGAAACTGGGAAAACGTTTTCGTCTCGTATTCTTCTTCATTTCACGGGCTAGGCAAATTTCCTGTTCCGCCTCACGGTTGTTCTGTCCATCTTTTCACTGGCCTTCCTACATTCCTTGAAACTCTTCGTTAGACCTTGTCATGGTGGAGGAGCTCTGTACCTGATGACCCAGACTAGTAAAATGAGAAGGGAAGCGAACTAGCTCCATCGCCGGAACCTGAACGGCTTCAGAAGCGGAAGAAGAATGTTGTTCTCAACGGTAAAAAAGGCGGAAGAAGAAACCTGCAAGCCAAGGGGTAGATGTCTACAAAAAATATTGTTATGGAATGGATCCCAATGGAAAGGAGAGGAAGACCGAAGAAAACTTGGATAGAAGTGGTAGAAGCAGCTATGAATATCAGGGGATTGGAGGAAAATCAATGGATGGGCAGAGAGGAATGGTGTTTGGTTTCCGGAAGACGGCGGCAGCTGCCATGATACCGGTTGATGATGATCTTCTTCTTCTTCTTGTTCACAGTTTAGACTTATTTACTAGCCTCTTCCGGCTCCAAATTGCTGCTCTTTCCATCTGTTGGACAGTCCTGCTAAAATCTTTGAAGCTTGTAATTATTTTGAAGTGTCCCCTGAGTACGCTACTAATGTTCTGCAGAGTTATTCCTTTGGAGGGGCTGCCTCCTTAAAGCCTATGGACTTGCATCCTTGTGTTTTATCCCCACAAGGAGGGTTGCCTCTTCCGCCTTCTGCCGTTGAGGACTTCACTCTTGTTTCCCCGAGCTGGGTCTCTTATTTCATCCCCAGAGGTTGGGTTGCCATTTCCGCCATTTTCGCCGTTCCGATATTTCTATCTCCGCCGTGTCTACCGTTGTGGTCTTCCGTGTTTGCAGCTTCCAGTGTGGTCTTTTGTCCCACATTGCGGATAATTCTTAGTTCCCTCTCCTCTTCACCTGGGTCATTGGTATTAAGTCTCCCTACCACACCAAGGTGATAATCCACAGGGAGGCGGATGATGATGATGTTGATGATTATTATTATTATCATTTAATGCATAAATAAAAAGGTATTAACATTAATTATGGTTCTAATAATTTAAGTAAAATATTGGTCTTGTAAACCAAAAATAAGTTAATCTTTTAGAACTTCGAAGAGGAAATATATTTCTTAGCAACCCGTCTAGGAGAAGGAAGCTCCGAAAAAAATCCCCGATCCACTAGGAATGTGATTGTACGTCTGGGTTGCTAACCCGACCACGTAAACAATTTCCAAACTAATATATCTCGCAGCGTTCGTCTGGTATGGTTAATTATTTTCACATTGCGGCATCGTTTGATTGAAACGAGCGCCAATTAAGATGAATGAAAATGAATTCCATTCCATTAACGCAATTTAATCTTTCACTTTATAAATACATTTTTTTTACGAATAATGAAACAGTATAATACATTAAATGATAATAATAATCATCAACATCCGCCTCCTTGTGGCGTGGTAGGGAGGCTTAGTACCAATGACCCAGACGATCATAACCGGGAAGCCTTGGCTTGCGGTTAGATAAGATGAGAGGGAACTAAGAATAATCCGCAACGTGGGAGCAACGACCACACTGGAAGCTGCAAACGCGGAAGACCACAACGGCAGACACGGCGGAGATAGAAATATCGGAACGGCGAAAATGGCGGAAGTGGCACCCAATCTCTGGGGATGAAATAAGAGACCCAGCTCGGGGCAACAAGAGTGAAGTCCTCAACGGCAGAAGGCGGAAGAGGTGACCTTCCTTGTGGGGATAAAACACAAGGAAGCAAGTCCAAAGGCTTTAAGGAGGCAGCCCCTCCAAAGGACTAACCCTGCAGTACGTTAGTAGCGTACTCAGGGGACACTTCAAAATACTTACAAGCTCCAAAGATATAGCTGGGCTGTCCAACCGATGGAAAGAGCAGCAATTTGGAGCCGGAAGAGGCTAGTAAATAAGCCTAAACCGTGAACAACAAGAACAAGAAGAAAAATCATCACCCGGTATCATGGCAGCTGCCGCCGTCTTCCGGAAACCAAACACCATTCCTCTCTGCCCATCCATTGATCTTCCTCCAATCCCCTGATATTCATAGCTGCTTCTACCACTTCTATCCAAGTTTTCTTCGGTCTTCCTCTCCTTTCCATTGGGATCCATTCCATAACAATCTTTTTTGTAGAGTGTTTTGAGATATTCAATTCTATGTGATTAATTTTGTATATTTTTTTATGATTTAGGCAGCGTAAACCATTTAAGGTTTAAAAAAAGGACTTTTTCAAGTTTTTCACTAGAAAGTATGTTTTTTAAGGGTGTAGCAGTTGAGTATTTCAACTGTCTTATATCCTATGTTCATTCCGGGAATCTCCTGACCATTTTGCAAACACCCCATCACAATCGGATGAAGGTATGACATCGCATGAATGACGAACAAACAAACATTCATTATATACGAGTATAATAGTTTTCCTTCATTTTTAAACATTTAATTGATTATTGCGTCCTTTCCGGCAGACCTTTTTTTTTTTTTGGTTTTAGTAATGTGTATTTTATTTCTTCATCAGTAACTTGAAATACTATTTATAAATTTCTGTATTTAAACATGTTTACAATTTCAGAAGGATTTCAGTTAGATAAATCAATAATAGCAATAATGATAATAATAACATTGTATTAAAATATTCGGGGCTAGGGCCGTGGTCCATTACTGGCAATTCTCCTAGACGTTTCTCCCTCGAATGGGAGTAACACCAGCTATGGACCGTATCCATAGCCTGGAAAATTATAATACAATGACTACCGGACGTGAAAGACTGCATTCTACACTACTACTACTTCTAGTAGTAGTAGTACTACTTTATTTAACTTTCACAGGGAAAGAACACTATGAGGTTTAATTTAATAATTAAATTAATGTTTTTATTACCTCACCTCATATCCTTTTTCTTCTATACTGCAGTTTCGGAGCTTATCTCCATCGTCAGTAGCCTCTGGTCGACCGGTGTTATGTCGTTTCTTGGCGGTGAGGTAATAAAAACATTAATTTAATTAGTAGTACTACTGTTAATAAAAATAATAATAATAATAATAACAATATTCTCATTAATGTTTTTATTACTACAACACAAATTTTCTTACTTAATACTGTCTAATACTATTATATTGTGATTTTTTTACTTCCCTCAAATCATAAATTAATGTTATTCTCCCACCTCATTCTTGGTCTACCAACTGCGTGTTTTCCCTCTGGTTTTCTTACAAGAAGCTTCCATGCACATCTTTCCCTCATTCCCCATCCGTGCCACATGTCCTGTCCATCGCAGTCTACGAGACTTAACTGTTCTCATTATATCTGGCTTCTTATAAAGACCACGTAGTTCACTGTTATGAAGTATTCTCCATTCACCTGTCTGTTCATATCTCTTTGGTCCAAAAAGTTTCCTAAGAACTTTATTCTCAAATACTTGTAATCTCCTTTCCTCCCTTAAAGTAAGAGTCAATGTTTCGCACCCATATAATGTAACTGGTAGAATAATAGTTTTATATATTTTCAGTTTAACGTTTTTTGAAAGGAGTTGGGAGAGTTTTATAACATTTCTGGCTTTGTCAATGTTGTCAATTTGTTCTAGCGGGAACGTCTGTTATCACATGGTCAATTTGCCGCTAGCAATCACTTAATAATAATAATAACAAGAAAATTGTCATTAATGTTTTTATTACTACACCACAAATTTTCTTACTTAATACTGTCTAATACTATTATATTGTGATTGTTTTATTTTAAGGTTGCGCATGCGTGTCTCTCCGGTGAAGGGATTAGATAGCTACACGGTTCTTATCTTCACAAGGTAATTCTTATCTGCACAAGGTAATTGTACGAATAGTTTTTAATTTTTACCACAAATATTTCTCAAAATATTTTTTTAATGTTCCTACATCCACTTATTCTTCTTGCATGGTCTTCCAAATCCAATTTCCTCTTTTTTGTAATTAAGTTAACGTAACGTATTGTTCGTTTTTGTTTCATTGACGATTGTTAAATAATGATTATGAAATCAATCGATCCTGATAATATAAAATTTAACTAAATTTTTAAGAAAATCACCAAAATTAGTCATGTTAAGCAGCCAGGGATTAAAAAATTAAATAGGTAATAATTAAATAAACGAAATGACCACAACAAACGATTTGCAGACAATTTAACTCTGAAATTTTCACCCAGGAGTATTTTCATCCTCGGAGGTGGAGTCTATTGGAAAGTTTTCCCAAAATTATTAATAAAAAATAATGTTAAACCAATGAAATTGCCGAAAAAATATATATTTCAATATTTTGTTTTCCTTTTTTACATTTGAATTCTAAATTATGTAGTTCTGTCAAATAAGCTGCCTCAGTATTTTGGAAGGAATACAAAGTAATCAAATATAACTTTACCACGAAAATAGCTCTATTACGAACTAAAAAAGGTTACGAAAATATATCACCTTAAATTGTAATATCGCACATAGAAGGAAAATGAAACTCGCTGAGGTATTTGTATCATGGATGTAATAGAAGATCATTATTATTATTATTATTATTATTATTATTATTATTATTATTATTATTATTATTATTATTATTATTATTATTATTATTATTATTATTATTATAGATATGTTAAAGTTACACTTCACTTCGCTATCAGCAAAATGAGTTGTTTTAAAATGGAAAATACATGAAATAAATTACAGTCCTACGTAAAAATATATACTTTTTCAAAATATTAATAAACGTGAATTAACGAATGAAAATTAGAAAATTTCAATGTTGTGTCAAAAGCAAAATTATCATATTTTGTATAAAATTAAAAAAAAAAGATTTAAATTGCAGATGTACCTCATTGGATTCAGCGTGTGACATACAAAAAAGCTCATTAAATATGATAAAACACAATATTCAAATACAATGATTGAACTTATAGTTACATAATCTTAAATCATGTGTTTATTTATGCGAATTTTAATACACGATAGTGTCAAATATGTGTCAATCAGGATTCAAAACAAATGAGCATGTGCATTTTGCTAGATGAAAGAGAATATAAAATACTCATATACAGGGCTGAACAGAAATCTTTTTCTTCATCCTTTCCAGGATTAGGTCAATATGACCTGTTTTCCGGTCTCAAGTCCATCGTTTCCTTGGCCGTCCCAAATATCTTTTCCCATGTGGTTTGTAGATGTAGATCTTTTTGAGTAATCTTATATTGTCCACTCTGTCTAAATGTTCTTTCCATTAGTATTTGTTCTCTTCTAGTTTATCAACTATTGAAAATATCTCCAGTTAATTTCTTATTGATTCATTGTGGAATCTATCCATGCGTGTACATCCTTTCACAGATCTTAAAAATTTCATTTCAGTGGCTTGAATATGTGAGATATCTTTTTTTTGTAAGTACCCAAGATTCAGATCCATATAAAAGAACAGGAACAGTCATAGTTTTATAAAACCTGAGCTGAGTTTCTCTTCGAGTCTATCGGAGCGTTCTTCTTATGGTGTCACACAACATTTGATATCGGTTTAATTTATTATGTATATCCCAGTGTATAAAACACTGGCTCTTCCAACTCTTTTGTATGGTAGCGAAGTATGGACGTTGAAACAGAAGGATATACAGAGACTTAGATCTGCTGAAATGAGGTATCTTCGGAGGACTGCAGGATACACACTACTAGTTCACAAAAAAAATGTAGACATCTTAGAAGAATTACACATGGAATCTTTAGAAAACAAAATTTATGATTATAAGTCAAGATGGATACAACATGTTCATCTAATGCAAGATCACAGAATACCCAAACAAATGATAAGATATCAACCTGCAGGAGGAAGAAGACCAGGACATCCACTCAAAAGACTTTTGGATGGTGTTTCTCTTGAGGCCGAAACAGGTCAACAAATGGCCTAAATTCGTGAATGTACTATGATGATGATGATGATGATGATGATGTATATCCCAATCGCTATATGTTATATCTGAACCAAGATAGTTAAAATGTGCTATCTGTTCTATTATTTCATCATTGATCACTATTTTTGCTCTGACTGACACTTTGCCCTGCAAAGCCATAATTTTAGTTTTTGAAGTTGTGAACAGAAATCTACTGACAAAATGTCACAAACTGCTGAGGGAAGCTGACTATTTTGTTATAAGATATGAAGAATTCATGGTCTGATATAACAGTTCTAATATTGTACTTGGAATATTTTACATTCAGGATATATTAGAATATTTCATCATCTATCCAGTGTGTGACCAGTTTGAAGTTATGCCCCACATAGTAAGGTTTTTAACATTCGCGGGTTGCAGCGAGACTCTCAATTTTCGCCTTAAAAGGTATACGGGATTCGTGAGTCGCTAATCAAATTAGGAAATGCTCGTCAAAATTTTATTTTTCAGTGTCTTTTTTATAGTGCCACGCATTCTATAAAATTTATTTAATTTAATATTGATATCTTCCTTCCGGCAGGATGATACATTGCATCCTAAATAATTGAAATTCTTCACTTATTGCATTGTACTGTTATTAATGATGATTTTACACCTCATATGGCCAATAGTTTCGATTTACTTTCAGAGATTGTCATATTGAATTTATTTGCTGTTTCATTTAATTTATACACTGCTATTTGTAAATTGTCTTCTGAAGAGCTAAGGATTGTCTGGTCGTCTGCAAAGAATATGGTACTTAGAACTGTAGAATAATTTTCATGACTTCAGTTATTTACATGTATAAAGAGTCGAGAATTTGAATTTATCATCATCATCATCATCTGCATTCATGGATTAGGTCTGTTGACCCGTTCCGACTTCAGCCCATCTCTTTCAATCCGGCTTTTCATCTGCTGAAGTTTATGAGTAAGTTATATTTTACTAGTAGAGGTTACCAGCCTCTAGCCAAACCCCTCTTCCTGGAGGGCAGGGAACTGGAATTTCGGAGTGTTCGTCTCCTAGAGAAGTTGCCTTCACTACGGCTTTGGGGACTTCTCTTCTCCCCACGTAACCCTGTGGACGGGGCCATACCCAGGTACTACCCACTGGGCGAGTGAGACCTGGAGCTCACAAAAGGGCAGGGGCGCCTACTCCCTGGAGTGGACCTCTATCAAGGGTTCCACTCTGTTACCCTATTTGAATTTATATAATTATTTATTTTATTTATTTATTTAGCCTGATGGAGTTAAGGTCATGTGGCCTTCTCTCCCACTCACCAGGACAAACATATCAGAATATAACAATGTGTCATGGCGGCTAGCTACTAACACGCACAAGTTACGCTCCAGGTTTTAAGTTATTTTTCAGCAGGTGCCTTCGTTATTTCATAGCTAAAGTTGTATATTCGTAGTGAGTTTAAGTTTAAATTTATATTAGTTAGTGTCAAAAGTGTGTACATTTAACAACATGGGAAAAAACACACGTAATTCTAACAATGATTCGACAAGTTCTACGGAGGAAGCTGTGAAACGTGTGGTGAAAGAGGCGCTACAGGATCCCGGCACTCTGCAGGTGTTTGTGTCCATGTTGCGGGACCAGGTAGTGGCGGAACTGCAGAAGACCATCCAGGACAACACTAAAGTAATTGAGGATCTGAAAAAGACCCTCGATGAAAAAGACAGAAAGATTGAGGTGTTGGAAAATAAAATAGACGACTTAGAACAATATCAGAGGACGTCAATGCCTCAGGATTTTTGGTGTGTGAAAGAAGAGGCCGGAGAGGACACTGACCAGAAAGCCATCGAGGTGGCCAAAAAAATCGGTGTCGATTTATCAGTGACTGACATTGACAGAAGTCACCGTGTTGGTGTTAGTAATGCTGAAAGACCGCGGGCTATAATAGTGAAATTTGTTAGTTACCGCAAGCGCAGTGAAGTTTTTCTAAGCAAGAAAAAGTTGAAAGGAAGTGGGGTCACTGTTCGCGAGGACCTAACGAAGTGTCGCTATCGCCTGCTACAAGAGAGTATACAGAAATACGGTATTCAAAATGTATGGACAATGGACGGTGCCGTCATAGCTAAAGTGAATGGCGAAAAACGCAAAATTAGATCTTCTACGGATATCAACTAGATAGGACCTGAGTGTAAAATATGTTTACTTTGTCTTTTCTTTGCTAACAATTATATTGTTAATTTATTTCTAATTTAGGTAAGTTTTAAGTTTATTATTTTTATTTAGGACAACTTACTTGTTTTATTTTAATTTAAGTTCTTTGTTCAGCTAAATTATTTTAATTTTATTAGAGTTATTACAGTACATAGTTTATTTTTACTTTCTGCTATTGGCAACATTGAGCTGACAAATGAAGACATGTTTGCAACCTCTGACTCACTCACCTTCTCCAATCACCCTCTTATTGTGCAGGACAACTTTTAACGCAGGTAGCAACATTCCTCAATCCCAACCATCCCCTCCAACAACAAATACTACTAGTCTACTTAAGAATGCATTTTCTATTGATAAATCATCACTTAAAATCGCTCACGTAAATTCACAAAGCATTCTGTCCCACTTTGATGAGTTTGAAACCATATTTTCATCTCTTGGACTGAGCGCCATTTTAATTTCGGAAACCTGGCTGACCCCTTCCATACCTTCGTCCCTTGTTCACCTAGACGGATATACATTGCTCAGAAATGACAGAATAGATAAAAGAGGTGGAGGAGTTTGTGCCTTTATATCAAATGAGCTTAATCCAAGAATTGTCCACAAGTCCCCTTCTGTATATTCCGCTCGCCCCGAGTTCTTATTCGTAGAAATTCAAGCCAGTCTAAAAAAAATGTCTCTTATGCATTGTATACAAACCTCCAAAAATAAGGCACCTTTCGGATCTAGAAAACGCTCTGAACGATTCATTACCTCATTATGAACACGTTATTGTCGCAGGCGATTTTAATACAAATCTTCTTCAGACTGACTCACCAGCCATACAACTTAAAAATATGTTCCAAAGCTTAAATATGACAATTGTTCCTTTCTCTGCCACACATCATACTGCTAATACCGACACTCTACTGGACTTAATAGTGACTACACATCCACAGAAAGTACTGTCATATGGACAAATTCCTGCTCCCGGCATATCTGCTCATGACATTGTATTCGTAGAATACTCACTCCAATGTCCTAAAAGACGCTCTAAATTGATTACGTACAGAAATTTACAAAACATAGACGATACTAAACTAAAATCAGACGCTTTAGAACTACCTTGGTACACAATATGGAATCTTAGATCAGTTGATGAAAAAGTAGACACATTTAATACACTGATATTACAACTATATGATAGACATGCACCAGTAAAAACCCGACGATTTTCCCGCCCCCCTGCACCCTGGATGAATGACTCAATACGTGAACTTATGTCAAAACGAGACAAAGAATACCGAACATACAGACGACATAAAAATGACGAGAACTGGCAACTGTACAAACAACTTAGAAACACAACTACACAAACTATACGCAATGCCAAACTACGACACGCCCACAGTATAATCGGACCTGAAATAAGTGCACGGGACACTTGGCGAAATCTCCGTGCAATGGGACTTAGACAGTTGAATCCCTCAACTGACTCTATAGACATTTCTGTAGATGACTTAAATGAACATTTTACCTCAATACCCATGACACCTCCAGACAACAAGACTAAAACAGACATTCTTAAAGACTTATCCCCATCCCCCCATATAGGAAGAGATAAATTTCACTTTAACGACATTTCGCCTATAGACGTTAAAAAAGCACTCAAGCGGATTAAATCCAATGCACAAGGAACAGATAACATCAGCATTTTAATGCTAAATAAAATCATTGACATTATACTACCCACAGTGACTCATATTTTTAATGCTTCCCTTATAACTTCTATCTTCCCTACTGTATGGAAACAGTCTAGAGTTCGGCCTATACCAAAAATAAGTACACCTGCTAACTGTAATGACTACCGACCGATTAGCATCCTTCCGACATTATCTAAAGCCCTGGAACATATTGTACATAAGCAAATGACTGAATATCTCCAAGAAAATCACCTCCTTGATCCTTATCAATCCGGCTTTAGATATGGTCATAGCACAACCACAGCTTTGCTAAAAATTACTGAAGATATTCGTGAAGCCGTGGACAGACGTCAATTGACTCCTTTAACCTTACTTGACTTCAGCAAAGCTTTTGACACAGTAGACCACGACTTACTTATGATAAAGCTCAAGCACCTACACTTGTCTGACAGCGCTGTATCCTGGTTCGACTCATACCTGCACGGTCGTCAACAATACGTTTCATTAAACTCTACATCTTCGTCTTGGCGCAACGTGCCGGCTGGAGTCCCCCAGGGCAGTGTTCTCGGACCTCTTCTTTTCTCAATCTACATAAATGACTTGCCAACTGTACTAAAGCACTGCCGTTATCACCTCGACGCTGATGATCTCCAAATTTACCTACATTCACCTCCTCATTCTCTCTATAACAGCTTGACAAAAATGAATGACGATCTCATATCCATCTTTAACTGGTCTTCAAGTATCGGTCTAAATCTAAATCCTAACAAGTCACAAGTAATTCTAATGGGACAACAAAGACTGCTTACAACCTTTGACATATCTACACTACCAAACATTACTATAAATAATATAATCATCCCTTATTCTTCTTCAGTAATAGATCTTGGACTACATCTAGACGCAAATTTAACCTGGCAAACACAAGTGAAACACATATGTAAAAAGACTTTCTCCATCTTACATTATCTTAGACGTTTAAAGAATTTTCTCCCAGTTTCGTTAAATCAAATCCTTGTGCAGAATCTTGTGTTACCACACTTCGATTATTGTGACATTATATATAATGATCTAAACTATGACTTGTCGCAGAGACTGCAGCGTGTTCATAATGCTTGCGTTCGATTCATTTTCAATATCCGCCGTTATGACCATATTTCCGAACACTTTAATAACCTCTCTTGGCTCCGTCTTACTGACAGACGTAAATTGCACTCTCTTTCACTACTTTTCAAGCTTCTGAATTCCTACATCCCTACTTACCTGGCGTCTAGATTTGAGAAGTTATCCTCTTACCACAATATTGACACTAGATCACAAGATAGCAGTCTGCTAACAATTCCTCTTCATAGCACTTCCTCCTATTCTACTTCCTTCACAGTAGCCTCTGCCCGCTCCTGGAATCTCCTTCCTCAAGATATCAGGGGTTGCCGCACACTTGGTACCTTTAAGTCACGCTTATACAGTTACCTGTTGTCTAATAATTAATTTTTCTCTATTTATTTAATTTTATACTATGTCATTAATCTTTTCCTGTTTTTTATATATATTGTACATATTATATATTTAATTCGTTAAATTTAGAGTAAATCAAAATACATTATAAATATTAATTGTATTGTATTCATAACTTGTAATCGTTTATATATATATTGTAATTTAGATTTAAGACTATTTTTTGTTTGTATTTTTTTTAAACCTGGTTGAGTGGTAGACAAGGCCTTAAGGCCTTAACTCTGCCAGGTAAAATAAAGCTATTATTATTATTATTATTATTATTATTATTATTATTATTATTATTATTATTATATCAGAATATTACAAACATATATCAGAAAATAACAATCACAATTAACTCTAATGTTATATATTACATGCAGATTTGATCAATAAGATAATCATCATCATCTTCTTGGTAGGCCGTCGGCCTGTTCCGCTCTCAGAATTCATCTTCCCATCGTCTTCTAGGACGTCCCACATCTCTAAATCCTTCAGGTTGGTACAACAGTGCTTGTTTTGTTAGCCTAGAAGAGTCCATTTTTAAAATATGTTCATGCCATTTTTGTTTATAGTTTTGTATTTTTTTATTTAGACTAAAAACAATTGAGTTCTTGCCTAATTGTTTCACTAGGAATATGGTTTCTTAGAGTATATCCTGCAACGTATCTGAGGAACCTCATCTCTGATGTTTCTAGTAAGTCTTCTGTCTGATCTATTCATGGCCCAATTCTCTGATCCATATGTCACAATGGAAACTGCCATTACCTTATTTACCTTATAAAACTTTAGCATTGTTTCTGTTGTTGTTTTTGTTTGTAGTGTTCTTTTAATAGTCCCACACATACTTGGAAATTTATATTTTTTTTCAGGTATATCATTTTCCCAATATTATTAATAAGATAATATCTAATATATTACGATCTATAATACAACCATGTTAATGATACTAATAATAAAATGTATTCAAGCAACATAAATTTTAAAACAGTATATTTAAAATGTTAATAAGCTGTTAGTTTATGCTGATGATGTAGTACTATTGGCCGATAGCGAGGATACTAAAGGCCAACACGCACACACTATTGAGTAACACTAAGAAATTGAGACTGGAAGTAAATATCAGTAAAACTAAATATATGGTCACACATAGAAATTCAGTATATAATGGAAATGGACAGCTAATGACAAATGAGGGAAATTTTGAAGAAGTGGCTGAATTCACATACCTAGGAACAATAATCACAAATAGGAATGAGATGCACAAATAAATTAAACATAGTCTCAATTCTGGAAATGCATGCTATTATGCATTGCAGAGACTCTTGATGTCCCAACTCCTTTCAAGAAACGTTAAGCTGAAAATATATAAAACTATTATTCTACAAGTTATATTATATGGGTGCGAAACATGGACTCTTACTTTAAGGGAGGAAAGGAGATTACGAGTATTTGAGAATAAAGTACTTAGGAAAATTTTTGGATCAAAGAGAGATGAACAGACAGGTGAATGGAGAAGACTACATAACAATGAACTACATGGTCTTTATAGGAAGCCAGATGTAATAAGAACAGTCAAGTCTCGTAGACTGCGATGGGCAGGACATGTTGCACGTATGGGGAATGAGAGACGTGCATGGAAGCTTCTTGTAGGAAAGCCAGAAGGAAAACGCCCAGTTGGCAGACCAAGAATGAGGTGGGAGAACAACATTAAGTATGATTTGAGGGAAGTAGATTATACAGGGAATGATTGGAAAGCTCTAGCTCAGGATAGGGATGTATGGAGAGCTTACGTCCGCGCGGCCATGAACCTACGGGTTCGATAGTGCCAGTGAGTAAGTAAGTAATCGTCCTCAGTGTGACCGGTATTCTTTATTGCAATCCAGGTTTCCACTAGATATACTAGTATCGGTTTTATTACAGTTATAAGAGAAATATCAAGACAACATATATATATAACACTTTGGCTAGAACAGTGTTGACCTATGGTAGTGAAGCATGGACACTAAAAAGACAACATGAAAGCAGAATAACGGCTTGTGAAATGAGATTCATGCGCAGAACAGCGGGTTACACCAGATGGGATCGGAAAAGGAACACCGATATCTTAAAAGAATTGAAGACTACGCCAATTTTGAAATATATTAAACAGTACCAACTAAATTGGAAACACCATCTAGAAAGAATGAGTTCAAATCGGATCCCCAAAGCTGTTTATAATTATATATCAACATGACGAAGATCACTGGGCCGTCCTATGAAACGCTGGAGAAAAAATGTTCTTCAGGATCGTAACAGGCCTTGGCCTAATGCTTGGAAGAAGAAGAAGAAGAAGATCAAGAAAACGTAATGTCGTTTATATAAATATATATATATATATTTACTTCTCACAAATATATCCCCTTAAAGAGAACCTTAAGAAGAAATCGCTTACAAAATCAAAAGATAAATTAAGTGAGCGATAAAAAAGTGAGAACTCTAGGAGTGGTGACATGAAAGCGTAGCGAAAACCACAAGGTACCAGGTCCCTTTTAAATCTTGTCAGATAGCATGACGGATGGCCAACGTATCGGAAACCTATGCCGGTAGAAAAAGCTCAACAACGATAGATATGTATCGGAATTTTTTTTTTCTAAAATAGCTAGGTGAGTGAGAGGAGAGTCCGCTACCCTTATGCTGTGGTTTATCTACGACGCAACGCGCCAGCGCAAAAATTGCTCCCCATGTATTTAAATGGAAGTGGTTTATCTACAACGCAAATTGCTGGCGCAAAAAAATTTGCGCTGACATGTCGCGTCGTGTTTTGGAATCTCTTGAATCCAGGACGCAATTTGCCAGCGCAAACAAAGAATATAGAAGATTTTACCCGTACTCATTGGTGTAATTGCTAAAAACAAACTAAGATTTTATAACAAAATGTCGGAAATACAGTACTTGTTTTATAACTTTCCAATTTTAACGACGAAAGTTAGATAGTTTTGTTGCAAATCATCTAGTTCTATACATGTTTTATACCATAGAGAACCGATATGAGCATGAAGAAGTACAGAGATGTATAGAAAAAAGTTATTGTGGCTTGAACATAGTCAAGAGATTAATAAAAGCTGTTAATATTGTATGGATGTGCATAAATTTCGTCTTCTATTAAATTCAAAACCTGATAAAACTGCTCAGGCGAAAATCTGAAGTATTCTAAAATTTGGTATATTCATCAACCATATGTCTATTTAAGAACTAAAGAATAATTTATTCTATAATTTTCTATACAACATTCATATGATGCTGTTTCTGTAGGTACTTTTTCTATCTTTACTAATATTTCGAACTATTTTAATCGTTTTGCAACGACACTTGAAACTTTTTTTATGAAGAATTTCAATATAAATAGATAAATTATGACTTTTCCTCTCAATTTATTTTCAAAGTTCTTTATTAGAATTGAAGTTGGCATACGTGAACGCTCATAAAATTAAATCCACCAGATGGCAGGACATATGTGTGAATGACCAACATTTGCATTTAATTCCAAACCATATTTTAAGAAATAAATGTTCAATCACTTCATTTTGTTAGATTCTGATGGGTCAGTTTAGTGTACATCAGATCAGTTTATAGTTTACTAAATAATATGTATGTAATTTATTTTATTAGGTTATGCAGGGACATGTTTGTATACATTAGTTTTTGTAAACACATTTGGAAATTTATTATGAACGTTGGTCATTTTGATTTCCCATATATGTGGTGCCATCTGGCGACAATTCCATAAACATAAAGCGCTGTAGCGTTTGCGCTCCATGCGAAACCAGCATCACGCCGAGCGAAACGCGAATTCGCGTCACGTCGGGCGCGACACGCTGTATAATAAACCGTAGCATTACTAGCTTAATTCATTGTGCATGTGCGTCATCCCTAGGGATTAAAATGCCACACATATAAAATTGTCAGCAGTGTCATCTGGACGCTGGGATGAGAAGCATTTATATTGGATATTAGTTGGATTTGCCAAACGTTTATGAGGCGCACAATTTTGTTTTAACGAATACTGAGGGATCCACCTACTCAGGTAGTTCACATGAAACCTGAAAAATGTTTGCATATATTCATCATCTTACATAGTTGACACCCAAATACACCGACAACGGAGGTGAGGTAGTTTATTGAGATATGGGAGTCAATGACCAATCACATTTCATTGATTTTTTATTTATAACCAATCACAGTCGTGTTTCCTAGAATTTACCAACTAAAGTTTATCATAATAAAGAAAGCACCTACTTTTTAACATTCGGAATAGGTCATAGCATTATTTTGCAGTGACTGACTCCCTAAGAAATACGGCAACCAGATTGTATATATAGTGCATGAATGTCAACACATGCCGCATGCGGGAGTTAATATAAAAACATTTGTAGCAATTTATTATACCACCAAAAAAAAGAAAACCACTGTTTGCACTTTCTTAGATGTATTTTTTCCCAGGTAATAATCCAGAAAAATATAATTGTCATATTTACATCATACGACATCAGAAATGTATTAATATACAGCTTGATGTGTTTCATTTTTTCTCCACTAGAGTGCATTCTTACAATATTGCGTTCCTTTGACAATAAATAATATGATCTGGTTGCAGTGATGAGCAAAAGAAGCATATGAAGCGTACCAATCGTTTCTCATTTGTTTTCGAACATCGCCGTTTACATTAAATATATAAATATTTTAAAATAACTATATTTAAATAATGATTTGTGAGTAAACAGCTTAATTTTATTCGTTAAATAGTCTTAACAAATGCCACTCTTGATTTCCAAATTCTCTAGATAAATTCACTCCTCACTTCGTGAGTCGTGAATTTATCGATAATTTGGAAATCACTCGTGGCATTACTTACGATAATTTTTAATAAGATTGTTTGTTAGAAGAATTTACGTTTTTAAATTCGTTACAACTGCCTTGAAGCAAGTGGAACTGTAATATAGGATTTCTTTTATATTTGATTTAGTAATTAATACGCAGTTCAAAATAATTAATTATATTTATACTTCAGATTAATAATTTCATTTTACATCGCATTCATTTAATTTTATATTCAGTGGTCTCACTGCAATTTTATTAATCTTCCCTTGTAACGAATTTGCTGTGGAGATGGGTCACATGTTAATTTTACGAAGTATTAACCACATCTGAGGGATCGGGGCTGTTACAACGTATTATATGCGTTCACACAACACGTCTAGAAGCTTCCAATATTTGTCGGAACTTAATTTGGTGGACAAAAAAAGTGAACAAAAATTGAGTGCGAAAAGCCATAATAACCAATGGGAAATTAATAATCAAATTATTTGCCACCCAACTATGGCAAGACAAAAAAAAAAAAGACATGTAAGAATGACTTCCGATATTTTCGATGATGCAAGTCGAAAGTGTTGTAGATTATTCTATAAAACCTTAATGCAAGAGTTACTTATAACATATATATATCCACCGCTGTGATCTCGAGGTAGAGTGCTGCCTTGTCATGAAGCGGGCCCGGGTTTGATTCCCGGTCGGGGCAGTTTTTCTGGGTGAGGTTTTTATCGGGTTTTTTTCCTCACCTGCAAGACAAATGTCAGGAAAACGTTAAGGCCCAAATGGTCCTCGAAATCATATGGCCATCATCATCATCATCATCATTATCCTTATCATTATCATCATCATCCTTCACCGGTGTGGAAAGCAACGGGAAGCTACCACACCTAAAATTCCCTAGTAAAGCTGCAAGGATAGCATGAAAATGCTATGATTACAGTGAAGGACAGAATTACTTCGGGCAGAATTACTATGGATATATAAAACAAAATTAGATGAAAATTATGTGAAGTTCTCAAAATAAATCTATAACAATTAAGTAAATAGAAAATTATCGAAAGGTATCAATGTCCGGAAATGATGCGTTTTGACACTATGACTAGTTAATTATATCGTAAGATCAGTGTTAGTTCAAAGGATTTGAAGACTCATTACTTGACAACACCTCACAACACGGAACCTATGATACGCGGCTTCAGAACAGAATGTGGCTACAACACGACGGAGCTCCGGCTCACTTCTCTCCAACACGTAAACCGTCAAACATTTATATTTTTACTTTAAGCGTCAAAACTACTTTTTTTCCATTTCGGAAATAAATTTCTTAACTCTTACTCGACATTATAAATTGGCAACAAAGCAGAAGAGACACGTGTTATTCAATCAAAATTATTTCTACGAATGACAAGATGAAACAATAAAACATCGATCGTGGCGTGGGCGGCATTTATCAAAGGACATAGCTGCACGTGAAATACGGCGGCGGTGACTTTTAATAAACAACTTTAGGCTTAGTGACAATAAGGTTTGTTTTACTTTGATATTAATTTGTCCATTTGGTTTGAATCGCTCTTTGTAAAAGCTGCCTTGGCACGTGCCTGCAGTAAACAAAGTTGCCGATGCGTTAATAAAGGATGCTAATCCTACTAATATACTAACTGGAACCGCTAATAAAGAAAATTTTAGCCCCGAATACAGGAACTGTGTCTTTTTTTTACCTGCGAAAAAGGGTAGACAATAATAATAATAATAATAATAATAATAATAATAATAATTTATTTTAGCTGGCAGAGTTAAGGCCATAAGGCCTTCTCTTCAACTCAACCAGCGACTAGGGCGGATCTGAGGATGAGTTCTCAGACTCTACAAAATTCTCCAAATAGTCAGCGCAAAATATAGCCTCTCTCTACCAAACCCTTCCATCTACCTTCACGTGGTGGGACTGTTTTTACTGAAGATGGAGGGTGAATGGCGAGTTTCTGGCGCCATAAAACTAGATGCTGGGGACAGACAGAGCTCTGTAGCCTTGTAAGGCGGTCTGTCTAGGAGAAAGACAACTCCGAAATTAAACTCTGGTCCTCCAGGTTGGGGGTTTTGCGGTTGGGCTGGTAACCCACACAAGTAAAAAAAAAAATCACTCAGAAGACTCAAGTGCGAAAGATCTTTGGGACGGCCAAGGAAACAGGAACAGGTCACATTGACCTAATCCTGGAAAGGAAGAAGACGAAGAAGAAGAATAATGAAAACGCTAATAAGGGAACCGCCACAAGGACCATTTACTGTATCATGATTAATTCTAGTAACTAGAATATATGAAAATTTGAATCGCCTCAGGGGTCCTCATGTAGGGGATATGTGGATGGCGACCACAAGGTGCCCAAGCCGAGCAAAACATTTCTTCCACTTACTTGTGTTTTGCACTCTTTTAACTTTACTATCTAACCTCTCTTGGTTAACTCTTGTTTTTTCGACCCCGGCGCTATTAGGGCATCCGAGGGCTAGGGAGTCTTTCCTTTCTTCCATTTCTTCTTTCCTTTATTTTCTTTTCTTCTCCAGAAAAGCCTGACCAGAGGCTATAAGATGGCAGGCCCATCACTGGTCTTGCCTTCCTTTGGCCAGCAACCAATCGAAGGGACTATTATTATGCTTTCAAGTCTTATACGAGAATTTCCCGGAAGGATCAAAACGCTGGAGGCAAAATTTTCTATAGGATCGTAACAGGCCTTGGCCTAATACTTGGAAGGAAGAAGAAGAAGAAAACAATTTTTTATGGGTACAATCTCAATATTTACTTTGGGCCAATTCACTAAAATCGAGATTATATTTTCAGTAAATGGAGATATCGTTTATTTCTTCCGAGGTTGACTTGAATGTGGGAAAAAAAATCTCATTACCATTGACCCTGTGTGCATAAATTTCTGATAATGTGAAATGCCAATAGTTTTATTATGCATAAAACGTGAGGGTAAATGTGGGTTCAACAAAGAGGGATCTCGGCTTGCGGAAGAATAATCGCATATTGAACTTAATCAATTTATGTGAGACGTGCTATTGGTTCCTATAGAACATTGGAAAGTGATCTTGGAATCAATATTGAAGGTCTTCTGTTCCTGACATGTTATTTGTAAGAATAGGGTGGAATTTTATTCCATTCGTTTGGTAATAATGGAAGAAACAGCTGATCGTGGCAACGAATTGAATGATTTTAATTCTTTTCCTCAATTGATTGTTGTGAAACGCTAGTTCATTATCAGGTGTACATTGAAAGATGAAGATGAGAAAAGAAGACATTCGAGTCATTTTATTATGATAGTATATTATGACGCGAGGTTAGGAAGTGATTTTTACAGAATTGAGGAAAATGGTTTATAATTTTCGATATTCTGTAAAACACTTCACATACGTGCGTTTTACGTTATTTTTTTTTTTGCGCGATGGTGTTTTCAAAATAATAAATAATTGTAAAATGTCCACCGCTGTGGTCTCGAGGTAGCGTGCTGCTTTGTTACGCAGCGGGCCCGGGTTCGATCCCCGGTCGGGACAGTTTTTCTGGGTGAGGTTTTTTATCGGGTTTTTTCCTCACTTGTAAGACAAATGTCAGGAAAACTTTAAGGCCCAAACGGTCCCGAAATCATATGGCCATCATCGTCATCCTTATAATTATATCATCATCATCATCATCATCATCATCATCATCGTTCACCGGTGTGGAAAGCAACGGGAAGCTACCACACCTACAATTCCCTAGTAAAGCTGCAAAGCATAGCATGAAAATGCTTTGATTGCAGTGATATACCTGTCCTCGGGCAGAATTACTACGGATATATATATATATATATATATATATTAGTCATTTTTTGTCTAATTACTAGGATCGAAAATTTAACATTTGCATGACCTTAATGTCTTATTCGTTGGGAATTCGCTACAAATATAAATTATGGACGTCCCATGCAATTGTAGAGACTCTGTGAAACCAATGGATAATCTTTCTATTACTTTTTCGTAAAAAAAGTAGAAGTAGAGATGGAGTAAATCCACAGTGGGACTGGAAAGAGAAGGATATAAATGTGGATTTGGTTGATGGACATTAAAGCCTCAAGATTGAGATTGTCGTGGCTGAGTATGACGGATGTTCCAATTCTCTGTCTTTCTTTTTAAACACAGCAATCATCAATTAAATTAAAAACGTCTGCTCAAGTTTTTTCTACTAGATAAATACGAAACAAGGATACATTTATCGAGCGAGTTTGCGGTAAACTTGAACAGAATTTTCGACCTCAGCGCCGTGGCATATTTGTGTGCCGGGAATAAGGCGTTCGCATGCCGGTAGAAAATGAAAAAAATAAAATAAATCTCAATTGAAGACCACTGGAATGTAAAGGAAACCACGAATTGTTTTTAATGTTTCAGCAATCTTTGTTTTTCATAAACATAGCAAAATATACAATTATCATAAGTAATACCACGAGTGATTTAGAATTTATCTAGAGAATTTGGAAATCAAGAGTGACTTTTGTTAGGACTATTTAACGAATAAAATTAAGCTGTTTACTCACAAATAGTTATTTAACTATCCATCCACAGTAATTCTGCCCGAGGGCAGGTCCTTCACTGCAATCATAGCACTTTTATGCTATGCTTGCAGCTTTACTAGGGAATCATAGATGTGGTAGCTTCCCGTTGCTCTCCACACCGGTGAAGGACGATGATAATGATAGGGATGATGATGATGGCCATATGATTTCGGGGACCGTTTCGGTCTTAAAGTTTTCCTGACATTTGTCTTACAGGTGAGGAAAAACCCCGATAAAAACCTCACACAGAAAAACTACCCCGACCGGGGATCGAACCCGGGCCCGCTGCGTGACAAGGCAGCACGCTACCTCGAGACCACAGCGGTGGACCTTATTTAACTGTAGTTATTTAAAAATATTTACATATTTAATGTTAGGGTAACAGAGTGGAACCCTTGATAGAGGTCCACTCCAGGGAGTAGGCGCCCCTGCCCTTTTGTGAGCTCCAGGTCCCACTCGCCCAGTGGGTAGTACCTGGGTAGGGCCCCGTCCACGGGGTTACGTGGGGACAAGAGAAGTCCCCAAAGCCGTAGTGAATGCAACTTCTCTAGGAGACGAACACTCCGAAATTCCAGTTCCCTGCCCTCCAGGAAGAGGGGTTTGGCTAGAGGCTGGTAACCTCTACTAGTAAAAAATAACTTACTCATAAACTTCAGCAGAAGAAAAGCCGGATTGATAAACCTTATGACGACCACAGCAAGCCAAAACAAATAAGAAAACACAAACCTAAAGGCACCCGAGATGTGGGCAGACCTTTAAAGAGATGGGCTGAAGTCGGAACGGGGTCAACAGACCTAATCCATAAATGCAGATGATGATGATATTTAATGTAAATAGCGATGTTTGAAAACAAATGAGAAACGATTGGTACGCTTCATTTGCTTCATTTGTTCATCACTGCAACCAGATCATATTATTAATTGCCAAAGGATAGCAATATTGTAAGAATGCACTCTTGTGGAGAAATTTACAATCAACATTATAGGTATTAATTAATTTTTTGATGTTCTATGATGTAAATAAATCAACTATATTTTTCTGCAACATTGTTTCCTGGGAAATAATTCGTTTAAGAAAGTGCAAAGGCAGTGGTTTCTTTTTTTTTTGTGGTATAATCAATTGCTACAAATGTTTTCACATTATCTCCTGCAAGCACTATGTGTTTACATTCATGCACTATATATACATCCTGGTAGCCACATGTGGTCACTGCAAAATAATGCTATGACCTATTCAGAATGTTAAAAGGAGGAGCTTGATTTTAAAATGATAAAATTAAACTGATAAAATCGAGGTGAAAAACCACTGTGATTGGTGGTAAATAAAAAATCATTGAAATGTGATTGGTCATTGACTCCCATTTGGGGCATGAGTTAAATAGTCAATATAAAATAATTTCAGAAAACGATTCAGTGCCCATACATTTATATATATTAATTAGGAGAATAGCAAAATAAACATGACATTACCATAGAACAAAGAAATATTACTGAATCTTGAAGATTAACCGATTCTTGTAAAAATACAAAATTTCAGTAACAAATGGAAATAAATAAAAGAGAGACAAACTGTCTGATGAATGAAGGGGACTACATAACAATGGACAATTAAATGATCTTTAAAGGAAGCCGGATGTAATAAGAATAGTTAAATCTTATAGACTGTGATGAGCAGGGCATGTGGCATATGTGACAAGACAGCACGCTACCTCGAGACCACAGCAGTAGACATATATATATATATATATATATATATATATATATATATATATTCCATTCCATAATGTTCTGCTCGAGGGCAGGTCTTTCACTGTAATCATAGCGTTTTCATTCCATTCCATAGTGTTCTGCTCGAGGGCAGGTCTTTCACTGTAATCATAGCGTTTTCATGCTATGCTTAGCAGCTTTACTAGGGAATTATATGTGTAGTAGCTTCCCGTTGTTTTCCACAATATATATATATATATATATATATATATATGTACATGGGTTTCACAGAATCTCTATAATTGCTTGGAACGTTCATAAGTTATAATGTATTGTAAGCCTATGCTTTCCCTTTACAGAAATATAGGCTCTCTCCCCCTACAGGGAAGAATTTGAACCATATTAATTTTTAGTTACACTTGTTTTCGTATAGATGTCATTTTGAGTAGTACGTGGTCAGCGTTCCGCCTCATACTGACATCTAGGAAACCAAGGTAGTACTAGGACGGGAAAATTCAGTAAATTTAGCTTAGAGGCCTTTTCATTCAGGCTTAAGGATTTTTTATGAGCCTGGAAATCTTCAGACTCGGAACCCTCCCGGAGGACTTGCTCCTTGGAATTTTCCGTCAAAAAAATCCATTGATCCCGGCCGGGTTTGAACCCGCAACCCTCGGGACCAGAGGCAAGGGGCATAACCATTAGTCCACCGCGGCCGATTCATAATTTATATCTTGTTCCTTTCATTCCCTGAACATGCTGTTCCCAGCCGACGCGGTGTTTTTGAATTCTATCATTTATTGGATATATTTCTAATTCACTTCTTATTTCTTAATTTCTAATGTGGTCTAATTGTGTGCATACTTTGGTCCTAAAAAGAAAAAACTGACATAGTGGTTATATCAAAAACTAAAAACAAATTAAAGGGTACAAAAGAATTAGAAAATTACACAGTGATTTATAGTGGTGTAGCACAGAACATAAGAGCCAAAAGTGGTGTACCAATATTATTAAACAATGTTATAAGCCCAACTGGATTTCTTAGGCTTAAAGGACCTTCAGGACTTGGAAAATCTGGTAGCGTTTGTCTAGCCGAGCGTTAGTATGAGGATGTACAGTTATACATGTGTTGAAATAAATAAAAAGAAGTCTTATTTTAAACTATTTTATTACTAAGGTATAAATGATTAGAAACCCTAAGTATTCTAGCCCTAAAACTAATCTAAGCCTATATTAAACTACAGTACTTCCTTGGGGGGTTGAGAAGAGGGAGTTGTGGAATTTATAAATCTGCCCTAATCTACATGTTTAAAAATGTTATATCCCCTTTTGAAAATATAGTATTAAAACAGTCTAAATTGTTTAGAATTCTACTATCCTTTGAAAAGCATGTATCAAAATAGTTAAGGTAATTGATTCTTTTTACAAAACGTCCCTGACACATATTAAGAAAAATGGTAGCTTACTCACCCATTAACACCTCTGGTTGTCACACATCAACAGACAGACACGAGGCCCTCACTTCTCAAGTGTTATATACTCAAAATGACCTCAAGTCACCCTAACTGTACTCACTAACATTCCAATGAACTAAATGTAGGGATGTTTACAGTTAGCTTAAGCAAAACTTTGCTCTGAACTATATCATGTCTAAACTCTATTTCAAAAGACTTTGCTTGAATAATTAAAATAATCTATAAAACAATTAAAAATATATATAAAAGACTATGTATTCATAACATACACAGTGATTTATAGTGGTGTAGCACAGAACATAAGAGCCAAAAGTGGTGTACCAATATTATTAAACAATAAATGGAAATAAAAAATTGAATCATATACATTTTTGAATGAAAGAATAATAACTGCAAGATTAAAAATAAACAGAGATTATTTAATAGTAATAATACTAATTATTATTCTTATTATCTCCTCCCACCGGTCGTCTAACTTTATCATTCCGGGTACTTTTCAATCTTGAAACCCCTTCACGTCTCCTCAAACTCAAATAGTACATTTGGACTGCCGAAAGCATTTTATAGCAATAATGATAATGGTAATAATACCATTCACTGTGAATAGGATAATCAGGTGAATAAGCATCAATGCCACTCGGTCGATGCCCAATTGAGCCAGGAACTGACATTTTTAGCACAATTGTGTTGGAGATATATTTATAGCCGGCTTGATGTTGAAGCTTATATTGTATGTGCTGCCTATTAAGCACTTAAGGGTTAGGCGTTTCCCCTGATTAATTATTCAGGCAAAATAAACCATAGCGTATTGACAGATGAACAGCTTCACGATATATCCTGGAGGCCACATGTCAGTTCCAGCTGATTGACATTCATACATGAAAGCAACACGTGTGCAAAGCAGTCTCAGTAATAATAATAATAATAATAATAATAATAATAATAATAATAATAATAATAATAATAATAATAATACAATAATGATAACAGTAATAATAATAATAATAATAATAATAATAATAATACTTACTTACTCACTGGCACTATCGAACCCGTAGGATCATGGCCGCACGGACATAAGCTCTCCATACATCCCTATCCTGAGCTAATGCTTTCCAATCATTCCCTGTATAATCTACTTCCCTCAAATCATAGTTAATGTTATTCTCCCATATCATTCTTGGTCTACCAACTGGGCGTTTTCCCTCTGGCTTTCCTACAAGAAGCTTCCATGCAAGTCTTTCATTTCCCATACGTGCAACATGTCCTGCCCAACGCAGTCTACGAGACTTAACTGTTCTTATTATATCTGGCTTCCTATAAAGACCATGTAGTTCATTGTTAAGTAGTCTTCTCCATTCACCTGTCTGTTCATCTCTCTTTGGTCCAAAAATTTTCCTAAGTACTTTATTCTCAAATACTTGTAATCTCCTTTCCTCTCTTAAAGTAAGAGTCCAAATAATAATAATAATAATAATAATAATAATAATAATAATAATAATAATAATAATAATAAAATAATAATAATAAATAATAATAATAATATTAATAATAATAATAATAATGATTACAATAATAACAGTAATAATAATAATAATAATAATAATAATAATAATAATAATATAGTATTGATAACATAAATATATACATACATACATACATACATACATACATACATCACATACATACATACATACATACATACATACATACATACCTACATACATACATACATACAATACATACATACATACATACATACATACATACATACATACATACATACATACATACATACATACATACATACACTACATACATACATACATACATATACATACATACATACATACATACATACATACATACATACATACATACATACATACATACATACATACATACATACATACATACATACATACATACATACATACATACATACATACATACATACATACATACATACATACATACATACATAGTGTTCTGCCCAACAGTAGGTCTTTCACTGCAAACTCAGCATTCTCCACTCTTTCGTTAACTGAGCTTTCCTTTTTGTATCCGCATACAAACTATTTATTTTAATATTCATATCATCTAGTGTCTTTTTCTGCCTGTAACTTTCTTCCCGTTCACCATCTCTTCTGGGGCATCCGTCAGCAGTCGTTTTTTTCTTAGCCACTGGCCAATCCAATTTTGTTTTCCTCTTCTTTATGAGTTCCAGCATTGTTCTTCCTTTACCCACTCTGCTAGCACATCCTTATTTTTTATTTTGCTGACCGATTTATACCATTCTTCTCCATATCCTCATCTCGAAAGCTTCCAATTGCTTTTCCTCATTGCGTCGCAATGTCCAAGTCTGTGCACCATTTGTCCATTGTAAAATAAAACGGGGAACACTTTCATCAGGAGATTTCAGCTATGGAAAAGAGATATCAAGGCAAATTGAATCCTAATATGATGGCCGATTATTGTTGGACCATCAACTGGAATGCTCCACAGGCGAAATATAGCAGAAAATCGTAATTTCTTACTTTCTAGGTGAGTCCGAATGTTCGAATATTGTGTAGTTAAGAATGTAGAAAATATTAAAGTGTTTGAAATTATAATAAATGCCTCTCTCGGAAACATTCCGTGTTGGAGAAAAACCGATATCATATTTGAACTCAGAAGAAAAAGTACAATCAGAATCACATATTTTTCTTTCTGAGACAAAAAAAAAGTTTATTTTTTGTTGCAAACTATAATAGTAATAATAATAATAATAATAATAATAATAATAATAATAATAATAATAATAATAATAATAATATATCCTAATACCTCACAATACTCCTCCTAACCACACTAACAATAATACTATTACTCATTCAAAGTAATCTCTTGTCAGGCCGGAAGAATCAGGAAGCTCTGTTTGTTGGTAACAGCGTGACCGTCCTTCTAAGGCAGTGTACACTGTCAGCGTCCCACGTCCCATTCCCCTTTGCACTCTTAGATAGCAGTGTCACGTGGTCTATTCCTGCATAAACACGACTGCAGTGCCCTCCGTCAACAACTGCACTTACTCCTTAAACGGGTAATAATAATAATAATAATAATAATAATAATAATAATAATAATAACAATAATAACAATAATAATAACAATAATAATAACAATAATAATAATAATAATAATAATAACAACAATAATAGTGATAATAATAATAACAATAATAATAACAATAATAATAATAACAAAAATAATGATAATAATAGCAATAATAATTATAATAATAATAATAACAATAATAGTAACAATAATAATAACAATAATAATAACAATAATAACAATAATAATAATAACAATAAGAATAACAATAACAATAACAATAATAATAATAACAATAACAATAAAAATAATAATAACAACAATAATAATAACAATAATAATAATAACAATAAAAATAACAATAATAATAATAACAATAATAATAATAACAATATGAATAATAATAGCAATAATAATAATAACAATAATAATAACAATAATAATAACAATAATAATAACAATAATAATAACAATATGAATAATAATAACAATAATAATAAATAATAATAATAATAATAATAATAATAATAATAATATTGATAAGAAAGAACATTAAGATATGAGTTTGAAAAAGTTTGGCAATTAAAAAAATCATAGTTTTCTTGATCTCAGGGAAAGTTATTCCGCCCTGGCATATTGCACAAAATTATTGTATAATTATTATTTTCTAGCGGAATAATGAATGTGATATCAATGGAGAACCAAATGGATAGATAAAAAGAAGTAAATAAAATAGTTTTCTATGAAAAATGAATGTACGACTACTTCTGGATATGCACTCAGGTCATGTAAGATGGATAACCTCACAAGAACGCACGAGCCGAGCTGTTGTACAACGTTCATTAAATTTATATCAAGTTCCTCATGTTTTAAGTTTAGGTTTTATGGCAGCATTCTCTCATCTGGGATAGGATTTAAAACTCTTTCCCTTAACTCAGCTCCAGAAGTTTAGAATAACCCTCATAATTTATAAAACATACTCTGCTACCAAACTAATGGAAACTCTTAAATTTATATATTAAAACACTTAAATTTATATATTAAAACACTTAAATTTATATATTAAAACACTTAAATTTATATATTATGATGTGTATGATACATTGTTCCATTTCGCGAAACTGTTTCCCCATCTCAAATCCTCACTGCTGTCAATGAAATCTAAGATGACAATTATTATAAAATAATGATGAAATTAGGACTGAAAGTAAATATAAATAAAACTAAATATATGGTCACACGTAGAAATACATTATATAATACAAATGGACAGGTAATGACAAATGAGGGAAATTTTGAGGAAGTGGCTGAATTCAAATACCTAGGAACAATAATCACAAATAGGAATGAGATGCACAAAGATATTAAACACAGGTTCAATTCTGGAAATGCGTGCTATTATGCATTGCAGAGACTCTTGATGTCCCAACTCCTTTCAAAAAACGTTAAACTGAAAATATATAAAACTATTATTCTACCAGTTATATTATATGGGTGCGAAACATGGACTCTTACTTTAAGGGAAGAAAGGAGATTATGAGTATTTGAGAATAAAGTACTTAGGAAAATTTTTGGACCAAAGAGAGATGAACAGAGAAGTGAATGGAGAAGAGTACATAACAGTGAACTACATGGTCTTTATAGGAAGCCAGATATAATACGAACAGTTAAGTCTTGTAGACTGCGATCGGCAGGACATATTGCACGTATGGGGAATGAAAGACGTGCATGGAAGCTTCTTGTAGGAAAGCCAAAGGGAAAACGCCAGTTGGTAGACCAATAGTGAGGTGGGAGAATAACATTAACTATGATTTGAAGGAAGTAGATTATATAGGGAATGATTGGAAAACATTAGCTCAGGATAGGGATGTATGGAGAACTTACGTCCGCGCGGCCATGAACCTACGGCTTCGATAGTGCCAGTGAGTAAGTAAGAATGATTGGACCAGTCGTCTTGCACGGATCGGATGCATGGGCGTGAAGCCTGTCATGCAGGAACTGGGTAAATTAAGCTAATTTCTCAGCAAGTCTAATTTATGGTCCAAGTTTTCTGGTTTACGGAATGTATATTTATTCTCTTAAAGAAACTTTGTGTATTAGTCATTCAAAATATCTCTGCAGGCGGAAGAATTACGAAGCTGTGTTTGTTGCTACACGTGACGTCATATAAGGCAGTGTATACTGTCAGCGTCCCACGTCCCATTCCCCTCTGCACTCCTAGATAGCAGTGTCACGTGGTCTATTCCTGCATAAACACGACTGCAGTGCCCTCCGTCAACAAATGCACTTACTCCTTGAGCGGGTAATATCGTGTTACGTTGAGCGAAAACAAACATAGTTACTGCTATAAACACTCCAAGCGCGACAGGCCTAGAAGGCCCTTGGCCTACCAGTCGCCTGCTGGCCTCACATCCACATGTGTAAATCACAGAGGTAGACGATCATCTAGCCAGTGTAGGGGTGACATGTGGTCAGCATATCGGGTTCCCCAGCCGTTCTAGCTGTTCTTCTCAACCTGGAGTTGCTACTTATTATAGGGATAAATGAGAGTAAATTGATTTCTAACCCTATTCATGACCCCAGTCATGAATTTGAAGAAATTGTAATAAAGAGGCCACTAATTAGTGTGGTTATAAATAGGATCTTGGCTGAATTATTAGAAATTAGAGAAAGGAGATCCTCTCTTACCCAGATGCCTCACGATGCTGGGTGGACACCGGTCCCATACTGGCAGAAACTCCATGGGAAAATTTCTTTCCCCATGGAGACCCGAACCAGCGCTGTAGCTATTTTTAAATCTTCAGATAAACCCCACCCCCAATAGTTGAATTTCGTTTATTTTTGGATACATTTTTAGTTACATTTTAGCGGTATATACCGAGTTTTGTTGCGAAAAGTCTAAAATTTTTGGCGATTTTTTAATTTTCGCTTCAGGCGAAACCTTACTCTTAATCGTCAGATTTTGTTGGTTACCGATCTTCCCGAACTTATCTGATATGTATCATATATATATATATATATATATATATATATATATATATATATAACAGAAATTGCACCGTATAGGTGCTGGATCAAACCGTTATTTTTGACTATTTAACTCATGCCCCAAATGGGAGTCAATGACCAATCACGTTTCAATGATTTCTGTTTTACAACCAATCAGAGTCGTGTTTCACGAAATATTTATCAGTGTTATAATTACCATATATTAAACAAAGCTCCTCCTTTTTAATATTCTGAACAGGTCTGACCGTTATTTTGCAGTGACTGAGCCTATAAGAAATACGGCTACCAGATTGTATATATAGTGCATACATGTCAACATTTGTAGCAATTTATTATACCACCAAAAAAAGAAACCACTGTTTGACTTTCTTAAATGTATTTTTTCCCAGGTAATAATCCAGAAAAATATAATTGTAATATTTACATCATACGACATCAGAAATGAATTAATATACAGATTGATGTTTCATTTTTTCTCCACTAGAGAGCATTCTTACAATATTGCGTTCCTTTGGCAATAAATAGTATGATCTGGTTGCAGTGATAAACAAAAGAAGCAGTAGAAGCGTACCTATCGTTTCTCATTTGTTTTCAAACATCGCCGTTTGCATTAAATATATAAATATTTTGAAATAACTACAGTTAAATAATGATTTGTGAGTAAACAGCTTAATTTTATTCGTTAAATAGTCCTAACAAATGCCACTCATGATTTCCAAATTCTCTAGATAAATTCACTCCTCACTTCGTGAGTCGTGAATTTATCGATAATTTGGAAATCACTCGTGGCATTACTTATGATAACTATTTTGATTGGAAAGCATAGATTGTTCAAATTGTGACATCTTTGCCCGGGCCCATAGAGGCAAAGAGGAATTCAACTTTCTTCACTAAATTCTCCCAATATGTAATGCTTACTGACTTATAAAATACAATCGTGGAAGCTTTGGGATAAAGGAACTAACACACGCTTGAGCAGGCTTTTGGATTTTGACTTTGATATCTGACTTATGTTAACTACTGAATTAATAGGCATAGAATAAGTAAAAAGCACAACTAAAGCTTTTAATGGGAGTCAAAATATATAGTCAGATACAATATAAAGATAAATAAATAAATATTCAATTTACAAAGAAAAGAAATCATAGTAGATCATCTATAAAAAAAGAGAATATGATATAAATCTATATACATACATACATTATCATTCACTCTAGTCCAGCCTCGGGTTGGGGGAAATACTGTCCTAGCGTCCGCACCCTGGCTTACTGGACTAAACAAACAAAACCAGCTCTCCTGAGCTGTTCTGACCAGACTCCAATGGTAACTATATATATATATATATATATATACATCAGATTGCAAAGGAATGTTATTTTAGTTTTTCTACTTCCTAAAATGATATTATGGCATTCGAGAGTAAATACTCATCAATAACATACATTATATTAGATAAGTGTCTGGAACAAGTCCAAAGTTTTAATTATTTAGGTTGCCATTTTACTTGTAATTTGGATATATATATATATATATATATATATATTACGTACTTACTTACTCATGGTACTATCGAAACCGTAGGTTCATGGCCGCGCGGACATAAGCTCTCCATACATCCCTATCCTGAGCTAATGATTTGGAATCCTTCCCTGTATAATCTACTTCCCTCAAATCATAGTTAATGTTATTCTCTCACCTCATTCTTGGTCTACCAACTGCGCGTTTTTCCCAGGCAATATTCCAGAAAAATATAATTGTCATATTTACATCACACGACATCAGAAATTAATTAATATACAGTTTGAAGTGTTTCATGTTTTCTCCACTAGAGAACATTCTTACAATATTGCGTTCCTTGGGCAATAAATAGTATAATCTGGTTGTAGTGATAAACAAAAGAAGCAGATGAAGCGTACCAATCGTTTCTCATTTGTTTTCAAACATCGCCGTTTACATTAAATATAAAATATTTTAAAATAACTATAGTTAAATAATGATTTGTGAGTAAACAGCTTAATTTTATTCGTTAAATAGTCCTAACAAATGCCACTCTTGATTTCCAAATTCTCTAGATAAATTGGAAATCACTCGTGGCATTACTTATGATAAATAAAATCACAGCAATATTGTGTTGTTTATGGAGTGAGAAAAATCAACGCTCGCCCGTTCTATTACCACCCACTGAACATTAGTGCTTCGGTCTTTGCTGGAAGGATACATGGCGTTAATGTGGTACGTTCTCAATTTACGCACCCCTTTGACAGACACTTTACGTACCGGTACATGTCGAAGGCCTGTTTTTGTATGATGCATTGGGAGGAGCATAGCCTGAATGTATGTTTATGAGTTTGCTAGTATAAAGTGTGTATCGTACAAAGTGAGTGAAGAGAATAAAGTTAATTTAGCAACTGAGAATGTTAAAGTCGCAGAAAACACACATCATGTGCTCTAGACACAGATTTGGCAAAGTTCCCAACTTGTCCATCTTCCCCTTTTTTCTTTTGACGAATCTCTGTTGATTTTAATCTTGTAGTGCAGTTGTTCCGAGTCTAGTGCACTTGCGAAGTAATTTGAAACATAAAAAGTCAACATCTTCATTTGTCTTGTTTTTGTAATGAAATAACTTTTGTAAGGAATTAGGAAACTCTGCTGTATCTACAAGAATAACAAAATTAACAGGTTGAAACACTTCTTTAAAATTCTTTATTACAAGAAGAATATTTTGAGTAAATGCTCTTATTTCCTTCTTTATTTTATTTACAGAGAATAGAAGAAAATGTGACATAATCCATTAAACGGGGCCGGGTGTGGAGAGAGGTACCGTATTAGTACAAAAATTATATATCTAACTAGCTAATAGCGGGTGTGCGCTGAAACACCTAAATACATTATAATGAGGTTTTGCATTTAGTTGAATAAATAAAAGTAAAAGTAAATTCATCATCATCATCTGCATTCATGGATTAGGTCTGTTGACCCGTTCCGACTTCAGCCCATCTCTTTCTAGGTCTGCCCACATCTCGGGTGCCTTTAGGTTTGTATTTTGTTATTTGTTTTGGATATCTATCTTCATTCATTCTGTCTGTGTGTTGCTTCCATTTTTGTCTATATGTACGAGTATCTATTTTATCAGTTATTGCAAATATTTCAAGTTCCTGTCTTATTTCTGTGTTCTTGATTCTGTCTTCCTTAGTGCACCCTTTAACAGATCTCAGAGATTTCATTTCTGCCGCCGTTATCCTACTTAGATCTTGTTTTTATGTATCCAGGCTTCTGATCCATAGAGCAGTACCGGTACTGCCAATGTTTTATAAAATTTCAATTGGGTCTCTCTTGTTGTTTTGTTATTTAGTTATCGTTTTATCGTACCACATATTCCCTGGAATTTTGCTATTTTATTAGTTATATCATTATCATAATTAAATGAAATGTCACATCCTAGATAATTGAGATGGTTCACCTGTTCTATGATTTTGTTTCCTATTACTATTTTGGATCTGATTTGATTTTTCCCTTGGAATGCCATTACCTTAGCTTTTTCTATGGATATTTTGAGATTATATTGTTCACATATATTATGTAATTTAAAAATATTCCTTTGAAGCTCGTCTTCCGTATTTGCTATTATTACCTGGTCATCAGCGTATAATAATGTTTTCAAGTAGTGTGTTTTATCTAATTTTATTCCTTTATTTGTTTCTTCGTTCCATTTTTTTATTATATCATTGATGTATAGGTTAAACAAAACTGGAGAGATACTGCATCCTTGTTTAACTCCTTGATTAGTATGAATTTTATTTTTACTTACTTCATTTCTAGTTTTTATAACAAAATTCGTGTTCCAGTACAAACTCTTTATAGCTGCTATTATGTGTTTCGGAATTCCTTTTTCTTTTAAAATTATGCAGAGTTTTCCTCTGTCTACTTTATCAAATGCCTTGACAAAATCAATAAAAGCTATGTGTGTTTCCTTGTTATATATTTTTTTCTTTGTTTATAAATTCTTTTATCGTAAATATATTATCCATACATGAACGACCTGGTCTGAATCCACTTTGTTCTTCTGTTAACATTACCTCTGATAAATGTATATAGTTATTCTTTTTAGATACCCCGTGCTGATTACCCGGCGTTCTTCTGAAAAAAGGTCAACCCGGGCATTCTTACCTTTCATCAAGAATGTAACTGACCGTATTGGAAAACTGCTAAAGAAAGAAGACATAAAAACAGTATATAGGCCTACCAGGATAATCAAAAACCTCCCCAGACCGATTAAGGATTAACTTCATCCTCATCAATCACCAGGCATATACAGGATCCTGTGCAGTTGCGGCCAAGTGTATGTAGGCACCACCAAACGCAGCATCACCTCCATACTTAAAGAACACGAAAGATGCACTTGTCTTAAACAAGTGGAAAAGTCGGCAGTAGCAGAAAACTCTCTACTTGAAGGTCATACAGTACAATACAACAACACAGATATATTATCTAACTGCACACACTATTTTACCCGTCTGCAACGAGAAGCCATTGAAATATTCAAACGTCAAAATAGTTACAATAGAAACGAAGAATCGTTAAAAGTCAACAAAGCATGGATACCAGTCTTAAAAAAAGCCAGATATAAACACCTACAAGAACAATCTACTAGAAAATCAGACAACAACTCATTGGTGCAATGGAAGACCCTAATGCTAACCAACCAGGAGGCAGATACAATTTACGAAGTAACGGACCGCGCAGAGAACACATCGCTGATAAATGTATAAATAGGGCAAGTAGTCGAAAGTTAGTTTCATGAGCAGATTTGATTCCCTTCCTAGCTGTCGAGGACGCTTCCACAAAACTGGATGTTTCCTTGACAAGATCTGAAGGAGAATACATGTTTGAAAAGTGATCCTACTTCCATTACAAAGTCGAGTCGAGTCGAGAAGAGAGAAGTTAAGCTAAGGTAGAAAATAATATTGTTGTATTTTTGTTCTATTTACTTTGTTACAATATTATTCTTTTTTGGTTTCGTCCGTTGCAGTAGCATATCCGGTGAAGGCTCTAGTTTCAACTCCGGCGCTTCGGGTTCGATTTCCGGTGGAGTATGGTATTTTATATCTCTGCCATGATTCTGGGTGTTTTAAAAAATTAAGGTAAACTAACTTACTCACTGGCGTTATCGAACCCGTAGGTTCATGGCTGCGCGGATATAAGCTCACCATACATCTTTATCCTGAGCTAATGCTTTCCAACATTCCCTGTAAAATCTACATCCCTCAAATCATAGTTAATTTTACTCTCCCACCTCATTCTTGGTCTACCAACTGAGCGTTTTCCCTCTGGTTTTCCTACAAGAATCTTCCATGCACGTCTTTCATTCCTCATTCGTGTCACATGTCCTATCCATCGCAGTCTACGAGACTAAACTGTTCTTATTATATCTGGCTTCCTATAAAGACAACTAATCGGCCGCGGTGGACTAGTGGTTATGCTCCTTGCCTCTGGTCACAAGGGTCGATGGATTTTTTTATGACTGAAAACTCCAAGGAGCAAGTCCTCCGGGAGGGACTTTAAGCCGTGGGTCCCGAGTCTGAAGATTTTCAGGCTCGTAAAAAATCCTTAAGCCTGAATGAAAAGACCTCTAAGCAAAATTTACCGAATTTTCCCGTCCTAGTACTACCTTGGTTTCCTAGATGTCAGTATGAGGCGGAACGCTGACCACGGACCACTCAAAATGACATCTATACGAAAACAATTGTAACTAAATTAGTATGGTTCAAATTCTTCCCTGTAGGTGGAGAACGCCTAAATTTCCGTAAAGGGAAAACATGGGCTTACAATACAATAAAGACAACTATGCAAAAAAAGTAATGGAAAAAAAAAGCAGAAAATCTTGGGAATGGAACAAAAATCCGGGCCCATATTTAAGAAAAAAATTTTGGATTAGCTGTATTTGTTGCACTCAATTGAATTTCATTCAGGTTTTTATGAATGCGCTTTTTAGGTTAGATTTTTTAAACTAGCCGAGTATCCAGGAAAGCCTGACAAGAAGATATATTCTGTAAGAGATATGCAGAACAGCAACCGCAATGTTTTGGAATCTGCTGGAAAGGGTTCTCGTGTTACAGGACCTTGCAGCCCTTACTTACAAAACGGAACAAATTAAGTGTTGCCTGGAGCGGCCTGCTTCTTAATCAACATGGCTTACAACGCCAACTCTATGTAAATTAAACATGTTAAACAGAACCGGTACCCATACTTTATATTTCCTCACCCCCTCATAAATTATTACCTTATTCCTTCTCTTACTGCCTTCCTTCACTTCCTCCATTTTCCACAGCCTTCTTTATACATTTTTTAAATTTAATTACTGTACTTTAAATTGAACTTTTTTAGTATTTCTATCCTCGCCGACTAGTTACACGATTCTAATTTTGGACTTGAGTTACAAAGGTAAACGTCCATTGAAATTTAAGTACGTAAGTTCCTTCGTATTGTATCTACTAAGCTGTATTAAGTAAATTAATTGAACGAAGTGAAGTTAAAATGATAACACTGGTCGACAAGGTTTTCGTCACCAGAAATCTGATTAGTGAATCTAGTGCATTTTTTCATACTGAAATCACAAATGTAGTCAGAATTTTCCCATCAGGCACAGTTTATTTTTCTTGTGAGAGCTACTTTTTAAAATCTTATTTTATCATTCTTTTTTACCTTTCATAGGAACCTTTACTCTATATTTAGCTATTTTATTCAATATGTATTCAAGGACATTATACAGGGTGTTTCATAAAGGATGGCGCAAACTTAAATAGTTGAAAGTACACGAAAATAGAATCAACAATGTCCCAATAAACATTGATCCGCAAACGAGCCGTTTGCGAGATAATTACGAATGTATGGTTACAAGGCGCCACTGACGCCATTGTTTGTAACATCGTACTAGGTGATTATCTAATTGGGCCACACGTTCTTCCACGAAAACTTAATGGACGGAGGTACCTTAGGTTTCTGCAGCGTCATCTTCCAGGATTGCTTGAGGATGTTTCCCTTCAGCAACGTCGGAGTTTGTGGTACATGCATGATGAAGCTCCGGCACATTTTGCTGCTGCTGTGAGACGGCATCTAACGCGCAGATACGGCCAAAGATGGATAGGTCGAGGTGGATCTGTACCTTGGCCTCCATGGTCACCTGATCTAAATCCTTTGGATTTTTATGTCTCGGGTCACCTCAAAAGCGAAGTGTACAGCACACCCGTTAACACGATTGAAGAACTGGAGCAGAGAGTTGTACATGCTTGTCAAAAATTCAGAAATGATACAGGGGTTTTCGAAAGAATTCGACATTCATTGCAGAGACGAGCTCAGTATTGCATCCAGATGCAAGGAAGACACTTAACATCTCCTTTAACAGGTAACCCATAAGTGAAGTGAACTGTGAAATGTGAACTAAATGAGATGAAAAATTAATAGTAAAGTCTAAATTCAAATACATTTCTACTAACTAGGACGATGTTTACAATAAAGTCAGTGGCGGCTTGTAACCATACATTCGTAATTATCTCGCAAACGGCTCGTTTGCGGACCCGTGTTTATTGGGACATTGTTGCTTCTATTATCGTGTACTTTCAACCATTTAAGTTTGCGCCATCCTTTATGAAACACCCTGTATATAATGTCATGCTGAAGCATTAAAAGACAATACTGCTAGGTTCATTCATGTTTTCACATGCTCAGACCTGTTAATCTGGCATTGTGATGTGTCAGTCTCACTATGTTAAAAAATAATGGCCTAAACGTGAATCTCTTATCCCAGCAGAACTTAAAATCAGGGGGAGAAAAATTGATGGACAAGATACGCCGGTTGCCTTGTATGATTTGGGAAAAAGAAGCTCTTCCAGATGAATGGAAAAAATCGATTATCATACCAATTTATATGAAAGCAGATAAAACTGATTGCATTTCTTTCAACTTCGTACAAAAGTCTAACAAATATATTAGTAAGCAGACTTACTTCTTATATTGATGACATTCTAGGAGACCATCAATGTGGATTTAGAAGGTAGAGGTGTACAACAGATCATACTTTTAGTATAACACAGATTTTATAAAATAAATGAAAATATATTGGTACTGTACATCAACTTCAAAAACGCATACAATTCAATTTAAAAAAATATGCTATATAGCTTCCTGCTAGAGTTCGGTATTCTTAAAAAGTTTGTTGGACTTATGCGAATGTGTCTAAATGGCACAAGGAGTAGGGTGTGAGAGGCAAACATTTTTCGGATACTTTTGAAATCCAGAATGGGGTGAAGCACGGAGATGCACCATCTCCTCTACTATTTAATTTGTACTAGAGCATGCCATCAAATCTCTAGAGGATGAAGAAGGCCTACAAATTAATGGTATAATCAAACTGTTGGTTTATGCAGATGATGTACCACTATTGGGCGATAGCGAGGAGAGACCAAAAACGCACACACTATTGAGTAACACTAAGAAATTCATTTCAAGTTTCATTGAATTTCCTTCTTCTTCTTCTTCTTTAGATAGTTTAATAGACTTCACGGCAACATACCGCAACCTAACACAATTAAAAAAAAAGATGCCGGGTGAGGCAACGATAGTCGGACGTAAACACAAATATTCTGATACGTTGCTAATTCTGTGTTTCTCATGATTGATAATTTCCTTTGCAGGACCTATACTGTTTATATTACGATTTTTAGGTTACTTCTATGTCAAATTCTATATAATTTTTCGTACTGTCAGTAATTACTTCCATTAACAGATACTAGATTGAACTTTTATAAAACGTTGGCACTTCCTGCATTACTTTATGGGAGCGAAACTTGGGTAATGACCAAAAAATTGCAAAGAAGAATACAAAGCGCAGAAATGAACTTCCTTAGAAGAACAAAAGGCTGCACAAGATTGGATCGGATAAGGAATGAAGATATAAGAACAGAGTAAAATATATATATATATATATATATATATATATCCATTGAATGAGAAAATCAGAGAATATAGAGAGAAATGGTTTACACATGTGGAAATAATGAATGTAACAAGATTACCAAGAACAGCATTCAACTACAAGCCAAGAGGTTCAAGGAATGTAGGAAGGCCAGTGAAAAGATGACAGAACAACTGTGAGGCTGAACAGGCAATTTATGCCCGTGAAGTGAAGAAGAAGAAGAAGAAGAAGAAGAAGAAGAAGAAGAACAGTAATCTTGGGCGTTTTCTGGTGTTCCTTTTTTTAAATTATGGTAGAACATCATATCACTAATAATTCTTATAAATTTATCTAACATATATTCAGTTAGGAGAGTCATGCGCTTGGGTTGTAAATATTAACCAGTGGTGTAACATAAAGTTATATAGGCCTACCTGACTTCATGGCCTACTGTGTTATTAACAGTACGTGTTATGTTTCGTAGCTTATGGCCATGTAATGAAGATTCTACGTGAGATTATAAAACTGAAGTTCAGAGATTTATCTTCATTCCTATCTCACAGGATGCTATCAATATTCGAAGCAAATGTAGTTCAGAGCAATATGGCACTACTAACAGATATTAAGTCGCTGTAATCTTATTCTACATGGTGTGCTTATCATTGTGAAATTCACAACATTCTTATACCGGGCTTCCAATATAAACCCGAACCGGCCTCACGGGGTTTCACCCGTCAGGCAGCGCTCTCTCCACGTCCGCATTTCACTCTGCCAGCCGCTCGTCCTTGAACTAGTCAGTTTACTATCGTTCGACAAGATGAGACGTCAGCTGACATTAGAGCAGCGCATTTATGTGTGTAAATGTTATTATAAATACGAATCAGCTCGTCGCGTTCGCGAGGAATTTATTCGGAACTTCCCTGGACAATTACCTCCTTCCAGATCGACAATCCACGATCTTATGACTAAATTTGAGACCACTGGTTCAGTACAAAATAAGAAACACACGCGAAGGCGTACGGTTCTCACCGAAGAAAAATTAGGGAAGTGTTTGAAGATAGAGTGATTAGTGCTGGTGTATGGCCCCTCGCTCCCCAGATTTAACAGTGTGTGATTTTTATTTGTGGGGTAGCCTCAAAGACAAAGTGTACAAAACAAATCCGCACACATTGGAAGAACTGAAGAACAACATAAGAAATGAAATCAGAAACTTGACAGTGCCTGAACTACAGCGTGTCAATCTAAATGTGTTTACTCGGTATAATGCCTGTTTAATTGCGGGAGGACAACATTTCCAGCATTTTCTGTAAGGTAAGAAACAGTTCAAGGACGGGTGGCAGGCAGGGTGAATTGCGGGAGGAAGAGACAGCACTGCGTGCCGGGTGAAACTCCGTAAGGCCGGTCCGGTTTTATATTGGAAGCCCGTTATTATTCTCCCATTCATTACGTTATTACCCGTTTAAAGAGTAAGCGCAGTTGTTGACAGAGGGCACTGCAGTCGTGTTTATGCAGGAATAGATCACGTGAAACGGCTATCTATGAGTGCAGAGGGGAATGGGACGTGGGACGCTGACAGTGTACACTGCCTTATATGAAGTCACGTGTAGCAACAATCAGACCTTCGTAATTCTTCCGACTGCAGAGATATTTTGAATCACTAATAACATTTGGCTTGAAAAACGTGTGCTGCCTTCCTCAACACCAACAATCTCTATTTAATGCTATCTTTTGAAGTAACAACCGAAATTACTAAACGGGAGTTTTAAGGACATACGCATGTGACGGAAATTCAAAATTGCACCTTGAAATTCGCATTACATAAATATATTTGCACTTTAACATAATGTCATTATCATAAGTAATGCCACGAGTGATTTCCAAATTATCGATAAATTCACGATTCACGAAGTGAGGAGTGAATTTATCTAGATAATTTGAAAATCAAGAGTGGCATTTGTTACGACTATTTAACGAATAAAATTAAGCTGTTTACTCACAAATCATTATTTATCTATAGTTATTTTAAAATATTTATATATTTAATGTAAACGGCGATGTTTGAAAACAAATCAGAAATGTGAGGTCGTGTTCATTCACATGCTTTGACCTGTTCAGAACATAAAAAGGAGGAGCTTTCTTTATCACAAAAGTAGGAGCTGATAAAGATAAATCGATAAAGAGCGAGGCGAAACACGACTGTCATTGGTTGTAAAACAACATTCATTGAAACGTGATTGGTCATTGACTAGCATTTGTGGCATGAGTCAAATATTCATCATCAACAACAACAAGGATTAAGCCCAATGGCCTGTGTTCCGATCTCATTATAGGTCGAATTGGCCCTTCCATCTCTTCAATGGTCTTCCCAATAATCTTCTCCCTTTTGGTTTATAATCATACATTCTTCTTGGTATGCGCTGTTCATTCATTCGTAATACGTGCTGAAGATAAGCATTTTGATAGTATTTTATTCTTTCACAGAGATTAAATATATTAAGTTCTGTTCTTATATCTTCGTTTTTGTTTATATCGGCTCTTTGGTATCCTGCTATTGCTCTCAGCATCTTAATTTCTGCTGCCTCTATTTGTTCACTATCTGCCTTTGTTAATGTCCAGGCTTCACATCCATAGGTAAGAGATGGAACTGCCAATAATTTGTAAAATTTTAAAATAGTTTCTTTTCTAATTTTCTTCAATAAAGTAGGCCTACGTTTAATTATGCCATGTAGATAATTGAGTCGTTGTATTTTAGTGTGTTTATATAAATTTCTGTCATTGCCTAAATGACATCCCAAATAATTAAAATTCTGAACTTGGTCTATAATTACATTGTTTATCACTATTGTTGTTCTTATTGCACATTTTCCTTTCAGAGCCAATATTTTTGTTTTAGATGTAGATATTCTTAAACTGTATTCACATATAACGTAATGTTATATAACAATTCAATTTCATCATCATCCTCCTTCACGGAGTAGGTCTTTGCCTGTTCCGATCTCTCATCTGCCCCAAATGGCAGTCAATGACCAATCACATTTCAATTAATTTTGATTTACAACAAATCACAGTGTTTTTCACCTCGATATTTATCTACTTATATTTATCATATTAAAGAAAGCTCCTCCTTTTTAATATTCTGAATAGGTCTGAGCATTATTTTGCAGTGACTGACTGACTCTCGAACGAATTCGTTGAATATAGCTAATAATGAAGAGATTCCTTCGAACTAAACATTTGATAATTGTGTTTTTAAATAATGATTTTACAGAGTTGTTTCCTAAAAAAATAATAATAATCATCATAGTACATTCACGAATTTAGGCCATTTGTTGACCTGTTTCGGCCTCAAGAGAAACAACATCCAAAAGTCTTTTGAGTGGACGTCCTGGTCTTCTTCTTCCTGCAGGTTGATATCTTAACATTTGTTCGGGTATTCTGTGATCTTCCATTCGAACATGTTGTATCCATCTTGACTTATAATCAGAAATTTTGTTTCCTAAAGATTCCATGTGTAATTCTTCTAAGATGTCTTCATTTTTTTTGTGATCTAGTAGTGTGTATCCTGCAGTCCACCGAAGATATCTCATTTCAGCAGATATAAGTCTCTGTATATCCTTCTGTTTCAACGTCCATACTTCGCCATTATAATCAGAGCTCCAATAGCACCTGTTAAAGGCCAGGGTCTTTTATCAACTAAATGGAAAGGGTGATTTCTGTGTCTTGTCATTTCTACCATACAAAAGAGTAACCTATAAAGTTGGTTATAATATACAGTTTGATGTGTTTCATTTTTTCTCCACTAGGAACCGCTGGCTTAGCACATATACATAAATGTGTTATGTGGTATTTTATGTTTCCTAGAAATTTAATTTAAATGTTAAATAATTAATCAATGATTAGCATACAATCATAATGCGAATAATAAAATGTGTTTCCACTTGGATTTTACATGCCACCTTTGTATACAATATTCACTCATTACGCAACATGAGTTATTACTAGAGCTAGGATTTTTATGTATTAAAAGTTAAGATTGTAACATGGTACAGAGTGTCCACAGTGAGATTCCCTCATTTCAAACAAACATAGCGCAAAGGAAATGTTGTATACTATAATTACTATACACGAAAATTATACTGTAACTCATAAAGTTTTAATCTTCTTCTTCTTCTTCACTTCCTGGTTTAGGCAAGAGTTGCCTGTTCCGCCTTCACTAATAGATCTAAGACCATCTCTTCCGAGGACGTCCGACATCTCTTCTTCCTCTTGGAAAATAATGGAAGATTTTATTTGGTAATCTTCTTTCTTCCATTCTTTCTACATGTTCTTTCCACTGTATCTTGTTGTTAAATATCTTTTCTTTTATGGAGTAGATCTGCAGTTCTTCACGGATATCCTCGTTTCTTATCTGGTCCATTCTAGTGCAGCCTGTTACTCTTCTTAAAAATTTCATCTCGGCTGCTTCGATTTTACTTTCTTGTTTGGTAGTGGTAATCCAAGATTCACTCCCATACAAAAGGACAGGGACAGCCATTGTTTTATAAAATTTTAATTTTGTTTGTTTATGGGCTTTATTATTCAATGTTCTATTTATTGTACCACAAATAGCTTGAAACTGATGTGTTTTGTGTTCAATATCTTTATCATACCCATAGCTGACGTCACATCCTAAATATTTAAAGTGGGATACTTGTTCAATAATTTCATCTCTAATTACTATTTTTGCACGCAGAGTATTTCTTCCACAAAATGCCATTACTTTTGTTTTACTTATTGAAATTTTAAAATTATAATCGCTACATATTGCATTTAGTTTGTAAGCAGCCAATTGTAACATATATTCATCATGGTGTAGTAAGATCAAATCATCAGCGAAAAGTAAGTTATTAATACTTGAGTTATTGTTAATCTAAGGCCATTGTCCATTATAATTTTCCATTGTTTCATAATGTCGTCGATATATATATATATATATATATTAAAAAGAGTGGGTGATAGACTACACCCTTGTTTTAATTTAAGTTTCAATTTTGTGTTTGTGACAAACTCTAGTTCAGTGCACTTGAACATTTGCGCCTCGGGTGGCGCGAAGAATATCCATCCTATAGTCAATTTCACGCCATGTGTTCAACAGCATGTCTTCTGTCACAGAGTTTATAACATCTCTAATGCGTTGTTTTAAGTCCAGTACATGGTTCACTCTTGTGACGTACACTCTATCTTTGACGTACCCCCACAAGAAGAAATCTAGTGGGGTATTATCGGGGCAACGAGGAGGCCAAGGAAGAGGACCACCACGGCCTATCCAACGACCTGGGAATGTGTCTTTTAAGAACTGTTGGACATTAAGGTTCCAATGGGGTGGGACACCATCCTGTTGGAAGATTATTCTTGGCTGCATGGGTGCTATCTGTGGCACAGCGAAGTTCTCCAACATATCCAAATAAACATTACCAGTGATCGTATTCTCTTGAAAGAAAAACGGCCCAACAATTTGATTTTGCTGAAGACCGCACCAAACATTACCTTTCGGCTGTCACGGATGTGTTCTATGAATGTATGGGGATTTTTTGAACCCTCTATATGCACATTGTGGCGATTCATTTTCCCTGAAACGTGAAAGGTGACCTCTTCTACAAACATCACGCGCGATAAAAAGGTTTCCTCCTCAGCAATGTGATCCAGCATAGTGACTGCAAATGCTTCTCGCTTTGGTGCGTCATCAGGCTTGATTTGAACCTTGTATGCATACAATCGCAGTCGACGGTGAGAACTGTCTACCGTTTCGTACCAAGTTCTCTCGCTGCTTGTCTCATCGACTTCCGTGGACTCCTTTCGAATGACCTCCGCACATTTTCTACTGTCTCTTCCTGGATTCTGGGTTTACCACCACTGTGTCCTTTCGAAACATTGCCGGTCGCCAAAAACTGTTTACACCACTCCTTATAGTCTTGGGTGAAGGAGGATCCTTACTGTAAACACGGCGGAAGTTTCATTGCACTTGAATAATGGATTTCGTATCAGCATACCACCAGACAACCTGGGCACGCTCGTTTGGAATCTACATTTTAGAAACAATCGGTTGTTGCAGCGCCACTACGGATATTATGCGCACTACAACATTACCACATAAACTTTTTGAGTTGCTGTTTCTGCTCTTTCAAGATCCACAGCTGTACAACCTAAAATAAATAAATATGAAATTATTGTATTGTCACAGGTCCTTTACACGTATACAAAGTTTCATGTCGATCCAATGTTTCTAAGTGGGTGAAAATCGTGTTAAAAATTCCGTTACATAGATACAAACACACTTTTTTTGATTTTCTGACTATTCTGGCCATGATTTTAGAAACACAATATGAAATTATTGTATTGTCATGGGTCTTTTACAAGTATATAAAGTTTCAAGTCGATCCTGTTATTTTAAGTGGGTGAAAATCGCGTTGAAAGATTCCGTGATAGATAGATAGATAGATAAGATAGATAGATAGATAGATAGATAGATAGGTAGATAGATAGATAGATAGATAGATAGATAGATAGGTAGATAGATAGATAGATAGATAGATAGATAGACAGATAGATAGATAGATAGATAGATAGATAGATAGATAGATAGATAGATAGATAGATAGATAGATAGATAGATAGATAGATAGATAGATAGATAGATAGATAGATAGATAGATAGATAGATAGATAGATAGATAGATAGATAGATAGATAGATAGATAGATAGATAGATAGATAGATAGATAGATAGATAGATAGATAGATAGATAGATAGATAGATAGATAGATAGATAGATAGATAGATAGATAGATAGATAGATAGATAGATGGATAGATAGATAGATGGATAGATGGATAGATGGATAGATGGATAGATGGATAGATGGATAGATGGATAGATAGATAGATAGATAGATAGATAGATAGATAGATAGATAGATAGATAGATAGATAGATAGATAGATAGATAGATAGATAGATAGATAGATAGATAGATAGATAGATAGATAGATAGATAGATAGATAGATAGATAGATAGATAGATAGATAGATAGATAGATAGATAGATAGATAGATAGATAGATAGATAGATAGATAGATAGATAGATAGATAGATAGATAGATAGATAGATACAGGTCAAGCTAATATAAAGCGTGTAAAAAATACAGACTTTTAAAATGAGGGAATCTCGCTATGGAAACACTGTATAATGAGAAGTTAGACTTATGACTGTCTTTTGTTTTGATTTCACATGCAGACAGTTGAATAGTGTAATGAATAGTAAGACTTTTGACTGTCTTTTATCTTGTTTCACACATAAACAGTTGACTAATATATGCTATATGAATTGCAATCTTATATGTTATTACAAGTCCCGCGCCGTAGCCGAGCGGTTAAGGTAGGAAGCGAGCGGTTAAGGTAGGAAGCCTTGGCGCAGAGCTACGGGACTTGCGCTGGTTCGAGTCTCCATGGGGGAAGAAATTTTCTCATGGTATTTCGGCCAGTATGGGACCGGTGCCCACCCAGCATCGTGAGGCAATTGGGTAGCTACAATAAGTAGCGGCTCCAGGTTGAGGAACCGGCTATAACGGCTGGGGGACTCGACATGCTAACCACATGTCATCCCTACACTGGCTGTTGATCATCTACCTCTGTGATTGACACATGTGGATGTGAAGGGCCAGCAGCCGGCTGGTAAAAGGGCAACCGCTGAAAAGTGGAAAGACCCTCAATCGGAATATGTTATTACATAAAAATCCTAACCTTAGTTATTACTTATTACAACTAACTAACTCACTGGCACTATCGAACCCGTAGGTTCGTGGCCGCGCGGACATAAGCTCTCCATACATCCATATCCTGAGCCAATGTTTTCCAATCATCATCTTATTATACATAAAAAATCTAATTTTATATTCAACCTTCATATGTGCCTAAGCCATGACATATTCTTAATACTCCCTAAGATAAATCAGCAAAAAAAAACATCGGTGGCGAGAAATAATTAAATATTTCAATTATAATTTTTTTGTACCTTACATAACACAGTCGTCCTCAATTATAATACTTTATTTTATAATATTCGTTATATTATTGAAATTCAAAATTTTTCGAAGGCATGCTTCATCTTCAGGAACTTTCTTGATACCAAAATTATTTAGGAAAAACTGTACTTAAACTAGCGTAAAATATTTTCAAAGTCCTATAAAACAACAGTGCGCATTTTCATCCTCCATTACTATCCGTCGCTATGAAATTTAAATGATCAACATTTGCAATAAATCCCCAAATCTATGTTAAAAATATATATTAATAATATTAGAATTAACAAACGTTTATTAAAATTGGGTGTACACTTACTTATCACTCCCTAACGCTGGTCCAACCAGCGATAACCCAAAACAGCGAAAGAAAAATCATAGACTACGTAATTTACTCTGTGGAGAAAATAGCAGTTAACATCACAATATTGTCTAACAGTGTCATAATATCGTGATTTGCATATTTAAATAAATACTTCAAAATTGTCTAATAATGTTATAAAAATTGTTTGAATAAGTTTAAAATATTGAATAATGTTAGTAAATACAGAAGAAGAGCTATAGTTTACAACAATATAACTGAAAAATCAAGCGCTAGAAGTGCAGTTGAGCCATTATTTATATATTTTATACAGAGGGCTTTGGTTGTTGGGTGTGTTTTCATTTATTATTAAAATTATACATAATTAAATAATCAAAACGTACACCGGTTTTAATCTAGTGAATCTGACCACTAAATCTCATTGGCCAATGATTATAAGCCACTGTAATATTATTCTACATGGTGTGCTTATCGCATGAAAAGCAAGATTTTCGAGATTAATTCAATAATTTGAATAGGAAAATAAGCATACCCCAGGAAGTGTAACGTTGATGGATAAAGGGGGGGTTGGTTTAATTATTGTGATGGGAAGGGAGAGGGGAGGGGAGCTTGTCAGAGTTTGTGGGCCGCGTAATCGCGCGAGGCTGAGATTTGCATAAGCCGCAGCTGCGCGTGTTTCAACAGGTGCACCCAAGTATCCTCCAACGCGAACTGACGTGTATCAGATCCGCTATTGGCACCCCACCCTCACAAAAACCATGCATAATCACTCCAGACATCTACAATGTCCATCCATGTGGCGGGACTTGTCTTGCATTCCCCAATTCCATTTGACTATTGCAACATTTCGCATAATCAAACAGTTCGGGACTAGAGTTCAAATTCAAACTTCATTTTGCACAGTTCTCTTTCAACACCCCATGATGAACTGAGTATATTATGTTTATTTATATTAATATGAAGGGGTAGTATTAGTGTATTATTCCATATTAGCTAATGCCCGACGTGCGCTGCTACGCCTAAATAAATAAGAATTAATGTGTTTTTATGTTTAGTTGAATAAGTGAGAGGAAAAATAATTATAAATTTATATTTTTAGATACCCCGTAGCTGTTTATCCGGCGTTGCCCGGGAATCTACTTATCCCGATCTTCTTGGCATAAATGAGCTGAAAGACAAAAAATAATGTACTTCTTATGATTAGTTGAATAAGTAAAATAAAAAATAATTGTAAATGTATATCGTAATTATTTTAAGATTCTCCGTGCTGATTACCCAGTGTTGCCCGGGAATCTGCTTTCTCGATCTTCTTGGCATAAATGAGCTAAAAGATAAAGTTCGTTATTGTGAGTTATCCGTAAAAGAATATCCGCCTTGTACTTGTCTCGATCTTCTTGGCATCAATGAAGGACAATGAAAGACAAAAATGAGTTACCCGTAAGAGATAAACATATGCTGTCGCGGACTTTTTGTAGAGCTTTTTGGGATATTCAATTCTGTGTACATTAATTTTGTGCATTTGTTATGGTTTAGGCAGCGTAAGCCATTTAAGCGTTCAAAGTGCTACTTTTTTCACGTTTTCCACTAAAGAGGGGTATTTTTAAGGGTGTAGGAGTTGAGTATTATAACTTTCAAACCGGGAATCTCCTTAACATTTTGAAAAAGCCCCATCACAATCAGATCAACGGTATGGCGGCCCATAAAGTACGAATAAACAAACAAACGAACATTCGTTTTTATATATTTGATAAATGTATCTTTGTATATTTTATTTCAAGTCCAACGCTGTGGTCTCGAGTTAGCCTTGTCACGCAACGGGCCCGGGTTCGATCCCCGGTCGGGACAGTTCTTCTAGGTGAGGTTTTTATCGGGGTTTATCCTCACCTGTAAGATAAATGTCAGGAACATTTTAAGGCCTAAACGGTCCCCGAAATCAATGGCCATCGCGATCATCATCATTCATATTCATCTTAGATTACGCTTTGGATTAAGGACTCTCCTGGCGCAAGACTATCTTCATCATCACCCATCATATCATCGGGGCAACGTAACTCCGCCTTCCAGGCGCCCCAAACTCAGCAGTGGGCAATTACGCCATTGCCAGGAGAGAACACCAGTATTGTTTAAAAGGATAAACTGGGGGTATTAAATATATATATATATATATATATATATATATATATATATCATCATCATCATCATCATCCGGTATCATGGCAGGTGCCGCCGTCTTCCGGAAACCAAACGCCATTCCTCTCTATCCATCCATTGATATTCCTCCATTCCTCTGATATCCATAGCTGCTTGTACACCTTCTATCCAAGTTTTCTTATATACATATTAAATCATTCAGTCTGAATGCATTTTTAAATAACACTGAGCAACAAAAATTTTTTTTTAATCAATTGACTTGGTGTTTACTTGATGAAAATCCATATTTATTAATTAAATAAAAATAAAACGTAGTTTTATTTGATTTACATATTTATTATACAATTCAGTGACAGCTGTTTCGGTACACTGTACCTTCTTCAGTTTGTCTCAGAAAGAAACGTATCTGATTCTGATAGTACTTTTTTCTCCTGAATTCAAATATGATATCGGGTTTTCACCATCACGCATGGTTTCCGAGAGACAGGCATTTATAATTTCAAACACTTTAATATTTTCTACATTCCTAACTACACAATATTCCAAACATTCGGACTCACTAGAATGTAAGAAATGACGATTTTCTGCTGTATTTCGCCTATGGAGCATCCCTCTTGATGGTCCAACAATAATCGGCCAGCATATTAGGATTCCATTTGCCTTGACATCTCTTTTCCATAGCTGAAATCTGATTAATGTGTTCCCCGTGCTCATCGCTCACTTCGCCAAGAGAATAAATGGAGGAAAGAACGTTTATTAAGAGAATAATTATTTAAAACCATTAATTCGAATTGAAATAAAAAAAATCTGGGTGATGGAGAAATTCCGAATACATATTTTAAAACACGATAAAAAACTGCATTAAGTACAACTATTGGTACTCATGAGACAAAAATCATGTTGACCAGTGTCTTCTTCTTCTTTCTAAACTTCTTAATTGTTGGATTTTCATTCTGTTTATTCCAAAAAAAAAATTTTCACTCCTCGGAGGAAGAGCGTAACTGGAGTGTACATTCAATGTCTAGCCATCTCTTGGCAGGTCTTCCTCTTGTTCTTCTCCCGTCCATTGGTCTATCTTCTTTAGCTCTTTTTGCAAGCCGGTTTTCTTCCATTCTTTCTATATGACCATTCCAATATTTTCGTGTATCTATAATAAATTTGGTTATGTCTTCAATATGGCAGTTGTCCCTAATTTCTGTGTTGTGTATTTTATCAAATAATGTTTTCCCCTGAATAGTTCTTAAGATTTTCATTTCGCATGTGCTTATTATTTGTTTAGTTTTTATTGTATCAGCTCTAGTTTCTGCTCCATATACGATAACTGGTCGAACTATCATTTTGTATATGCGGGTTTTGCTTTCTATTGACATATGTTTGTTGCGCCAAATTAAATCTTTCATAGATCCTGATATTTGTGCTGCTTTATCAGCTTGTTTCTTTACTTCTTTTATTAAATTTTTAGTGTTTGTTATTAATACACCTAAATAATTAAATTCTGACACTTGTTCTATGATTTTTCTTTCCACTTCTAATTTGCATCTTACTGGTTCTTTTGATATTGTTAAGCATTTTGTCTTATTCGTGTTAATTTCCATATTGTATTTTTTGGCATTTATATTAAATTGATGTAAAGATCTTTGTAAATTATCTTCAGATTCTGAAAGGAGAACGACATCATCTGCGTAACATATTAAGTGAAATATAGTGTTTCCCATTTTATAACCCAAACGTGGTGGTATGTTTTCAATAATTTTATCCATTATAATATTAAATAAGAATGGACTTAAAGAGTCACCTTGCTTGATGCAGTGTAATTTAAAAAAATCACGTTTTAAACTTATTGGTACAGTTTCCTCGGAAACTAATGTGGCAGGTTGTGCAATTTTCAGGATTCTTTATCCTCTAATTACGATGAAACTGTTGTAGAAGATTTAGTAAAATAGTTATTTACCCATTCGCTTCAGATTTAATTGTCCAACAATCTACTGACCTATTTTGAAAAGTGAAAAGTTTATTTATGTTCAGTACCTTTTGAACATTAAAAGACGAAAATCAAGCCACATATTGCATTATTTATAGATATTAATTCAAATGTGTATGGCATTTCAAGGTGTAGATCCTGTCAGAAGTAAAATTGTACTGGACAATACAATTTTGGAGCAGGTGAATAATTTTACATATCTAGGATGCAATATCTCATATGAAGAAGAAAAGGATGTAAATGCAAAAATATCTAAATTTTTAAGAATTTTAGGGTTAATAAATTCTATCTTCAAGCCACAGTTAGTCCAAAAGCATTCAAGACTGAAAGTGTATAAAACACTGACTCTTCCAACTCTTTTGTATGGTAGCGAAGTATGGACGTTGAAACAGAAGGATATACAGACACTTAGATCTGCTGAAATGAGATATCTTCGGAGGACTGCAGGATACACACTACTAGATCACAAAAAATGAAGACATCTTAGAAGAATTACACATGGGATATTTAGAAAACAAAATTTATGATCATAAGTCAAGATGGATGCAACATGTTCATCGAATGGAATATCACAGAATACCCAAACAAATGTTAAGATATCAACCTGCAGGAAGAAGAAGACCAGGACGTCCACTCGAAAGACTTTTGGATGGTGTTTCTCTTGAGGCCGAAACAGGTCAACAAATGGCCTAAATTCGTGAATGTACTATGATGATGATGATAATGATTTAAAATGTGTTTACTTAACGATGTTGTTTGACATCTAAGCACTTTGCGTCTAAATTCAAATCAGGGCCAATTCATTTTGCTAAGAAGGCTATTATTTCATGACATGGGACTCGCGGTTTTTCTTCATTTCTGAATTAAACCATAATCTACATTTTGCACCCCTCATCGGTCACAGGCATGAATTGAACCCGAGAACTTATACGAATGTGTCTAAATGGCTCAAAGAATAGGGTGCGTGTAGGCAAACAGTTTTCGGACACTTTTGAAATCCAGAATGGGTTGAAGCAAGGAGATGCACTATCTCCTCTACTATTTAATTTTGTACTAGAGCATGCCATTAAATCTTTAGAGAATGAGGAAGGCTTACAACTGAATGGTATTAATAAGCTGTTATTTTATGCTGATGATGTAGTATTACTGGCCGATAGCGATGAGGTACTAAAGACCAACACGCACACACTATTGAGTAACACTAATAAATTAGGACTGGAAGTAAATATCAATAAAACTAAATATATGGTCACACGTAGAAATTCAGTATATAATGGAAATGGACAGCTAATGACAAATGAGAGAAATTTTGAGGAAGTGGCTGAATTCAAATACCTAGGAACAATAATCACAAATAGGAATGAGATGCACAAATAAATTAAACATAGGCTCAATTCTGGAAATGCATGCTATTATGCATTGCAGAGACTTTTGATGTCCCAACTCCTTTCAAAAAACGTTAAGCTGAAAATATATAAGACTGTTATTCTACCAGTTATATTACATGGGTGCGAAACATGGACTCATACTTTAAGGGAGGAAAGGAGATTACGAGTTTTTGAGAATAAAGTTCTTAGGAAAATTTTTGGACCAAAGAGAGATGAACAGACAGGTGAATGGAGAAGACTACACAACAGTGAACTACATGGTCTTTATAGGAAGCCAGATATAATAAGAACAATTAAGTCTCGTAGACTGCGATGGGCAGGACATGTTGCGAATGAAAGACGTGCATGGAAACTTCTTGTAGGAAAGCCAGAAGGAAAACGCCCAGTTGGTAGACCAAGAATGAGGTGGGAGAACAACATTAACTATGATTTGAGGGAAGTAGATTATACAGGGAATGATTGAAAAGCATTATCTCAGGATAGGGATGTATGGAGAGCTTATGTCCGTGCGGTCATGAACCTACGGGTTCGATAGTACCAGTGACTAAGTAAGTAAGTAAGACGATCATGGTACACAATAATCCACTAGGACCGACATGTAAACAAAAACAAAAAATCCTCTTAATGGTATACAAAATATTGTAGAAATATATTTAGTTTTATGGAACTTTACAAATGTTCTGAATAAAATAGTTGGGCAGATCTCGTCTTCCTAGGCGAATGGGTTAAAACCATATTTATCAATACTTATTTTATACCTTACATTCAAATTATTACAGGTACGATAATAAAACTGCTAAATCACAAAATCCGTTTTAAGATAATAAACTGGTCCTACTTACTTACTTACTCACTTGCACTATCGAACCCGTAGGTTCATGGCCGCGCGGACATAAGCTCTCCATACATCCGTATCCTGACCTAATGCTTTCGAATCATTCCCTGTATAATCTACTTCCCTCAAATCATAGTTAATGTTGTTCTCCCACCTCATTCTTGGTCTACCAACTGGGCGTTTTCCTTCTGGCTTTCCAACAAGAAGTTTCCATGCACGTCTTTCATTCCCCATACGCGCAACATGTCCTGCCCATCGCAGTCTATGAGACTTAACTGTTCTTATTATATCTGGCTTCCTATAAAGACCATGTAGTTCATTGTTTGTAGTCTTCTCCATTCACCTGTCTGTTCATCTCTCTTTGGTCCAAAAATTTTCCTAAGTACTTTATTCTCAAATACTTGTAATCTCCTTTCCTCCCTTAAAGTAAGAGTCCATGTTTCGCATCCATATAATATAACTGGTAGAATAATAGTTTTATATATTTTCAGCTTAACGTTTTTTGAAAGGAGTTGGGACATCAAAAGTATCTGCAATGCATAATAGCATGCATTTCCAGAATTGAGCCTATGTTTAATTTCTTTGTGCATCTCATTCCTGTTTGTGATTATTGTTCCTAGGTATTTGAATTCAGCCACTTCCTCAAAATTTCCCTCATTTGTCATTAGCTGTCCATTTCCATTATATACTGAATTTCTACGTGTGACCATATATTTAGTTTTACTGATATTTACTTCCAGTCCAAATTTCTTAGTGTTACTCAATAGTGTGTGCGTGTTGGCCATTAGTATCTCCTCGCTATCGGCCAATAGTACTACATCATCATCATAAACTAACTATGTAATATAAATTATGTAACGTATTTATTGCTGCACATTTCAGCAGATTTGTAATGCGAAAAGCAGTCGAGAAGCCTACAGTGCCATTAGGAGAATAAATGCAGAAACTATGCTGCTTAAAACGGTCTGAATTAAACATGAAATTCGTTCTTTAATGGCGTTTTTCCTCCTTTCTCAAGTAATCTTTATCGAAGCTTTGCTAAGGAAGAACTGTATTTTATACAAAGTTATCGATTTGTTTTTGTTTTAATAATGAATATCAAGTTATTTAATGTTTAATATAAATTCTGCGTTACCTCACCTCATAGTCCGTCTTTTACGCCGTTTCGTGATGGTTAAGACACTGCGCTACAAGCCGGAAGGTCGAGGGTCCAAGTCCCGGTGTGGTCAGGTTTTTTAAACTGACCCAAACTTTCTGGTGGCACTATGTCCATGGGGTCGACTCAGCCTCTAACTGAAATGAGTACCAGACACTTGTTCTGGGGATAAAGGCGGCCGTCACGCAAGGCTGAAAATCCGGCTGACATGAAGTGCCGATTGTCCAAAAAAAAGTGGGAGCCTTAACCTCCTACTACCCCAAGGGACTCCTGAGGCCTGTAGTGGAATTACTTTACTTAATTAATTTATTTATTTATTTCACCTGTTGGAGTTAAGACCGTAAGGTCTTCTCTTCCACTTCACCAGGGTTAAATTATATAATAACAATTATGAATTATCGATAATGATACATAATAGATATAGACAGGCTACACAATGTAAAGTTGACAATGGGAAATAAATAAAAATTAAAATGATAATGATAATAATGATGATAATTATGATAATAATGATAATACTGATAATAATAATAATGATAATAATAATGATGAGAATTATGATAATAATGATAATACTGATAATAATAATAATGATAATAATAATGATGAGAATTATGATAATAATGATAATACTGATAATAATAATAATGGTAATAATAATAATGATGAGAATTATGATAATAATGATAATACTGATAATAATAATAATGGTAATAATAATGATGAGAATTATGATAATAATGATAATACTGATAATAATAATAATGATAATAATAATGATGATCATCATCATCACCTGCATTCATGGATTAGGTCTGTTGACCCGTTCCGACTGCAGCCCATCACTTTCTAGGTCTGCTCACATCTCGGGTGCCTTTATTTTTGTATGTTGTTATTTGTTTTGGATATCTATCTTCATTCATTCTGTCTATGTGTTGCTTCCATTTTTGTCTATATGTATCTATTTTATCAGTTATTGCAAATATTTCAAGTTCCTGTCTTATTTCTGTGTTCTTGATTCTGTCTTCCTTGGTGCACCCTTTAACAGATCTCAAAAATTTCATTTCTGCCGCCGTTATCCTACTTAGATCTTGTTTTTTATGTATCCAGGCTTCTGATCCATAGAGCAGTACCGGTACAGCCAATGTTTTATAAAATTTCAATTGGGTCTCTCTTGTTGTTTTATTATTTAGTGATCGTTTTATCGTAGCACATATTCCCTGGAATTTTGTTATTTTATTAGTTATATCATTATCATAATTAAATGAAATGTCACATCCTAGATAATTGAGATGGTTCACCTGTTCTATGATTTTGTTTCCTATTACTATTTTGGATCTGATTTGATTTTTCCCTTGGAATTCCATTACCTTAGTTTTTTCTATGGATATTTTGAGATTATATTGTTCACATATATTATGTAGTTTAAAAATATTCCTTTGAAGCTCGTCTTCCGTATTTGCTATTGTTACCTGGTCATCAGCATATAATAATGTTTTCAAGTAGTGTGTTTTATCTAATTTTATTGCACTATATTATAACAAGATATTCATTGTACGTAGTATAGACAGAGGGCAGTGGTTTTACTTCCCGCAGGTGGGTGTAAATGTAATATTACAGTATAGTTATTTAGGTTGACAATCCGGAGATGTAGGACGTTGAACTTTCAATAATGGTCGCCATTGCTGGTATGTACGACAAAACACACTATCACGCAAAAAATATATTTACAAAATAATGGATGAATGAACACTTGCATTGACCGTGGAGAACTAATGGTTATCATGAACGTCTCTTTTTTCGAGATTCGCGGGTTTAACCCGGCCGGGATGCATTAATTCTTTCAATTCTAAAAATCATCGAACCTCAAGCATGATTTTTTTTATCGTATCACGTCCAGATATGAAATTCTCGATTACGTAGGTCATCACGGAAAAATAAAATATTATTAGAATATATTTATTTAGCCTGGTGGAGTTAAAGCCATGTGGCTTCTCTTCCACTCACCAGGACAAACATATGTTACATATAAATACAAAAAATTACAATAATAGTCATAGTAAACAATTCATTATTTGTCAAATTGAATAATAATGAAAATAATGTCTAATAATGCAATGAAATTAAATACAATTAAAATTAAATCAATGATATAATGAATACAGAAAGGAATAACAGCTCGAATCTACTATACGTAAAAAGAAAAGAAAGAACAAAATACAAAGAAAGTAATAAACTACAATGAATTAATCTATGCTTTTATACAAGGCATTAAGTAAATATATTAACGAAATTTAAATCTATTTTTATTAAATAATGGAAAAACACATTATTAATTTTTAAAAAGTAATATTAGTGAGTTGTTTCTGTTAGTAATTTTATTTTCAATTTGTTTCTGAAAGAAGGTAAAGTTTGGCAGTCTCTGACATACGGTGGAAGGGAATTCCATGTTCTAGCAAGAGAAATTGTAAAATATTTCGAATAATAGGTAGTATGATGAGGAGGGATATAAAGAACACTGCGCTCAAGGGATCGTGTATCTAATTTATGTGTATCAGAGAGTCTAGTGAAGCGGTGTGATAAATAAAAAGGTAATGATGTGTGTAATATGTTATAGAGAAGGCATAGGGAATGGATGGTTCTACGATCTTGTAGACGAAGCCATGACAATTGTTCCAGGGATCAAATTTACGTAGGCCTATACCACAAATAAAACGTATGCAAGAATTATGAACACGTTGAAGTCTTAGTATTTAGGTCAGTAAAAAGAGTATCACAATAATCAAAATGGGGCATTGCAAGTAGCAGGCGTGCAAAAATAAAATAGTAACTTCATATTGTTCATAACGATTATGACATGGCTTCACAAACACACGTGAATTATATATATACGAATATACAAGTGAATTCCACGTGAAATTGGACATGACAGGTGAAAATTAAAGTTAATTACCTGCTTCCCTTAGTGGGATATTTTACACCTCTCATGTTCAGAGTTCACAAACATGGATAGAAACATGTTATACAATCACCGGGGGTTATATCAGAAATCTATCTAAACATGTGCAATTTATAAAAAAAATGTTTAGGATATATTAGTATATACAACTATCCTCATTAGAGGATTGCCTCAAGGACAAAGTGATACAGGCAATTAATTTTCGAAGTTGGTGAAATACATTTTGTAAATACATTTAAAAAAAATGAAATTGGAATTAAAGTATAAATACTAACGGGCTTCCAATATAAAACTGGACCGGCCTTACGGAGTTTCACCCGGCACGCAGTGCTGTCTCTTCCTCCCGCAATTCACCCTGCCTGCCACCCGTCCTTGAATTGTTTCTTACCTTATAGAAAATGCTGGAAATGTTATCTTCCCGCAGTTAAACAGGCATTATACCGAGTAAACACATTTAGATTGACACGCTGTAGTTCGGGCACTGTCAAGTTTCTGATTTCATTTCTTATGTTGTTCTTCAGTTCTTCCAATGTGTGCGGATTTGTTTTGTACACTTTGTCTTTCAGGCTACCCCATAAATAAAAATCACACAGTGTTAGATCTGGGGAGCGAGTGTTTCTTATTTTGTACTGAACCAGTGGTCTCAAATTTAGTCACAAGATCGTGGATTGTCGATCTGGAAGGAGGTAATTGTCCAGGGAAGTTCCGAATAAATTCCTCGCGAACGCGACGAGCTGATTCGTGTTTATAATAATATTTACACACATAAATGCGCTGCTCTAATGTCAGCTGACGTCTCATCTTGTCAAACGATAGTAAACTGACTAGTTCAAGGACGAGCGGCTGGGGCAGAGTGAAATGCGGACGAGGAGAGAGCGCTGCCTGACGGATGAAACCCTGTGAGGCCGGTCCGGGTTTATATTGGAAGCCCGGTATAAAGTAGAAATTTTGTAAAGATGGTTTCTTAAAATTGAAATTGATCATCTAATGGCAGCGATGGCAATATTAGAAAGATACACCCTGTCCAAATCTAAGGAATTCCAAAATTTAGCTAAGAAACCTGGTATAGTACCTCTTGCCACGATCATCAATTCTGTGACAGTTATACTATCTACTTGGTATTTATCATAAGTAATGCCTCGAGTGATTTCCAAATTATCGATAAATTCACGACTCACGAAGTGAGGATTGAATTTATCTAGAGAATTTGGAATTCAAGAGTGGTATTTGTTAGGACTATTTAACGAATAAAACTAAGTTCTCTACTAAAAAAATAATTATTTGAATATAGTTACCGATGTTTTAAAATATTTATATAGTTAATGTAAACGGCGACGTTTGAAAACAAATTAGAAATGTGAGGTTATTTATATTCACTGCAACTCGATCATATTATTTATTGCCAAATAGGAGCGCAATATTGTAAGAATGTACTCTAGTGGAGAAATAATGAAACACATCAAACTATTATAATCAACATTTCAGGTTAATCATTTATATTTTGAATAAACAACTCAATAAAATCACTGAATATATTCATTATTTGCTATATTCAATGTATTTGTTGGAGAAAAATAATGGTCTAACCTGTTCAGAATATTAAAAAAAGGAGGAGCTTTCTTTATCACAAAAGCAGGAGCTGATAAAGAGCGAGGTGAAACACGACTGTCATTGGTGTAAAACGGAATTCATTGAAACGTGTTTCTTACAATATTGCGTTCCTTTGGCAATAAATAGTATTATCTCGTTGCAGTGATAAACAAAAGAAGTAGATGAAGCGTACCTATCGTTTCTCATTTGTTTTCAAACATCGCCGTTTACATTAAATATATAAATATTTTAAAATAAGTATAGTTAAATAATGATTTGTGAGTAAACAGCTTAATTTTATTCGTTAAATAGTCCTAACAAATGCCACTCTTGATTTCCAAATTCTCTAGATAAAATGGAAATCACTCGTGGCGTTACTTATGATAAATAGAAAATTAAAAATCCCTTTGTTCTTGCACTTTTTAATGTTAAATATTTCGTTTTCATTCAAATACTAGATAGCCCTTGGGTATCCAAAAAGTCATATTTTTTTTTAAACTGAAATAAACACAAAAGTGTGTTCTGAAGGAAAAACGTTTTATTTGAACTTAACAATTTTTAAAAAGAAAAAATTGAGACTCGTCACCATGTTTAGTGCTACGGCGCATTGCAAGCCTTGACCACCTCAACTATGAGCCTCCATCCATTTCTATCATCTGCCTTCCTTCTTAATCCCTGGAATTTCACTTAGTCGTCTTAAATGTTTCAGTCCGACTTGCTTAGTTTGGGGATTCTCAACGGTGTACGTTTTTACGGGGTGAGATTGTCAGCCTCACGTCCAACCCCCAGCCTGGAAGACCAGGGTATCTATTTTTGTCTGGGTTATCATCCTTCGCCTGTCCAGCTTGGGAGATCCTACCAGTAGCTAAACTACCGCTGGAATAGCTCTTGGGATCATTTAACCACTACGACAAAGTAGAGATACCGTCGGGGGGGGGGTTTGAGACTGAAAGGGTTAAATTAATTTTCTAAAACTTATTATTCAGAAAAAGTATCCATGATTGATTTTAAGAAGACCAACAAAACAAAATTGGTGGCATTTCCTGTTTACTCGATAGAAGTTTTTTGTTTAATTGCTGGTAAATTTCATCATCATCATCATCATCATCATCTTCCAGGGATTATGCCTGATGGCTCGTTCCGGTTTCATGAAAGCTAGAATCGTTAAAATTGTTCAGAGCATCTTCTGTGTGAGCGACCAACAATTATCCTTGCGCGCGGTTTATAATTTAGCAAGTAAATAAATTAATGTGATCCCACAACAGGACCAGAGGCCCTTGGGGTAGTAGGAGGTTAAGGCTCCCACTTTTTCTAGACAATCGGCACCTTATGTCAGCCGGGTTGTCAACCCTGCGTGACGGCCGCCTTTACCCCTGAACAAGCGTCTGGTACTCATTTCAGTTAGAGGCTGAGTCTACCCCAGGGCCATAGTGCCGGCAGAGGGTTTGGGTCAGTTTAAAAATCCTGACCCCAACGGGACTTGAACCCTCGACCCTCCGGCTTGTAGCTCAGTGCCTTAACCACTACGCTACGGCGTGCCCCCCTTATCATTTAGCAATGATTTTGGAAATCTTCTTTCTAGCATTGTATCAATATGTCTTTCCAGTCGTTCCTATATTTAATTATTCGGTCTGTAATAAAAGTTTCCGGGCTATGTGGCCGTGGTCTATGACTGGCGTTTCTTCCAGACGTTTCTCCCTCAACTGCAGAGGGCATCTTCAGTGGCGAGCGCTTCCAGCTGTTGCTTCCCTGTCGTAGACTCGACTGCGAATGATTCGCGGTCGAGTCTACGACAGGGAAGCAACAGCTGGAAGCGCTCGCCACTGAAGATGCCCTCTGCAGTTGAGGGAGAAACGTCTGGAAGAAACGCCAGTTATAGACCACGGCCACATAGCCCGGAATCTTTTATTACCATGATTACCGGCCGTGAAAGCCTGCATTCCACTATTCGGTCTGTAAGTTTGAAAATATTTAGTTCCTTTCTGGTAAATTTAACATGTTTAATATTGTATATTACGTTGGTGTATGTATTTTCCTAGCTATAAATAAACTATGAACTATAATAGGATTCGGAATTTGATGGACTTTGTGTGCAAATCTTTGTGAATAGAAAGTGCTTATTAATGGTAGCCATATTTCTTTATCTGTAACGTAACCTCGTTAACAGCGGCGTTATGCGGTCGGGTTTTCAATGACATTACAGACTTCAAAACGAAAATGAGATGTTATAGAATATGCAAGGGACGTAAAATCGAAATGTTGACAGGAATTATGGCGGCCAGTCATGTCAATTTGCTGTCATTAACAACACTAGAGACTACACACACAGCTGAAGTTATGGTAACACCGTTAAAGTTGAATCAGAATTGAACCCTCCCGCCCATTCCTTGTCATTCTAGTGACCGACATTGCCCCGTATCACTCGCTTTTCTCTAACATTTCGTCGGCTAATAACAATTTCATTTGTTTGAGCTCTTTCAATATTTCAATTATTCTATTGTTTTCTTATGTAAAACAAACTAAACAGCTCTATATATATATATATATATATATATATATATATATATATATATATATATAAACTCCTGGCGCGACAGGCCTACAAGCCGGCTGCTGGCCTCACATCCACATGTGTCAATCACAGAGGTACATGATAATTCAGCCAGTGTAGAGGTGATATGTGGTCAGCATGTCGAGTCCCCCAGCCGTTATAGGTGGTTTTCTCAACCTGGAGCCGCTACTTATTGTAGCTACCCAAATGCATCACGATGCAGGGTGGGCACCGGTCCCATACGGGCCGAAATACCATGAGAAAATTTCTTGCCCCATGGAGACTCGAACCAGCGTAAGTCCCGTAGCTCTGCGCCAAGGCTTCCTGCCTTAACCACTCGGCTACGGCGCGGGACATATATATATATATATATGGTATGATAAGAAAAATAAATGCCTGGACGGGATTCGAACCCGGATCTCTGAGTCTGTACCTCAGCGTGATATCCATTACACTACCAGGCGAATCCAGTTCAAACACTTATTTTTCTTATATACGTATTATACTCTCCATTATTACTAGATGTCGCGAGAACACTGTCTTCACTGCCATCTAGTAGCTGACTATATCAAGTAAGCAAATTAAAGAGAATATTTATTTTACTTTATAGCAGTGACGCTTTATCGATGTTATAATTAAATCTTTAATGTTAAAGATTTAATTATAATATATATATATATATGCTTACAGGGTGAAAATTATTTAAACTCACAAACTCTGGGAGGTTGTAGGGGACACCAAAACAAATATTTTCCCTAATGCCATTTTTTTTCTATGAGGATTATTTAAACCGGTAGAGGAAGATTTCTCTAGCGGCAAATTAATTAAACCAACATACACTTTTCCATTTTTATTACCAAGAGGCAACACATTAACACAACTCAATTACTTAAATTACAGTAGAGGTTCAAAAATGCCTCCATTGACATGTAAACTAAGGTTACACCGGCGGATCGTGTTCTAACACGGGCAAAAACTCCAGGAGTGTCGTTAATTGCTCCTGCTGCTGCTACTATTCGGGCAACCAGATCCTTTTCTGATGCAACAGGAATTGTGTAAACAAGGTTTCGCATCTCTCCCCACACAAAAAAATCCAAAGGGGTCATATCTGGGGATCGAGCAGGCCACGGTACAGTACCACCTCTGCCAATCAACTTTTCTGAAAACCGTTGGTTCAAGAACCGACGCACACGACGACTGAAATGTGCCGGCGTCCCGTCGTGTTGGAACCACATGCGTTGTCTTGTAAAGAGCGGGACATCTTCCAGCAATTCTGGAAATGCTCTAGCGAGAAAATTGTAATAGTGCCTGCCATTTAATGGCCTAGGTAGGAGATATGTCCCAATTAAACAGTCCCCAACAACACCGGCCCACACATATCAGTGTACACACTCCAGGTGTATCGCTCCATTAGTAAACAGATACAATTCACTACTACACTGGTGGACAAAACAATTCCTACCATCAACAGCAGTTGCAGCCATGACAACTGAAGAGCGTAATACGCCCTCTACCGGTTTAAATAATCCTCATAGGGAAAAAATGGTATTAGGGAAAAACATTATTTTGTTTTGGTGTCCCCTACAACCTCCCAGAGTTTGTCGGTTTAAATAATTTTCACTCTGTGTGTATATATATATATATATCAATGATATAGGTTAACGTAACAAATACATATATAGAAATAAATACACATAAACTTACTCACTGACACCCGGAGGTTCACAGTCCTACGTACATAAGATGTCCATACGTCCATATCCTCGACCAAGGTTTTCCAATTATCCCTGTTTGATTAATCTCCTTCAAACAAAGGTTAATGTTATTTTCCCACCTCATTCTTGGCCTATTTTTTATTCATTCCCTGTGCAATAATTCACCTTTCTCAAACAATGCTTAATGTAATACTCCACCTAATTTTTGGCTTAACTACTGGACGTTATCCCTAATTTTTTTCTGTAAACATTTCCATATCCCTCTTCTGAGCAATTTCTTACTTACTTACTTACTCACTGGCACTATCGAACCCGTAGGTTCATGGCCGCACGGACATAAGCTCTCCATACATCCCTATCCTGAGCTAATGCTTTCCAATCATTCCCTGTATAATCTACTTCCCTCAAATCATAGTTAATGTTGTTCTCCCACCTCATTCTTGGTCTACCAACTGGGCGTTTTCCTTCTGGCTTTCCTACAAGAAGTTTCCATGCACATCTTTCATTTCCCATACGCGCAACATGTCCTGCCCATCGCAGTCTACGGGACTTAACTGTTCTTATTATATCTGGCTTCCTATAAAGACCATGTAGTTCATTATTAAGTGGTCTTCTCCATTCACCTGTCTATTCATCTCTCTTTGGTCCAAAAATTTTCCTAAGAAAGAGCAATTTCATAACAAACTTTAACTAACTATCGAACCCGGTAGTTTGCACGGACTGCGACCCTTCTGGTCCATAAGAGTCCGTTACTGTATTTGGATCTTTACTCGCCTAGAGAATCTGCTAATATATTTAGATATCCTAATTGAAATGTCCAGATCATAAATGTAAGTGCTATCTATTTTTCTTTGCCCGGGCCCATCAGACGCAAAGATTGATTAATCTTTCCTATATACATTTAATAACGTATATTAATTATTAACAAGAATTCTTAAACACACTGTAGTAATTTATATGACTCGTATTTAACTCAATGTAATATATTTACAACCATGAAAGCTAGAAGGGAGAGGGGAGCTAAAATAACCTTGAGAAAGCTTGTAGACAGAAAAAAATATAAGGCTGGAATAGCATAGCTAACAAGTAGAGTAATTAAACACTCTTGATTTCTAAAAATAAATAGAACATTGAATAATAAAGCCCATAAACAAACAAAATTAAAATATTATAAAACTGGCTGTCCCTGTCCTTTTGTATGGGAGTGAAGCTTGGATTGCCATTACCAAACAAGAAAGTAAAATCCAAGCAGCCGAGATGAAATTTTTAAGAAGAGTAAAAAGCTGCACTAGAATGGACCAGATAAGAAACGAGGATATCCGTGAAGAACTGCAGATCTACTCCATAAATGAAAAGATATTTAACAACAAGATACAGTGGAAAGAACATGTAGAAAGAATGGAAGAAAGTAGATTACCAAATAAAATCTTCCATTATTTTCCAAGAGGAACAAGAGATGTCGGGCGTCCTCGGAAGAGATGGTCTTAGATCTATTAGTGAAGACGGAACAGGCAACTCTTGCCTAAACCAGGAAGTGAAGAAGAAGAAGAATAATAATAAGAAGAAGATTTTTAAAATAGAATTTAATATTCCAATTATATCTTTAAAGTTGTAATATGAAAAGCTGTTTAAACATAAATTATTCTTGATCATTACAAACTTTAAAGAAAACAGAAATAATAACAAAAATAACAATGTTTACTCATGCATACTTTTTTAGTCCAGCCGAGGGTTAGGGTCCATACCCCCGGTACCCTACCCTCGCTTACCGGACTAAACACAAAACAACACAGATCTCCTCGAGCTGACGTCCACCAGACGCTAACCAAATAATTGAATGATGAATGAATGACCCTGTTTACAACTTGCTTCACATATTTGAGTGTTCCGATGAAGAGGGGAAGTTGCGCACTTACAGAAGCGCAGAGGGAAGGGGTAGGAAGGTGAATGGGAGTAAACACAAAGAGAAAGGAAATTGGCACAGTTCATAAATCTCACTGAGAGGGAGGATAACAGTAGAGAGATGTCACGTACCGAAATCGTACTTTCGGTACAACTTCATGCCCACGCGGACATAAGTACTCTAATTATCTCTATCCTCAGCTAATATTTTCCTATCATTACCTATCTAATTCACTTCAAATGTTATGGTTAATTTTATTCTCCAACTTCAATGTTGGACTACCTAGTGGACCTTTCTCTCTAAAATTTAGTACGTGCTCCGTTCTCTTTCCTATTCGTGCCACATGCCCTGCCCAACGCAGTTCTTATTGCATATACTTTTGGACAAACATCAATGTTATACATTTTTCTCCATTCACCTGTCTGTCCGTATCACTACAACTCAAAAAATCCTAAGCACTTTGTTCTCAAACACTCGTAATATTCCTCCTTTCGGAAAATAAAAGATCGTAAATGGAAGAATAGCTACTTTAGTCTAATATTTTTTCTAGAATCGTTGAATTAACAAGAGCCGCTATAATTGAATCTATCGAGTAATTCTACGGAAAACTAAAATAAAATAATATCATCATCAACATCATCCGGTATCATGGCAGCTGCCGCCGTCTTCCGCAAACCAAACGCCATTCCTCTCTGTCCATCCATTGATCTTCCTCAAATCCTCTGATATTCATAGCTGCTTGTACCCTTTCTATCCAAGTTTTCTTCGGTCTTCCTCTCTTTTTCCTTTCCATTGTGATCCATTCCATAACAATTTTAGACAATCTTTGCCCTGCCATTATTTTTACATGCCCATACCACTGTAATCTTTTCTTTTTTATATTGTCTATGAAGTCCGGCTCCTCTTCTACACCCATAATTTCCCTTATTTCTTTATTTCGTATTCTATCCATTCTAGATTTTAAAGCTGATCTTCTTAAAACAACCATTTCTTCTTCTTCTTCGTCTTCTTCTTCTTCACTTCACGGGCTAGGTAAATTGCCTGTTCCGGCTCACTGTTTTTCTGTCCATCTTTTCACTGGCCTTCCTACATTCCTTGAACCTCTTGGCTTGTAGTTGAATGCTGCTCTTGGTAATCTTGATACATTCATTCTTTCCGCGTGTGTAAACCATTTCTCTCTATATTCTCTGATTTTCTCATCCAATGGATATATATTTAACTCTGTTCTTATATCTTCATCCCTTATCCGATCCAATCTTGTGCAGCCTTTTGCTCTTCTAAGGAAGTTCATTTCTGCGCTTTGTATTCTACTTAGCAGTTTTTTGGTCATTACCCAAGTTTCGCTCCCATAAAGTAATGCAGGAACTGCAATCTAGCATCTCTTCTTGTTTTATTCTTTAATGTTTTATGTATAGTTCCGCATATACATCAATTTCTGCACTTAAAATTATTTTCGTTTCCTTGACAGGAATTTGCCAGACTTCAGCACCATGTGTTAAAATAATATAAATGTAAAAATGTTGAACCTTTTGAATTAGAAAAGAATATTTATGGAATAGTTGCAAATTTAAACAAAAAAAGAGGACAATACAGGATAACAGAGTGGAACCCTTGATAGAGGTCCACTTCAGGGAGTAGGCGCCCCTGCCCTTTTGTGAGCTCCAGGTCCCACTCGCCCAGTGGGTAGTACCTGGGTAGGGCCCCGTCCACAGGATTACGTGGGGAGAAGAAAAGTCTCCAAAGCCGTAGTGAAGGCAACTTCTCTAAAAGACGAACACTCCGAAATTCCAGTTCCCTGCCCTCCAGGAAGAGGGGTTTGGCTAGAGGCTGGTAACCTCTACTAGTAAAAAATAACTTACTCATAAACTTCTATCCAAAACAAATAACAAAATACAAACCTAAAGGCAACCGAGATGTGGGCAGACCTAGAAAGAGATGGGCTGAAGTCGGAACGGGTCAACAGACCTAATCCATGAATGCAGATGATGATGAATACAAGAATAAAACTGTATACATGACAGTAAAAATTGTAAAAATTAAATTTCTTAAAAAAACTTAACAGACAGAGCAAAGAAGTTGTTGACCAGCGAATTAGACAGGTTCATTTTTATCATTGCGAGATGACGTCTTGGCCAGAAAGCTCATTACAGTTTTCATCAAGTTTTCCTGCACAGAAACTTATTACAAACTTGTTGGGCTTCCCTTCCCTCTCCACTTCATGATTCTCCTAGGAACTCGTCTCACAAACCATGGACTTACCTCCAAAGAAACATTAAACTTTGAGTGCTTACGTTTGAGCTTAAGAAACTCTTCAAATTTTTCCCTTTTTTCCTCACAAAAAAATTAGGTGTCCCAATGTTTATATCTTAAATGACACTAATAAAGAAAATATTTCCAACTCGTTAAAAGAGTTGTTTGACATGTAAGTTCTTACCTACCTACAGATAAATTTGACAAAAAAATGTTAGTTCTACGTATTTATTGCAGTTCCCATCTCTTCTTTTATTGCTCATTCGTACCACATGTCAAGAAGTAAAATAAATCAGGTATGAAATCAAGGTATGGGTAGACAAACATCCTTCAATAACGTCTGAAATTCACTATGTATTAAAGAAAAGATATAAACTATATTTTCTGCTCCTCAATTTTATACTAGAGAATGACATCAAATCTTCTTCTTCTTTCCAAGTATTAAGCCAAGGCCGGGTACGATCCTATAGAAAATTTTCCCTCCAGCGTTTCATAGAACGGCCCAGAGATCTTCGTCCTCTTGGTATGTAATTATAAACAGCTTTGGGGATCCGATTTGAACTCATGTTAAGTAAAATAAATAATTATGAAAATCATAAAAATTTTGAATGGATCGGAAGTTTGGAAAATGACACAAAAACATGCCAATAGAATAACTGCAGTTGAAATGGATTTTTGGAGAAGAGCTGCCAGAAATTCTCGACTGGAAATTATTAAGAATACAGAAATTATAAAATGGGTGAATGCAGAAAGAAGTATAATGGATGAGATTGAACACAGATGGCTAATATGGCATGGACACTTAAGAAGAATGTTGGACGGAAGGCTACCAAAGGCCGTCTATGCATGGAAAATTGAAAGAAGGAGCAGAAAAGGAAGACCAAGGACAACCTGACAGAATAAGATTCAGAATTCAATTAGGAAATTTGGGGTAACGGATGAAGACACAGAGGGAAGAGAACTATGGAGAACTGTAATTAAATGAAATTTGTGATGGTGCAGTACAAGCTGATATTCTATAAGTCCGTAGTAATTTATGTATTTCTAAAACTCTGGTTAATTATTAAGATTGGTTGGAGAAAACCCTCAATGATGAGAAAAATTTCCAAAACGAATGAATGATTATAAAACTTTCACATTTTTATTTATTGAATACATATTTATGTATTACATAAATGGATTTTTGGAGGGGATCGACAAGAATTTCAACAAGGGATGAGGTGAGAAACAGCACAATAGGGGAAATTATGCAAGTTGCAAAAAAATATTGCGGGAAAAAAATAGAGGAAAAACGTTTGAAATGATATGGCCATCTCATAAGAATGCAAGAAGAGAGAATACCAAAGAATATCCTTAATTGGAAAGCTAATGGAAGAAGTGAAAGAGGCAGACCTAGAGAACATTGGATGGATGGAGTGAGGAGAAGTATGGAAGCTAGAGATTTGAGGGAAGAAGATGCACTAGACAGGAACCTGGCGACAAATCACTTTGGGTTGAAGGAGAAACACTGTATTGTGGAATATTCCCAATTAATATATATATATATATATATATATATATATATATATATATATATAGTATATCCATATTTTTTTATATCTAACAACCAGGATCTATAATGACTTTAAAAAATATTTTCATCATCATCCGCTATCATGGCATTTGCCGCCGTCTTTCGGAAACCAAACGCCATTCCTCTCTGTCCATCCATTGATCTTCCTCCAATCTTCTGATATTCATATCTGCTTGCACCCATTCTATCCAAGTTTTCTTTGGTCTTCCTCTCTTCCTCCTTTCCATTGGGATCCATTCCATAACAATTTTAAGCAATCTTTGCTCTGGCATTCTTTTGACATGGCCATAGCACTGTAATCTTTTCTTTTCTATAATATCTTTTCTACACCATAATTTCCCTTATTTCTTTATTTCGTATTCTACCCATTCTAGATTTTCCAGCTGATCTTCTTAAAACATCCATTTCTGTACTTAAAATTCTTTTCGTTTCCCTGGTAGGAATTTGCCAGACTTCAGCACCATATGTTAAAATGCTCTGAATTATGGTATGATATATTTGTAATTTTCTATTTTTTGAAATATTTTTGCTCCACCAAACAGATTTTAAAGCATTTATTACTTGTTTTGTTTGAGCGATTCTATTTTTAATTTCCACTGTGTATTTTTAATTTCCACTGTGTTATCGCCTGAATGGTCTAATTTTGTTCCCAAGTAAGTGCATTGAATACTAGGTTTTAAAAAAATATTTTCATGTTACCTAAATAGTTTTTTTTGGAATACGTAAAAATCATGAGTGAATTAAATAACAAAATTTCAGTATTATACAAGAGGCAGTAGTATATCATTTGAATTCATACATTCTGTTGCAAATTGAAACAGGGAAGAACATATGGAGGAAGAGAAGAAGAGAAGAAGAAAGGAACGTGTAGTAACGTGGTAGAATTCCCCCCTCCCCTCTATTCGAGACGAGTGTCAAGTTACTCCAAGAAATCGATGAACCATGGAAATAGTCGAGGATTACAGACCGTGGTGCCTATTAGATCCTACATTACGTCGCATCTGCCTCACAAGCCCAGACGTATCAATTGCTAGACACCAGATGGAAGCTGTTCCCATTTACGTCTTTTATAGCTGTACACTCAACAAATTAACATTGCAGTTTTCAAGCATTTTAGATAATTATTCCAGTGAATAAATTTTAATAAATCAAGGAGTTCGACAAGGGTGTACATTATCACCTACATTGTTTAATATATATTTTGACGACGTTATACGAATATGGAAAAAATCAAGTCCCATAGGAATACAAATTAGTAAGGAAATGTATATGAATATTTTAATGTATGCAGACGATCTGCTAATTATACAGAAGTGAAAGGTTGATTTACAAAGAGCCATTTACATGTTGAATCAATTAGGACTATATTATAATCTCAAAGTCTCAACTTCAGAAATTAAATTATGGCTTTTCAGGGCAAAGTGCCAGTCAGAGCAAATATAGTGATCAATAATGAAATAATAGAACAGATAGCACACTTTAACTATCTTGGTTCTGATATAACATATAGCTACAATTGGGATATACACAATAAATTAAACCGATATCAAATTATGTGTGGCACCATAAGAAGAACGCTCCGAAAGACTCGAAGATAAACTCAGCTCAGGTTTTATAAAATCATGGCTATTCCTGTTCTTTTATATGGATCAGAATCTTGGGTACTTACAAAAAAATATATCTCAGACATTCAAGCCACTGAAATGAAATGTATAAGATCCGTAAAAGGATGTTCACGCATGGATAGATTACACAATGAATCAATAAGAAATGAACTGGAGATATTATCAATAATCGATATCTAGACGAGCTCAAATAGCAATGGAAAGAACATTTAGACAGAATGGACAATACAAGATTACCCAAAAAGATCAACGCCTACAAACCACATGGAAAAGTATCTTTGGGACGGCCAAGGAAACGATGGACTTGAGACCGGAACAGGTCGCATTGACCTAATCCTGGAAACGAAGAAGAAGAAGACGTTTTCAAGCATATGGTGTATAAATATATAATTACTATACATGCAATTATTATTCTTTGGTTTTATTATATCTGACTTTTTTTTATTCTTTAGATGTATTTCTACATTCTCATCATCATCATCTGTAAGGCATGGGCCTGTTGGCCCGTTCCGCTCCCCGATGCACAATATGCTACAGGCAGTCCTTCCAACGTCGTTTTGGTCTTCCTAATATTGCTTTGGGGAGTTCGAGTTCATTTAAATTTCCTCGTAGCGGGTAACCAGTCTGCTTCTGAGTAAGTCCATTGCTGGGGCTGCCACCTCAAAGCATTCGAACATGCTTCCATCTGTAAAAACCCCAGGTGAAGGGCTGCCCCTTCAGCTTGTCTCGCCTTTATTGAAGCTTGTTCTTTTTGCCGATCTAACCGTTGAGTTCTTCACTCGTATCCCTGGGCAGGGGCCCTCGTTATACCCCGAGAGATTGGGTCCTGGACTGAACTTAGTCACTAAGATTCTTAGTGTTCACCCTGCGACGAGAACGCGCCTGACAAGAATTACCCAGCTGTATATAGTTACGGCTTATGCCTCCTGTACACGTTGGGCCGGGTTAATAGCCTCGTCTAAAACCAAAGCTAAAGGCAGTTCTATATTCTCTTTAATGTAAATTAATTGTAACGCATTGGAAGTATCGAAGTCGGAGGTTTGTAAGCACATGGACAAGAATTCTACATCCTTCAGCTCTACACTGAACTGATCTTTTCCAATCACTCATTGTACAATTTATCTTCCTCACATCATGTTAACATTTCATTTCATTCTAAACTATCTATTATACGCTTTGTCTCTGGTTATCTTACAAGAAGTTCCCAAGTCCCTTTTTAATTCCTCATTCGTTCCACATCATCTGCCAATTGTAGTCATCGAAACGTAACTGTTCTTACTACATTTTATTTCCCACAAATAGCATGAATCTCACTGTAACGTATTTTTTTCTCCATTCGCCTGTCTGATCATCTCTCTTTGGTCCAATTTTGTTTCTAAGAATGTCACGTTCAAATATTTGTAATCTGTTCTCCTCTCTTAAAGTTGGAGTTCATGTTTCATATCCATATAATGAACCTGGAAGAATAACCGTATAATGTATTTTTAGTCTAACAGTTTTTAGGGAATTTAGGACAACAAGAATCCGTTTAATGCATAATTTGATGCATTCTATTGCTCTCTTCAACATTAATAAGATTAATATTTAATTTTAGGAAGTGATATTTTGAGGTCCCTCCATGGTATCTTTACCTTGTCGTGGTGGAGTGGCTTGCGTGCTTAAATGATCCCGAGAGCTATGCCGGCGGTAGCATTGCTGCCGATAGGGTTACCCATACCGGACTGATCGAAGGTGATAAGACAGACGAAAAAAAGTACCTTGGTCGAAGGAGTGACGATCTTTCACCATAAAATTACAACCGTCAAGAAATGCGGACATGGGTTCAACTAGGGTAAAATTTTCCGGAGGTCAAATAGTCCCCCATTTGGTTCTCCGGGCGGGGACTACTTCAAGATGATTTGAGGGAAGTAGATTATACAGGGAATGATTGGAAGACATTAGCTCAGGATAGGGATGTATGGAGAGCTTATGTCCGCGCGGCCATGAGCCTACGGGTTCGATAGTACCAGTGAGTAAGTAAGTAAGTAAGTAAGATATTTTGACGTTATTTTAATTAAATTATTTTCAGTCTGATCATCTTACCTCAATATTAATGTTGATTTGTTCTTGGACACGTTTCAAAACAATTCTGTTTTATCATCAGCTTGTCCAGACTGGTTAGATTTATGTTGCACATCCTGGATGTTGATGTCAGCTCCATCCTGTGGTTGGCCAAAGAACCTTCGACGGAGCGTGACCTAGTTTGGAGGTTTTTTTGCCAACCACAGGATGGAGCTGACATCGACATCCAGGGTGTGTAACATAAATCTAACCAGGCTGGACAAGCTGATGATAAAACAGAATTGTTTTGAAACATGTCCAAGAACAAATCAACATTAATATTGAGGTAAGATGATCAGACTGAAAATCGTTTAATTAATACGATTAATGATAAGTTCCGTTGAGGTATTGTTAAAATTAAAATATAAAATTATGAAATATTTACCTAAAAGTTCCGTCTCCTCAAATATATTAATTATTTATCTGTAGCGCTTTCGGGACTAGTCCCATCATCAGCAGGGTTCAAAACCAGTGTTTCACTGAAAATCTGGTAAAGGGGGTTACGCGTACTGGGTGCGTTTTCATTTATCAAATGGTCGTTGTTGTTAAATGGTAATTTTGAAGGCAGTTATAGTTGCGGTGGCATTGGAACAGGTAGGATTACTCTAATTCAACTTGACAGTTGTTTACACAAAACTGTCCAATCTTCTTTATTTCATTCAAAAGAATCCATGTACAAGCCCATATGATTATTCTGTTTCGTATCTCTTATAAACACGGTGTCTCTTAGGCCGGGCGCCCACTAAGCTGATCGTGATATGATAGTGATACAACAAATACACTGATCCAACACGGACTTTGACAGCAAAGTGACCTGACGCTCACTGGACTGATTCATAGAACAACATGTCGTCGGAGGACGAGGATGTTCTCGATCTAGTTTATTTAGCTAATATCAATTATTACAACAGAAGACGTAAATGGCGATTCTGGGTACATCCTTTTTTGGCTTGTTAATGTAGAAGAAAGTGATGCTTTTAATGTGTTCAAATAATTAAATATGTATTAAATGACAATTGGAAGAAATATAAGATGTCAAAAAAAAAGAAAGTAATTTATTTATGAAGTTATTTAAATTTAAAAAAATAAATAAAGAAAATGACCAGCTTCATGGGCTAGTGGTCAGCGTTTCTGACTACAGTTCATGAGGTCCCGGGTTCGATTCCCGGTCAAGCCTTAGGAATTTTTCTTGAAGGGAATTATTCCTGTGGTTGCCCATGGTCTAGAATTCAGGTTAAGAACTCTCCTGGTGCTTCATTATCATTTATCACCCATCATATCATCGGGGTAACGTAACTCTGCCTTCCAGGTGTCCCAACCTAAGAAATGGATTATAATTCTGCCAAATCCAGGGAAGAAAGCCACAAATGCCATAAGAGACAACCTGGTGGCATTAGAAAAAAAAAAATAAATAAAGAAAATAGATAAATGAAGGAGTCTATAATTACTGTTTGCATATTTATAAATTCTCAATTACATAAATTCGTATGCAACGTCACAGTTGCTTTCCTACGATCATTTGTTTGGAAATTCACTTGTTACTTATACATTTATTTATTTATTGCGGGCAAATGTGTAAAGAGTTTGACATAAGTTAAAAATACTTTAATATCTTGATAATTGAGCTGTTATTGTAATCTATTTTGTGAATTGTAGGCTTGACAGAAAATAAATTATCATGACATTAAAAAATGTTCGGAAATTCAATTGTTAATTTTAATTGCTAATTGTTAATTTTTATGATTTTTAATAATACAATATTCATTATTTACCAGATTCCGACAATTCCTTGGCAATCCTATGCTATGCCTGATCTTGAACATTTCTGTTACTGTATTGGTTCAATGTAGTATCATAAAGACAAGGATATTCTTTAATAAGTTCAACAAATGTTATATTCAAATCAGAATCGTCTCTCATCTTCACACTTGTATACGAGCAACTCACAACTGACACAACAAAAAGTGGAGCATGCAGCACTTTGAGCGACGCAACACAAACAGTTGGTGTCAAGTTGCTGTCGTATCAGATGAATGGGCTTCTTGCAATTCGATATTACGGGTTATAAAGAAACATACACGCTAGCAACAAGCAAAGCAACAAATCCGTGTCTTGTTGCTGTCGCTTGTCGTACCAGTGGGCGCCCTGACTTACAGTCCACTTCTCCACACTCGCAGAAGAACTCTCTATTAACAATATCTTCTTCAACGCTCTTCACCTTCTTATGGGTTTCTTGACCGCTACTGACTATCAATCGACTCGCATCTGTTTCACATACGGGGATCGAACTATTTGGAAGTATTTTCTTGACTTCTCTTGAATTGAAACCTTGAGAAACAGATCCTTCTAGAAAGCGATTCATAGACATCCGGGAAGTTCCAGCGGGTTTTCCCGACTACTGAGTCGAACATGTGAATCACTATTGCAAATTAAAACGAAACTCGTTTTAGACAGCGAAATTCAAAACCCGCCTTATCAATATTTTCAGAATTTCGGATCATAAATTTGATTAGCTGAGAATTTGTTTAGATTATCAGCTCCTGCATGAAGGTATTTTATTTAAATATTCTGTTTTACACTATCTGCTTTATTATTGGTGTATTTTCATAATCCTGATTAAAGTAACTACGTGATGGAGTTGACATTTTCAGAAAAAACTTAATGGAAATTATAATATTAACAGACACTTGTTTATCCTACATAACATGTCCAGTTAATGATGTGTGCCAATTAGGGGAACACAATATTATATCCAGTATGTAAGCAGAATTAGCTGTTCCAAGTCTCTGTGTGTGTATTGTTATAAAACATGGATACTCTAAGTAGTGGTTAACAACAACAACCCCACAGCCACAGTGGTTTTCTGCTGCGGCGAATAATAATTCAATATTTACCTAGTATAGTTAACTTAATTATAGCTAATATTAGAAATATATCGATAAATCCATTTCAAAATCAAATTAAATTCTGTTGGTTTATTGGTTTCAGTTTTTTGATATCTGAAATGGATATTGCAATGTTATATTTACTATATTATCATTTCAGAGCGCATGAAACCGCATTAATTTAACTCATGTTTTAATAATTAAATATATCCTATCGCTGAAACTATAAAACTATATATATGTCATCAAAAAAAAAGCTTAACTGAGGTCCCAGGTTAAAATCACGGTTCAGGCATTACATATTCTTTTCATGGCATATTTGGCTTTCATTGTTTAATGTCAAAATTTAATTGTAAGATAGAATATTATAAGAAAGTTTTCTTGGGTTTTCCGCGTCTTGGATTCAAGTTCGGCCCCTGGCCACTGACTCCGACGTTTCGGCATGATCCCACATGCCATTATCAAGGAATACTTATATCCGCGAAAATCTGCAATATAACATATATATATATATATATATATATATATATGACATGATAAGAAAAATAAATGCTCGGACAGGACTTGAACCCGGACTTCTGGATTGATATCCCAGTCGTTTCCGATTACGCCACCCAGCAAGTCTAGTACAAACATTATTTTTTTTTTATTATTCCGGCTTTTACAATGAATATACATTTTTCCGGTACCCATGTTCACAGTTAACTACACATTTGTTTCAACACATTTTTCCATTCTTGTCTGTTCATCCATATATCTTCTTCTATTTCCCATTCCCTCTTAGTTTCATTGATTCCCTGAATCCACGTAATATTTGGTCTACCCTTCTTTTTCCTTCCCTGTGGTTCCCAATCCATGATTATCTTAGGTAGTCTTCCTTCTTCCAGCCTTCTAATGTGTCCGTACCAATTTAATTGTTTCTTCCTTATACAATCTAATATTGAATATTGTACCTGCATTTTTTCTTTTATATATGAATTTCTGATTTGATCCTTCCTGGATATTCTTGCAGCACGTCTCCAGTAGTCCATTTCAGTGGCGAGTAATTTGTTTTTCATTTGTGCATTTAAAGCCCACACATCAGCTCCATAGGTAATAATGCTTCTGATTATTGTATTAAAAATAGTTTTTTTTTGTTTCTTTGAAGATATGTTTGTCCCATACTATTCCATTTAGGGCAGATATAGCATACTTTCCTATATTGATCCTGTTTCTTATCTCTGTTTCTTGTTTTCCATCTTTAGTAATTTTAATTCCCAAATACTTATATCCTTCAGTGTATTTAATTGTCCCTAAATTTTCTTCTAGTATTAAATCTTGAGGAAGATCCCCTATTGTCATATATCTAGATTTATCCATATTGATCTTTACACCCCATAAACTATATTCTTGTATTAATTTTCCAGTGAGGTATTCTATATCTTCAAATTCTTGAGCCAATATCAATTGGTTATCTGCAAACTGGAGTGTATATATTGTTGAATTATCTTCTAGTGAGATTCCCATCGGTTTACATTTCTTTTTCCATTCTTCAATAGCTTTTTCAGTATAAATCTTATATAATGTTGGAGATATACAGACAAACATTCGTTTTTCGTTTAATATATTCTCATTATTACGAGTTGTTGTGGGAAATCGGTCTCCACTGCCATCTGGTAGCACCTATCACAAGTAAGCAAATTATATATATTAGGGTTATAACTTTTGGACTTTTGTGAAATAAAATATTTCCTGTGCAACGAATGGGCAAACTTTTGCTTAACGCCATTGAAAAAAGGCCTTCATTTCACTGAGCTTCAAGAAAAGGCCCCCCAAATTAATATTAAATATTGATATATAAATATATTTGGAGTGACTTTTTCTTGAAGCTCAGTGAAATGAAGGCCTTTATCAATCGTTTTAAGTAAAAGTTCACCCATTCATTGCACATGAAATATTTTACACCCATTCATTACACAGGAAATATTTTATTTCACAAAAGTCCAAAAAGTTATAACTTTTGGACTGTTTGTTGAAATAAAGTACTTCCTGTGCAACGAATGAGTGAACTTTTACATGAAACCATTGAAAAAGGCCTTCATTTCACTGAACTTCAAGAAAAGGTCACCCCCAAATCAATATTAAACATTGATATGTTAGGTCTAAATATATTCTGGGGTGACCTTTTCTTGAAACTCAGTGAAATGAAGGCCTTTTTCAATGGTTTTAAGTAAACGTTTATCCATTCATTGCACAGGAAATATTTTATTTCACAAAAGTCCAAAAGTTTTAACCCTAATATATAAGGGCACGTACGACGAATACAAGAAGAAAGGTTACCCAGGAAAACATTGGAATGGTATCCACCTGGAAGAAAAAGTAAACTCGTTGATGCAAGAAATAAGAACTGGAATGAGAACAAGAGGACTGGAGGACATGGAGTGGATGGATAGAGACAAGTGGAGAAGAATAATAATACTTTAGGCACTGAAAGATGTGTAAACATTAAAAATCTGTATATAAATAAATAAGTATGGTATGATAAGAAAAATAAATGCCTGGAGGGGATTCGAACCCGGAACTCTGAGTCTATACCTCAGCGTGCTTTCCATTACACCACCAGGCGAATCCAATTCAAACACTTATTTTTCTTATATATGTATTATATTCTCCATTATTACTAGATGTCGCGAGAACTCGGTCTTCACTGCCATCTAGTAGCTGACTATAACAAGTAAGCAAATTAAAGAGAATATTTTTACCTTATAGCAGTGACGCTTTATAGATGTTATAATTAAATGTTTAACATTGAGCAATGCAAGCTTAATATGGTATGATAAGAAAAATAAATGCCTGAACGGGATTCGAACCCGGAACTCTGAGTCTGTACCTCAGCGTGTTATCCATTACACCACCAGGCGAATCCAATTCAAGAAAATAAGTGTTTGAATTGGATTCTCCTGGTGGTGTAATGGATAACACGCTGAGGTACAGACTCAGAGTTCCGGGTTCGAATCCCGTCCAGGCATTTATTTTTCTTATCATACCATATTAAGCTTGCATTGCTCAATGTTACTTACTTACTTACTTACTTACTCACTGGCACTATCGAACCCATAGGTTCATGGCCGCGCGGACATAAGCTCTCCATAGATCCCTATCCTGAGCTAATGTTTTCCAATCATTCCCTGTATAATCCACCTCCCTCAAATCATAGTTAATGTTATTCTCCTACCTCATTCTTGGTCTACCAACTGGGCGTTTTCCCTCTGGCTTTCCTACAAGAAGCTTCCATGCAAGTCTTTCATTCCCCATTCGTGCCACATGTCCTGCCCCTCGCAGTTTACGAGACTTAACTGTCCATATTATATCTGGCTTCCTATAAAGACCATGTAATTCTTTGCTATTCAGTCTTCTCCATTAACCTGTCTGTTCTTCTCTCTTTGGTCCTAAAATGTTTTGTAAGTACTTTATTCTCAAATACTCTTAATCTCCTTTCCTGCCTTAAAGTAAGACTCCATGTTTCGCATCCATATAATATACCTGGTAGAATAACAGTTTTATATATTTTCAGTTTAACGTTTTTTGAAAGGAGTTGGGACATCAAGAGTCTCTGCAAATGCATAATAGCACGCATTTCCAGAATTGAGCCTATGTTTTAATTTCTTTGTGCATCTCATTCCTATTTGTGATTATTGTTCCTAGGTAATTTGAATTCAGCCACCTCCTCAAAATTTCCCTCATTTGTCATTAGCTGTCCATTTCCATTATATAATGAATTTCTACGTGTGACCATATACTTAGGTTTATTGATATTTACTTCCAGTCCTAATTTCCTAGTATTACTCAATAGTGTGTGCGTGTTGTCCTTTAGTATCTCCTCGCTATCGGCCAATAGTACTACATCATCAGCATAAACTAACAGCTTATTAATACCATTCAGTTGTAAGCCTTCCTCATTCTCTAAAGATTTAATGGCATGCTCTAGTACAAAATTAAATAGTATTGCTCAATGTTAAACATTTAATTATAACATAAATAAGTATATATATATATATATATATATATATATATATATGTGTGTGTGTGTGTGTGTGTGTGTGTTTATGCTTTAGTCTCACATATATTAACAGTAGTTTTATCATCCCAACTTCTATAAAAATGAACTAGAAATATATATAAAATTATTGTTTTCCCAGTTAAGTTATATGGTTACCAAACATGATTACTTGTTTTGAGAGAGAACATAAGGTTAACGAATGTTTAGGATTTTTTTGAGTAGTAGTAGTAGTAGTAGGACTTTATTAGACAAAAAGTAAGATATTTACAATATTATTTACAAATATGGGTCGCACGGGCAGTAAGCCGTACGTGCTGTTGACAGTCCGTTACAATAAAGTAATAATTGGTACTAGTGTAAAGAAAAATAAACAACAAAACAGCAATAACATTACAATTACATAAAGAAAACACAATAATAATATTACAATTAAATAATAACACAATAGAATTATACACTAAAAACATTAACATTACAATTACATAAAGAAAACACAATAATATTACAATTAAGTAATAACACAATAGCATTATACACTAAAAAACATTAACATTACAATTACATAAAGAAAACACATTAATATTACAATTAAATAATAACACAACAGCATTATACACTAATTAATGTATATATAATTGTTAATAATTAATGGTATTGCATAAAGAGATACACAAGTTTAAATGAAGATATACAAATATACCAACAAGAATGGAAGAATCATCTGAGGAGAATGACAAGAAATAGACTTCCAAAATTGGCATTCCAATATACCCCAACTCGACATAGGGACCAAGGAAGACCAAAACATCGGTGGAAAGATCAAGACCATCTTCGCTAGGTTTACCGTACAGGCCACATGGCCTAAAACGAATTTGTTCATGATGATAATGATGATGATGATGATGAAAGAGATACGTACGGAATGTAGAAAACTTCATTACAATAACCTACATGATCATTACAGGAAAGCAGCTGTAATAACAACAATTAAGTCAGGTAGACTGTTATAGGCAAGACTTGTGCCACGAATGGGGAATGAAAGAGCTGATGTGAAGCTTCTTATACAAGAATCAGATGGGGAAAACCACAGTAGGAAGTCCAAGAGTGAGGTTGAAGAGTAACATTAACCATGATTTAAGAGATGCGATTTTTTTAGGGAATTAGCTAATACCCGGCGTGCGCTGCTACTCCTAAATAAATCAGAAGCCGCTATTCATTATCCATCCCGAAGGCAGGTCCTTCACTGCAATCATAGCATTTCCATGCTATGTTTTGCAGCTTTACTAGGGAATTGTGTAGGTGTGGTAGCTTCCCGTTGCTTTCCACACCGGTGAAGGATGATGGTGATGATGATAATGGTAAGGATGATGATGATGGCCATATGATTTCGGGGACCTTTTGGGCCTTAAAGTTTTCCTGGCATTTGTCTTACAGGTGAGGAAAAACCCCGATAAAAACCTCACCCAGAAAAACTGCCCCGACCGGGGATCGAACCCGGGCCCGCTACGTGACAAGGCAGCACGCTACCTCGAGACCACAGCGGTGGGCCTATTCATTATAACTATCCAAATTCCTCACGATGCAGGGTGAGCAGCAGTCCAATTCTGACCATATGGAATTTTAAAGAGGCGTATTAACAGGAAATTATTGGAAAACTATAGCTCAGATAGGTCCGCGCGGCGATGTACTTCCGTGTTCCTTAGGGCCAGTAGGTTAATCGCTTAGATAGAACTAATAATACAAGGTTAAGTTGAGTTTTTTTTTAATTTTTTAAGTTTAATCGACGAATGAGAATCTGAAGTAAATCTCAAAATAAACGTAAAATGATTGTTTTATATAAACGTAAAATTATTGTTTTATATATACTAGTGATGCCAAAGGAAAATGGAGAGGAAAATCTTAGGCATAACTCTGAAGGACAGAATCTCGAATACAACACTTCAAGCGATGTCCTCAACAACTGATCCTGCACAACAAGCCATCAGGAAAAAATGGAAGTGGGGAGGCCACGTCGCAAGAATATAGGACGACAGGTGGACAATAAAAACAACCATATGGGACCCATACACAGGCAAGAGACAGCGCGGAAGACCAAGACGACGATGGGTTGACATCTTCAAAGAACGAGCAGAGGCGCAATGGTCCAGAATCGCCAGATGCAGGAAAAGCTGGAGAACGATGTAGAGCCAACAGTGCATTAACTAATCACAGAACAGACAGTGTATACAAACCAAGTGCTACATCCTAGTCAACTTCTCACCACGGAGTAGCTCACCGGGTGACACTCTCAAATAGAGCTTAACCCATGTACAGGGAGGCCTTTGCCCTAAAGGGACATATCAGGCTTTATTTATTCTTCTTCTTCTGCTTCATGAAATTAGGCCTTTTGACCTGTTTTCACATCAAGTGGGATTTAATGAATCCTCCCATCTAGTAAATGGATGTCCAACATTTCTATGTCCTATTGGTTTGTACTTTAGTAACAGCTGAGGGATTCTATCTGTAGGCATTCTCTTGGCATGTTCATACCAGTTGTTTCTCATGTTGTCAATTCTATTTGTTAAATTGAAAATATTTAAGTCATTCCTAATATCCTCAATTCTTTTCTTGTCCAAAATTGTCACACCTGCTACTGAACGTAGGAACTTCATTTCTGCAGTTTTTATTTTCCTTCTGTCTGAACGGTTAAGAGTCCAATTTTCACTTGCATATGTTAAGACAGGCACTGCCATAATTTTGTAAAATTTTAGTTGTGTGCTCCTCAAAGTTTTATTTTTCAGTGTCCGTCTTATAGTGCCACACATTCTGTATTCTTAATTTATTTATTTATTTATTTATTCATTTATATACTAGTGGTCGCCCAGCGGTCGAAATTCGACCACAATTCATTAAATTTTTACGTATGTCACAAATACGTCATTATGCATTAATTTTCGATTTATTTTAAAAATACGAACGATAGGAAATATGTGGTATAGCTTGGCTAAGCCATATTTAAAAAAACAATAACGCGTCATTTGATATTAAATTTACATTTGGCTTATTACTATGTGTACGGGAATATATATCCCTTCTTCTTTGTCTCTCACTCCAAGCCGTTAATGTTCTATGTCAAGGCATAATGGAAATGGGTGCGAGTATCTAAGTATATAAAAAAATGTAATGAAATTACTGAAACCAAGATGAGACAGGCTTCAATTTAAATATAAACAATAAAATATACTCACTTTTTAAACCACTAATAATAAATACGCGAGAGTAAGTCAATTCACATTGCTGCTGCACAATTTTCTTTTTGCAACAATGCACTTTCAGTATGTACGTAAACATATGAATGAGTACACAATCGAATGAGTAAATACACATAAATTCCTTAGAGGAAATATATTTTATTTTTTATTAATTAAATAAAAATAAAACGTAGTTTTATTTGATTTTCATATTTATTATATAATTCAGTGACATCTGTTTCGGTACACTGTACCTTCTTCAGACATGTTAACAAATTATGAATTGTGTTCCAACTGATCTAAGCAACAATACAACAATATTTATTTAAATTTTTTAATTTAACAATGGGGATTCATTCAAATCAAGTTGAGAATTTAACAGTTTTTTACTACTTTTAAATTTATTAATTTCTACAGCCTCCAAAAGATCCTAACTTCTTACCCTTATCACAAATATGTAAAATTTCAAAATTTGGATCGAAACAATAATTAAATTGGAATAGGTGGTTAGCATATTTTGAATTTTCTAAATTTCTGTTATATGCTCTCATGTGTTCCTTTATCCGAGAGATAAAAGGTCTACCAGTCTGTCCTATATAGACATTGTCACATGTGCCACACTTCAATTTATATACACCTGATAATTTTTGTTTTTTTTGTTTGTTTTGGTTTTATTGTTTTTTATTATATTTTGTAGAGTTTTATTAGTTTTAAATGCCACATTAATGTTCAACTTTTTAAAATGTTTAGATATTTTATTTGAAAGTGGGCCTATGTATGACATTACGACATATTTCTTTATGTTTTCTTTGGGTAAAGGAAAAACTTTGTTAATTGCTATTTTGTAATGAAACTTCTTAATTAAACATTCTATAATTTCAGGGTCGTAGCCATTATTAACAGCCAATTGTTTAATAATATTCAATTCATTATTATATCCCAAGGGTGAAAGAGGGATATTTAAAAGTCTATGAATGTAACTATTAAAGGCTGCCATCTTATGAGTATATGGGTGAAGAGAAGAACTATGGATAGTGGTATCAGTATGAGATGGTTTGTGAAAGATACCAAACTCAAACTTATTATCAATCTATTTTATTTTGTTTAATTTAATTTATTTTTAACACATATTACATGCAAATTTTATTTTTCTGCACTCCTTCTCTATATGAACATTTATTATGCCAAATATCACACTTCTCCGTTCGCGCAATGTGCTTAAAAAGGCGTACTTCGTTTTTCCATTACGTAGTAATATATAGCTACTGAAATAGCTTCAAGTCTATTTGATATATCTATTAAACAATCAGAATGTAATATAGAAACAATGAGGAGAAAATTCTGTATAGAAACGAAAAGGAAAGAAGAAGATAAATTATAACTAGATAATCGTTTCGAAATATATAAAACAGCCACTTGTTTCGGCCAAAATCAATACGAACCATAATGGAGAAATCAGCCCATGAAGTCAGAAGAAAACGACTGAAAAAAAAAGTACAGAAGACGATCATCTGTTAAAGATCTCTGGACCAATCTGTGCTCTTGGAATTTTTTTCTATCCAATCTTCAACTTCCATGTCCTTTAGAAAAGATTTCATTTCCGTTAGCTGCTACATTGATAGCCCTTTTCTTCAAGTCTTCCTGGCAGAGAGTAAAGAAAAAAAGAAAACAATTTCTACGCAGTTGGTCATTCTCATAAAAAAGCAGTAGAAGCACGCGGCCATAATCGTGGCATTCAAAGCCTCAGTGGTCATGTATATTACAATACAGCAAGACGGGTGATGACTGAGATTTTGAAATATTTTTCCTTTGTGTAGGGAGAGAAGATTTCTCCCGGACATGCAATATGTTGTGCATCAGTCAAAACCCCCTGGATCTTTGAGTATAATGCATCTGGTTCCAGGAAAAGAGAGAGATTAAGGTACACATGCCTTTGTGGAGTTTCATCTGTCACTAACAAGAATATCAAACAAACAAATGCGTTCACAAAATGCGGAAAAGAACACAAGATGAGAGATGTCTTGTTTATGAGAAAAAAGTATCAAAAATAAATTTTTAAAAGCAGAATTAGTTTCAAAATGACATATTACTTACTTACTTACTTACTTACTTACTTACCTACTTACTTACTTACGTACTCACTGGCACTATCGAACCCGTAGGTTCATGGCCGAGCGGACATAAGCTCTCGATACATCCCAATTCTGAGCTAATGATTTTCAATTATTCTCTATATAATCTACTTCCCTTAAATCATAGTTAATGTTATTCTCCCACCTCATTATTTGTCACCAACTGGGCGTTTTCCTTCTGGTTTTCCTACAAGAATTATTTTTTTTTAATGCAAAGTATTATTATATCGTCTTCTTCTTCTTATTTCATTGAATATAGACAAGTGACTGTTTATGTTCAATGTCATGCCTATATTGTGCCTTTCATCTTTTCTTCGAGCATCCAATATTTCCTTTCCCAGTTGGGAATTTATCCACAGCTATTTTAATTATTCTGTCGCTTGACATATTTATATCATCATCATCATCATCATCATCATCATCATCATCATGAACAAATTCGTTTTAGGCCATGTGGCCTGTACGGTAAACCTAGCGAAGATGGTCTTGATCTTTCCACCGATGTTTTGGTCTTCCTTGGTCCCTATGTCCAGTTGGGGTATATTGGAATGCCAATTTAGGAAGTCTATTTCTTGTCATTCTCCTCAGATGATTTTTCCATTCTTGTTGGTATCTTTGTATATCTTCATTCAAACTTGTTACTCCAAGTTTTCCTCTGATAATAGTGTTCCTTTGGTGATCCAGTCTATTAACTCCTAACAATGATCGTAAGAAGCGCATTTAGCTTACTTGAAGTTTATGAGAGTTTCTTTTATTTAAAATCCAAATTTCACTTCCATATTTTAGAGCAGCTTTTGTTGTGATGTTATGTAATCTTAAGCATATTTATATCTTCATTAAATTATTTCATTCTATTGTTTATCCAATTTTAAATTTGTTCTGTTTGTAAATTTTCACTTATCTTATCACTTGTAATATGGTCTCTTAATGTTATGTTTTCTACTGTTCTCAGAACTTTAATTTCACATGCATCCAGTAGGAGTCGTGTATCACTTGTTACTGGTCTAGTTTCTGCTGTATATGTACAAACTGGTCTCATTATCGATTTATATATTTTTGTTTTAGCATCCTTTCTTAGAAATATATTTTTCAAATGGTTTCTTTAAAATGCCTGAAACTGTATTGGCTTTATTAATCTAATATATAAAAATGAATGTTTGTTTGTTCGTACTTTATGCGATTGTGATAGGGCTTTTTGCAAAATGTTTAGGGGATTCCCGGGGTGAACATAGGTTATAAGAGAGTTGTGATACTCAACTCCTACACTCTTAAAAATCGCCCTTTGTAGTGTAAAACGTGAAAAAAGTAGCTCTTTGGACACTTAAATGGCTTACGCTGCCTAAACCATAACAAATACACTAAATTGAATATCTCAAAATGCTCTACAAAAAAGTCCGCGACAGCATATGTTTATCTCTTACGGATAACTCACAATAACCATTTTTATCTCTCATTGATGCCAAGAAGATCGAGACAAGTACGTAGATTCCTGTGCAAGCATAGCAGCACATGGCGGGCATTCTTTTACTGATAACTCACAATAACGAATTTTGTCTTTTAGCTCATTTATGCCAAGAAGATCGAAATAGGTAGATTCCCGGGCAACATCGGGTAATCAGCATGGGGAATCTTGAAAGAATTACGATAGACATTTATAATTATTTTTCATTTTACTTATTCAACTAATAATAAGAATGACATTAATTTTTGTCTTTCAGCTCATTTATGTCAAGAAGATCGGGATGAGTAGATTCCCGGACAACACCAGGTAATCCGCACGGGGTGTCTAAAAAATATTAATTTATAATGATTTTTACTTTAGCTAGTTTGATTATAAATTCTTCTTATAAACTTGCATTGCTGGTGATATTTACACCCAACTAATTGAAATTTGATACTTTTTCTATTATGTTGTCATCTACTGTCAGTTTACATCTTATGAGGAATTGTGAGAATGTCATGTTTTTTTTTTTTTGCTTGATATAACCATGTTAAATTCTTTACAATTGACAACGTTTTTCCTTTACCCAAAGAAAACATAAAGAAATATGTCGTAATGTCATACATAGGCCCACTTTCAAATAAAATATTTAAACACTTTAAACAGTTGAATATTAATGTGGCATTTAAAACTAATAAAACTGTACAAAATATAATAAAAAACAATAAAACCAAAATAAAAAAAGAAAAATTATCAGGTGTATATAAATTGAAGTGTGGCACATGTGACAATGTCTAAAAAGGACAAACTGGTAGACATTTTATCTCTCGGATAAAGGAACACATGAGATCATATAACGGAAATTTATAATATTCAAAATATGCTAACCACCTATTCCAATTTAATCATTGTTTCGATCCAAATTTTGAAATTTTACATGTTTGTGATAAGGGTAAGAAGTTAGATCTTTTGGAGGCTGTAGAAATAAATAAATTGAAAAGTAGTAAAAAACTGTTAAATTCTCAACTTGATTTGAATGAATCCCCTTTGTTAAATTAAAAAATTTAAATAAATATTGTTGTATTGTTGCTTAGATCAGTTGGAACACAATTCATAATTTGTTAACATGTCTGAAGAAGGTACAGTGTACCGAAACAGCTGTCACTGAATTATATAGGCTAATAAATATGAAAATCAAATAAAACAACGTTTTATTTTTACTTAATTAATTAAATTATTTTGCTGTTTTGTTAAATTAGTAGGTAAACAAGACTGCATCATCCTTGTAACATGTTATTTTCATTTCTTTATTACCGAGTAAGTATCTTCGTTTAGTTTTGACTTTTTTTAAATAATTTTGTATTAGATCGTAATATGTGAAGTGGAATAAATTAATAACAGATAAAGGTTGAGATAGCTTGTGAAATAGTGTCTCAGTTTTTATTGGATCTCATGTGAAACGGACACACGCTCAGTCTGATGAATTGTCAAAGACGTGATCTCCGGCCTCCAAGAACAAGGCGACAGAAGAATAAATTGGTGTCGAAAGAAATTGAGGAAACGTATTAGTCTAAAGGTGGAACATTTGTCAGTCCTTCCCGTCACTTTAACTCCATATAAAGTGACTAGCATATTTTTCTTTTCAACCCACGCTAAGGCAAAGTAAAATCCAATTATGACCATTCTGTTTTTATTTTATTTTCATTGTAACTTTCTACATTTATATCCTTCATTTTATGTCATTTTTTAGCGTCATATGTATTATTACATAATATTATAAGTCAATAAGTAGGGCTGAAAGTTGAAGGAGCATACTACTTTTAGCTTTTAAACTCATCGAATCCCACTTCTTCTTGATCTTCTCCCTGAGAAAGAGCTACGCTCTAGTGTGAGTTTATGCAAATAACTATTCATCCCGCGCCGTAGCCGAGCGGTTAAGGCAGGAAGCCTTGGCGCAGAGCTACGGGACTTGCGCTGGTTCGAGTCTCCAAGAGGGAAGAAATTTTCTCATGGTATTTCGGCCAGTATGGGACCGGTGCCCATGGGTAGCTACAATAAGTAGCGTCTCCAGGTTGAGGAACCAGCTATAACGGCTGGGGGACTCGACATGCTAACCACTTGTCACCCCTACACTGGCTGTTGATCATCTACCTCTGTGATTGGCACATGTGGATGTGAAGGGCCAGCAGCCGGCTGGTAAAAGGGCAACCGCTGAAAAGTGGAAAGACCCTCAATCGGATTGCTTTATTAGTCCCGCGCCGTAGCCGAGCGGTTAAGGTAGGAAGCCTTGGCGCAGAGCTACGGGACTTGCGCTGGTTCGAGTCTCCAAGGGGGAAGAAATTTTCTCATGGTATTTCGGCCAGTATGGGACCGGTGCCCACCCAGCATCGTGAGGCAATTGGGTAGCTACAATAAGTAGCGGCTCCAGGTTGAGGAACCAGCTATAACGGCTGGGGGACTCGACATGCTAACCACATGTCACCCCTACACTGGCTATTGATCATCTACCTCTGTGATTGACACATGTGGATGTGAAGGGCCAGCAGCCGGCTGGTAAAAGGGCAACCGCTGAAAAGTGGAAAGACCCTCAATCGGAACCAAGGACTCAACGCCCACCTCGGGACAGAGGTTATAAAGTGATACCTTAATACCATACCAGTCCGGTTGTCTGGTTGCAGAGTTATGTTTCATTGTGAGTATAATGTACAGTAGGCAATATTTTTTTTATTGTATACAACTTTCCTCATTAGGTCCACCGCTATGGTCTCGAGGTAGCGTGCTACCTTCTCACGCAGCGGGCCCGGGTTCGATCCCCTGTCGGGACAGTTTTTCTGGATGAGGTTTTTATCGGGGTTTTTCCTCACCTGTAAGACAAATGTCAGGAAAACTTTAAGGCCCAAACGGTCCCCGAAATCATATGGTCATCGCAATCATCATCATTCATATTCATCTTACATTAAGCTTAGGATTAGGAACTCTCCTGGCGCACCATTATCATCATCATCACCCATCATATCATCGGGGCAACGTAACCCCGCCTTCCAGGCGCCCCAACCTCAGAAGTGGGTTGCAAGTACGCCATGTCAGGAGAGAACACCAGGAATTACAACCTGGGGCATTTGCAAAAAAAAACTTTCCTCATTAGAGGATTGCCTTAAGGAAAAAGTGATACAGACAATTAATTTTCAAAATTGATGAAATACATTTTGTAAATACATTAAAAAAATGTTCAAATTTTAATTGAAGTATATATCTTCTGCTTCTTGTAAGCCCATGTTTCCATTAACAGAGATTTAGGCGCTCTCCCCCTACAGGGAAGCAATTGAACCATACTAATTTAGTTACACTTGTTTTCGTTTAGATGCCACTTGAATGGTCCGTGGTCAGCATTCCGCCGCATACTGACATCTAGGAAACCCAGGTAGTACTAGGACGGGAAAATTCGGTAAATGTTTGCTTAGAGGCCTTTCATTCAGGCATAAGGATCTTTTACGAGCCTGAAAATCTTAAGACTCGGGACCCACGGCTTAAAGTCCCTCCCGGAGTACTTGCTCCTTGGATTTTTCCATCCTAAAAAATCCATCGACTGCGGCCGGGTTTGAACCCGCGACCCTGGAGACCAGAGGCAAGGAGCATAACCACTAGTCCACCGCGGCCGATTTGAAGTATATATACTATAAAGTAGAAATTTTGTAAAGATGGTTTCTTAAAATTTAAATTGATCCTCTAATGTCAGCGATGGCAATTTTGGAGAGATCACCCTGTCCAAATCTAAGGAATTCCAAAATTTAGCTAAGAATCCTGGTATTTGCCTACGCAACAATAGACTAATAGAAATCGAAACTTCGAAAAAAAATTGAACATCTGAAATTCGAAATGTTGGTATTCACTAGCTCCATTTTGTTGACACGTGTACATTATGCGCGAATAAACAGGCTAGTTTTCTTAGAAACACAGCCCATGACGACATATCTTAAACGTATTATATCTCTCGACCTCTTTGATCTTTTTTCCTCTCTAATAAAAGTCCTCTCTCTCCACAGTGTACTTTAGAGAAAGGTCTTTGCATCTCATTTTTATACTTCATTTTTTTTTTCTCTCTTCGTTTAGAGTTTCCATCGCATCCTGTTAAAAATTCTTTTCATTTCATTATTTATTTTTCATTTTTTTTTTTTACGCACTATCATAAAATATTCAGTTGTGTTTTGGATGCATTCTAATGGAAACTTCAATATAAACCTATCTTCTCATCTTTTGAGGTTAGAATTCCATCGTCTCACTTCTCTATAAAGTACCAGTAATGTACAGTGTTTTAATAATCTCTACGCGTTCTTTGTCACAAAATACGAACTTCAAACTATGAGCACGTAATAGTAGTACATAGGCTATATATACAACCCTGAAAAAATTACTAGTTATAATAAAAGTTTGGGAATTATTAATCAAGTTATGAAACCATCCCTTGTACAAAAAAAAACACCAGGTTACGTTTCTATAACACTTTGGCTAGACCAGTGTTGACCTATTGGTAGTGAAGCATGGACACTAAAAAGACAACATGAAAGCAGAATAACGGCTTGAAATGAGATTCATGCGCAGAACAGCGGGTTACACCAGATGGGATCGGAAAAGGAACACCGATATCTTAAAAGAATTGAAGACTACGCCAATTTGGAGTATATTAAACAGTACCAACTAAATTGGAAACACCATCTTGAAAAAATAAGTTCAAATCGGATCCCCAAAGCTGTTTATAATTATATACCAAGAGGACGAAGATCTCTGGGCCGTCCTATGAAACGCTGGAGGGAAAATTTTCTATAGGATCGTAACAGGTCTTGGCCTAATACTCGGAAGGAAGGAAGAAGAAGAAGATATATATATATATATATATATATCGAACTTTATAAAATTCCCAAGGTTTTTATGTTATTATTAACCTGGAACTTTATAAACGCTTTAGAAATTTGATTTTCTACAACTAATTAACTCATGGCGCAAATGGGTGACAATGACCAATCACGTTTTAATTAATTTTACTTTACAACCAATCAGAGTCGTGTTTTATCTCGATAAGTATCGAATTTTGATTACCTTCTTCTCCTTCTTCTTCTCCTTTTCAAGTATTAGGCCTAGGCCTGTTACGATCCTATAGAAAATTTTCCCTCCAGCGTCTTCCGGGAAATTGAAAGCATAATACTAGTCCCATCGATTGGTTGCTGGCCAAAGGAAGGCAAGACCAGTGATGGGGCTGCCATCTTATAGCCTCTGGTCAGGCTTTTCTGGAGAAGAAAAGAAAATAAAGGAAAAAAGAAATGGAAGAAAGGAAAGACTCTCTAGTCCTCGGATGCCCTAATAGCGTCGGGGTCGAAAAAAACAAGAGTTAACCAAGAGAGGTTAGATAGTAAAGTTAAAAGAGTCTGGTATAAGTAAGTGGAAGAAAGGAAGAAATACCAGACCGGTTAAATATAAAAGTAAGGAGCAAAACAGAAGTAAGTGGAAGCTATGTTTTGCTCAGCTTGAGCACCTAGTGGTCGCCATCCACATATCCCCTAGATGGGGACCCTTTATATATGCAAATCAATATTGTGACACTGCTAGACATCATTGCGATGCTAACCGCCTCCCTCTTCACCGAGTATATTACTTGGTCTATGATTACCAAAATAAAGAAAGATCCTCCTTTTTAATATTCTGACCAGGTCACAGCATTATTTTGCAGTAACTGACTCTCTAACAAATACGTTGAATATATCAAATAATGAACAGATTCTTTCCACCTACAGATTTTATAACTGTATGTTTTGTAATTGTGTTTTTAAATACTGATTTTACTGAGATGATTCCGAAAAAAAATTAATAACCTGCATTGATCGTTATAATATACAGTTTGATGTTTCATTTTTTCTTGTGTGAATTCTTACAACATTGCGATCCTATTTGGTAACAATTAGTATGATCAAATTGCAGTGAAGAACAAATGAAACACAAAAAATCTAATTTGTTTTCAAACATCGCCGTTTGCATTAAACACATAAATATTTTAAAATAACTATATTTAAATAATGATTTGTGAATAAACAGCTTAATTTTATTCGTTAAATAGTCCTAAAAAATGCCACTCTTGATTCCAAAATCTTCTAGATAAATTGAAAATCATTCGTGGCATTACTTATGGTAATCAACATCTAAAATAAATTATTTAATTTTTTTATTAGATACGAACAAGTGCCCAGTAGTAGACCAGAGTGAGGTGGGAGAATAACAAGAGATTTAAAAACATCAGGTCAAGAATATTATGTATGAAGTACTAATGTCCGGGCAGCCATGAAACTACGGGTTTGAGAACAGAGAGTATTATCGTCTCACTATGACGGTTGTCCAAGCTCGCTTTGTTTCCCCGCAGCTGTTATAAAAGTAAAGTGATCCCACAACAGGCCCGGAGGCCCTTGGGGTAGTAGGAGGTTAAGGCTCCCACTTTTTCTAGACAATCGGCACTTTATGTCAGCCGGGTTGTCAGCCCTGCGTGACGGCCGCCTTTACCCCCAGAACAAGCGTCTGGTACTCATTTCCGTTAGAGGCTGAGTCGACCCCAGGGCCATAGTGCCGCCAGAAGGTTTTGGGTCAGTTTAAAAATCCTGACCCCACCGGGATATATAATTAAATACAAAGATGCTGACTACCGCCACTATAGTAATCCGCATGTTTGATTATCGCGCGGCATCCGCTTTTATATAAACGGACAACCATCATAGTGAGAGGATAATACCAGTAGTTACTATTAGAAAAAAACTGCACTTTAACTAGCGTGAAACAACAAGAGTGTCCATGCGCCAGAGTTTATAGAGCCAGCGATAACCCACAATCGAACCACATATCGATTATCACCCTCGATTACTATCCGTCGCAATAAAATATAAATGACCAACATTTGCAATAAATCCCCAAATCTATGTCAAAATCATATTAATAATAACAAAATTACCAAATGTTCATTAAAAATGGGTGTACACCTACTTATCACTGCCTAACGCTGATCCAACCAGCGATAACCCAAAACAGCGATGGAAAAATCATACTTACTTACTCACTGGCACTATCGAACCCGTAGGTTCATGGCCGCACGGACATAAGCTCTCCATACATCCCTATCCTGAGCTAATGCTTTCCAATCATTCCCTGTATAATCCACTTCCCTCAAATCATAGTTAATGTTATTTTCCCACCTCATTCTTGGTCTACCAACTGGGCGTTTTCCCTCTGGCTTTCCTACAAGAAGCTTCCATGCAAGTCTCCCATTCCCCGTACGTGCAACATGTCCTGCCCATCGCAGTCTACGAGACTTAACTGTTCTTATTATATCTGGCTTCCTATAAAGACCATGTAGTTCATTGTTATGTAGTCTTCTCCATTCACCTGTCTGTTCAACTCTCTTTGGTCCAAAAATTTTCCTAAGTACTTTATTCTCAAATACTTGTAATCTTCTTTCCTCCCTTAAAGTAAGAGTCCATGTTTCGCACCCATATAATATAACTGGCAGAATAATAGTTTTATATATTTTCAGTTTAACGTTTTTTGAAAGGAGTTGGGACATCAAGAGTCTCTGCAATGCATAATAGCATGCATTTCCAGAATTGAGCCTATGTAGGAAAATCATAGACTATGTAATATACTCTTTGGAGAAAATAGCAGTTAGCATCACAATATTGTCTAACAGTGTCATAATATAATGATTTACGTATTTATATAAATAGCCTACTTCAAAATTGTCTAATAATGTTGTAAAAATTGTTTGAAAAAGTTTAAAATATTAAATAATGTTAGTAAATATAGTAGAAGACCTGTAGTTTACAACAATATAACTGAAAAATCAAGCGCTAGTAGAAATGCAGTTGAGCCCATAATTATATGTGAATTACTGTTTATTTCTTGATTTAATGAATTTGTGTGATTACATAAAGTTTACACTTAGGCTGTTTTAACTCTGACATAGTGGATAGGATCGTGTTCTCATAAAAATAAGAGAGAGAGAGAGAGTTAATAAATCTAGATCTAATAATTCTTCAAAAATTACAGGTTTCCTCTTACAATTCAAATTATGTACTGAACATCTAATCTCTAACAGTATTTCATTTCTAAGCATTAAGTTGGGTAGTAACCCTCTCACACCACTATCTGAATATCTAGAGCATGGGGCGGGGCTTGCCTCAACTCCCTTATGGTTGTTATCTTGGAACAAAAGATAATAGAAGCACAATGATTATAGTGTATCCACAAGTTATGAGTTGTGAAAAGTTGTGCAATGTTAGCCCAGGTATATAAATACTTGAAATTGTTCTCTTTGGTCTAACATGGCGTTATCAGGAGGCCATGATGTTAGTTATGCAATATACATGCAGTACCAGATAACTGTTAATTAACAATCCGAGCTATCTCAAACACTAACCACAGATGATGTATGACTAAGTCCCCCCTCTTCCCAACCACACTTCTCTCTACCTCACTCTACCACCTTTCTTTTTCTGCTATACTCTACCTCCATTCGATTTTGTCGCAAAACCTTGTAATTTCGTATAGTTAGGGAGTTCCTACAACAAGCCACGAACTCCGGTATCTACAGAATGTCTAGGAAGTTGTATCCCAGTTTAATCATCATCATCATCATCTGCATTCATGGATTAGGTCTGTTGACCCGTTCCGACTTCAGCCCATCTCTTTCTAGGTCTGCCCACATCTCGGGTGCCTTTAGGTTTGTATTTTGATATTTGTTTTGGATACCGGTATCTATCTTCATTCATTCTGTCTATGTGTTGCTTCCATTTTTGTCTATATGTATCTATTTTATCAGTTATTGCAAATATTTCAAGTTCCTGTCTTATTTCTGTGCTCTTGATTCTGTCTTCCTTAGTGCACCCTTTAACAGATCTCAAAAATTTCATTTCTGCCGCCGTTATCCTACTTAGATCTTGTTTTTTATGTATCCAGGCTTCTGATCCATAGAGCAGTACCGGTACTGCCAATGTTTTATAAAATTTCAATTGGGTCTCTCTTGTTGTTTTATTATTTAGTGATCGTTTTACCGTACCACATATTCCCTGGAATTTTGCTATTTTATTAGTTATATCATTATCATAATTAAATGAAATGTCACATCCTAGATAATTGAGATGGTTCACCTGTTCTATGATTTTGTTTCCTATTACTATTTTGGATCTGATTTGATTTTTCCCTTGGAATGCCATTACCTTAGTTTTTTTCTATGGATATTTTGAGATTATATTGTTCACATATATTATGTAATTTAAAAATATTCCTTTGAAGCTCGTCTTCCGTATTTGCTATTATTACCTGGTCATCAGAATATAATAATGTTTTCTAGTAGTGTGTTTTATCCCAGTTTAATAAAACATATAAAAAATCATGTTATAGGCCCTATCTAATAAGTGAATGGGTATTTAGAAAATTCTTTAATTTGTTGAGACCAAATAGTATCTTAAAATTTTAAGAAATGTAAAACAGTACCTGAGATCTCAGCCATCCTCAATAATCAGCAGTTAGCTTTGTAGGAGGCCTTTCGATAACTTAAGTATCTACTTCTGCTTTCAGTTTCGTACTGAAATAATTTTGATTAAAAAGTGATATATATCAGCAATTATATAATCAATATGCTTTACGTATCATGAATTAGATGGAATTAATTAATAATGTATTACTTACTTATTCTTACTCACTAGCACTATATGCCCCTTAGGTTCATGGCCGCGCGGATATAAGCTCTCCATGCATCCATATTCTGACCTAATGCTCTCCACTCTTTCCCTATATAATCTACTTCCCTCAAATCATAGTTAGTGTTATTCTCCCATCTCGTTCTTGGTCTACCAATTGGGCGTTTTCCCTCTGGGTTTCCTACAATAAGCTTTCGTGCACATTTTCTATTCTCCATTCGTGCCACATCTCCTGCCCATCGCAGTCTACGAGAATTAACTTTTCTTATTATATCTGGCTTCTATAGAGACCATGTAGTTCACTGTTTTGAAGTCAATTAGTAATATATTACATAGAGTAATGTAAAAAGTGACAAAATGCTTAACAATATCAAAAGAACCAGTAAGATGCAAATTAGAAGTGGAAAGAAAAATTATAGAACAAGTGTCAGAATTTAATTATTTAGGTGTATTAATAACAAACACTAGAAACTTAATAAAATAAGCAAAGAAACAAGCTGATGAAGCAGCACAAATATCAGGATCTATGAAAGATTTAATTTGGTGCAACAAACATATGTCAATAGAAAGCAAAACCCGCATATACAAAACGATAGTTCGACCAGTTATCGTATATGGAACAGAAACTAGAGCTGATACAACAAAAACTATACAAATAATAAGCAGGATAATCTGAATATCGCCGGGGTATCCCCGCTAGGCCTAAAAAATGTTGTGGAAAAAAAGTTAAATTTACCCCTGTAAATATGATCATAAACTGAACTTTTAATCATTTAGGATTTATTGATAATCCTGTAAATAGGGGGTATCATTGAATAAATCCTGCTATAATTGCAAAATGAAAATCTTAAGAACTATTCAGGGGAAAACATTATTTGATAAAATACACAACACAGAAATTAGGGACAAATGCCATATTCAAGACATAAGCAAATTTATTATAGATAGACGAAAATATTGGAAGGCTCATATAGAAGGAATAGAAGAAAACCGGCTTGCAAAAAGAGCTAAAGAAGATAGACCAATGGACGGGAGAAGAACAAGAGGAAGACCAGCCAAGAGATGGATAGACAGTGAATGCACATCCAGTACGTCTTCCTCCGAGGAGTGATTTTGGAAATAAAACAGGATGAAAATCCTACAAATTAAGTTCTGGGTTCGAATCCCGTCCAGGCATTTATTTTTCTTATCATACCATATATATTACTTACTTACACACTGGCACTATCGAACCCGTAGGTGCATGGCCGCGCGGACATAAGCTCTCCATACATCCCTATCCTGAGCTAATGCCTTCCAATCATTCCCTGTATAATCTACTTCCCTCAAATCATAGTTTAATGTTGTTCTCCCACCTCATTATTGGTCTACCAACTGGGCGTTTTCCTTCTGGCTTTCCTACAAGAAGTTTCCATGCACGTCTTTCATTCCCCATACGTGCAACATGTCCTGCCCATCGCAGTCTACGAGACTTAACTGTTCTTATTATATCTGGCTTCCTATAAAGACCATGTAGTTCATTGTTATGTAGTCTTCTCCATTCACCTGTCTGTTCATCTCTCTTTGGTTAAAAAATTGTCCTAAGAACTTTATTCTCAAATACTCGTAATCTCCTTTTCTCCCTTAAAGTAAGAGTCCATGTTTCGCACCCATATAATATAACTGGTAGAATAATAGTTTTATATATTTTCAGTTTAACGTTTTTTGAAAGGAGTTGGGATATCAAAAGTCTCTGCAATGCATAATAGCATATATATATATATATATACACACATATGTGTGTGTGAAGAAATATTTTTGAAATTGAACTATACTAACGTAAGAGTGATGATTACTAAATTGAAATGTTGATACTTTACTGTCAATTTTGTGACTCTCTGTTTTTACATGTAAGCCTATCATTCATAAACAATATGAGGAAAAAAAAAGAAAAAAAAAAAGGAATCAACTTTCAACTAAGCGTCCTAAAACATTTTTCAAAACTAAATTTAAGGAAGAAAGACTGCAAGAAATTTATATTCGGTTACTCGGTCTTTGCACTGATTTGTTCCGCCACTGTGGTAGTTCGCATGCCGAGAGACAGTTTTGATTGTAACGACATGTGGTATAGGGAAACCATGGGTGTCGAGGGTATGAGCCACTAAGAGTAAACATCCAATTAGAGAATAAAATAGTAGAACAGGTGAGCAATTTTAATAACCTGGGATACAATGTGTCATATAGAAAAAGTGAAGAAATTGAAAACAAAATAAATAAATGTAATTATATATGTAGCACCATAAAACGAAGTCTCAAAGGAACTAGAAAGGAGACACTTTTAAAATTTTATAAAACAATGACGGTTCCAACACTACTGTATGGATCGGAACACTGGGTCTTAACCAAAAACCAGGAACGAAGAATAGAAATGTCAGAAATGAGGTTTCTGAGGAGTGTGGCTTGATGCTGATGCTGATGATGCTGCTGATGATGATGATGCTGCTGCTGATGATGATGATATCTTTATTTTACCTGGCAGAGTTAAGGCCTTAAGGCCCTGTCTGCCACTCAACCAGGTTTTAAAAAGTACACAAAACATAGTCTTACATCTAAATTACAATAAACATAAACGATTACGTGTCATAAATACAATACAATTATTATTTGTAATGCATTTTCATTTACTCTAGATTTAACAAATTAAATATAATATGTACATGATACATAAAAAAAGATAAAAAAATATTAATGACATAGTATAAATTTAAATAAATAGAGAAAAATTAATTATTAGACCACAGGTAACTGTATAAGCTTACAACTGAATGGTATTAATAAACTGTTAGTATATGCTGATGATGTAGTATTGTTGGCCGATAGCGAGGAGATACTAAAGGCCAACACGCACACACTGTTGAGTAACACTAAGGAATTAGGACTGGAAGTAAATAGCAGTAAAACTAAATATATGGTCACACGTAGAAATACATTATATAATGGAAATGGACAGCTAATGACAAATGAGGGAAATTTTGAGGAAGTGGCTGAATTCAAATACCTAGGAACAATAATCACAAATAGGAATGAGATGCACAAAGAAATTAAACATAGGCTCAATTCTGGAAATGCATGCTATTATGCATTACAGAGACTCTTGATGTCCCAACTCCTTTCAAAAAACGTTAAACTGAAAATATATAAAACTATTATTCTACCAGTTATATTATATGGGTGCGAAACATGGACTCTTACTTTAAGGGAGGAAAGGAGATTACAAGTATTTGAGAATAAAGTACTTAGGACAATTTTTTAACCAAAGAGAGATGAACAGACAGGTGAATGGAGAAGACTACATAACAATGAACTACATGGTCTTTATAGGAAGCCAGATATAATAAGAACAGTTAAGTCTCGTAGACTGCGATGGGCAGGACATGTTACACGTATGGGGAATGAAAGACTTGCATGGAAGATTCTTGTAGGACAGCCAGAGGGAAAACGGCCAGTTGGTAGACCAAGAATGAGGTGGGAGAATAACATTAACTATGATTTGAGGGAAGTTGATTATACAGGTAATGATTGGAAAGAATTAGCCCAGGATAGGGATGTATGGAGAGCTTATGTCCGCGCGGCCATGAACCTACGGGTTCGATAGTGCCAGTGAGTAAGTAAGTAAGTAACTGTGTAAGCGTGGCTTAAAAGTGCCAAGTGTGCGGCAACCCTTGATATTTTGAGGAAGGAAATTCCAGGTGCGGACAGAGGCTACTGTGAAGGAAGAAGGATAAGAGGAAGTGCTATGAAGAGGGATTGTTAGCAGACTGTTATCTTGTGATGGGTTTCTTATATCAAAACATTGATCCAACATCCCTGAACAACATGAGAAACTTCTGTTTCACTCTGTATATAGTTTAAATTTCATTAAAATATTTAATACATTCTGTTTGATATCAGCTATCGCTTGCAAACGCTTTGTATTGAGGGATTGCTCAGCGTAGCAGGCGCACTGAACAAATGGTAGAGCTTTTATGAGTTTGTGTGTGTTTGTAACAGAGAGATTTTTTTGAGAGCAAATCGTGCGAATAACTCTGTAGGATCCGGGGGCTTGGAAAATGAATAACGACGAACCTCCCGCAATCATCCTCTTTTTTTTTTATCTCTACCGTATTTTAAAAAAGAGACTTTAACAGTAAGAGAATTACAGTCTTCTGTTTTACTTCAATATAATGCCTACCGTTACTGTGTATTTCTAACTGCCTACCTAGCAGGAGAAAATCATTTTCTAGTCAAGTTCAGCGCCTTCACGTACCAAAATATTTATAGTAGTAGTAGGACAATTTCATAATCAAAAAGATGTGGAAACAAATTTAGAAAAATATAACAGATTAAATGGTATAATTAAGAGAAATCTTGGAAAACAAATGAGGAAAGAAATCCTATTGAGATTTCATAATGCCATAGCCAAACCTGCTCTACTGTACGGAAGTGAATGCTGGACACTTCGAGCAAAAGATAAATCCCGCATAAATAGTTCACAAATGAGATTCCTCCGATCACTAACTGGAGTAACATTAAGGGATAAAATGAAAAGTGATGAGATAAGGATGCAGTGGAATAGTAGGGAAATGGTTGAACATATACAAAATTATCAGATTAAATGGTTCCAACACGTCCAGAGAATGTAAAATTCTCGTTTACCAAAGATGATTTACCTTTTTTGGCGGTATCTTAGTCCATTTAGAGGAATCTGTCCCGTAATCGATAATCCACGTTTAACCTTACTTAAGTTTATGGTTTGTATACCGCCACCTCAACCTTAAAGGCAAAAGAGACCTCGGAAGACCCTTCAACCGATGGAAAGATCAGTTTTTGTAGTCGCAGAACGGGCATCATCACCCAATACTGCATTCGGAAGAAGAAGAAGAAGAAGAAGAAGAAGTAGGACTTTATTAGACAAAAAGTAAGATCTTTACAATATTATTTACAAATATGGGTCGCACGGGCAGTAAGCCGTATATGCTGTTGACAGTCCGTTACAATAAAGTAATAATTGGTACTAGTGTAAAGAAAAATAAACAACAAAAAAGCAATAACATTACAATTACATAAAGAAAACACAATAATATTACAATTAAATAATAACACAATAGCATTATACACTAAAAAAACATTAACATTACAATTACATAAAGAAAACACAATAATATTACAATTAAATAATAACACAATAGCATTATACACTAATTAATTTATATATAATTGTTAAGAATTAATGGTAGTGCATTTTGATAACATATATTTATTCAGTCCACTCGAGGTAGCGTGCTGCCTTGTCACGCAGCGGGCCCGGGTTCGATCCCCGGTCGGGGCAGTTTTTCTGAGTCAGGTTTTTTATCGGGGTTTTTCCTCACCTGTAAGACAAATGTCAGGAAAACGTTAAGGCCCAAACGGTCCCCTAAATCATATGGCCATCATCATCATCCTTCTCATTATCATCATCAGTATCATCATCCTTCACCGGTGTGGAAAGCAACGGGAAACTACCACACCTGCAATTCCCTAGTAAATCTGCAAGCATAGCATGAACATGCCATGATTGCAGTGAAGAACCTGCCTTCGGGCAGAATTACTATGGATGGATTTACTTTATAGCAGTGACGCTTGTATATTTAGATGTTATAACTACATTTTTGACATTTGGCAATGAAGACAAATATGATATGAAAAGAAAAATGAATGCTTGAGTCGGGATTTGAACCCAAGTCTCTAAACTCTGTACGTTTAGCGCTTTAACGAACTGAGCCATTCAAGTATTCCAACACAAACATACCAAACATACATTTTTCTTATATATGTAGCATTCTCAATTCACACAATAGGTAGCGGGTATATATATATATATATATATATATATATATATACACACACACACACACACACTAGCTAATACCCGGCGTGCGTTGCTACCCCTAAATAGGCCTAAATGAAATATCATCAACAACAAGGATTAAGCCCAGTGGCCTGTTCCGATCTCATTATAGGTCGAATTGGTCCTTCCATCTCGTCAATGGTCTTCCCAACATTCTTCTCCCTTTTGGTTTATAATTATACATTCTTCTTGGTATGCGCTGTTCATTCATTCGTAATACGTGCTGAAGATAACCATTTTGATAATATATTATTCTTATACAGAGATTAAATATATTAAGTTCTGTTCTTATATCTTCGTTTTTCTTTTTATCGGTCCTTTGGTATCCTGCTATTGCTCTCAACATCTTCATTTCATATTAAACGTTAATTAAATTATTTGGTATACGCTGAGACGAATAAAACGTGGAGTTCAGGTAAACCTCCACTTCTAATTGTCGATAGTGTCAGTCAGTTAGTTAGTTAGTTAGTTAGTGAAAAACAGTGTAAATTGAGAACTGAAATGATGTGATTTTTTTTTAAACTTGTGGAAATACTGCATTTCACTAAATGAAAATGCTTTTATTTAGTACTTGTCGTAAAGCTTAAAAACAATTCCAGCAGCCTATATGCAGTGATACGAAGAAATCAACAGTAAAACTTTTAATGTCTAGTTTATGTAGGTGACGCTAGAATCTGTAATCTGCCATTTTATGTTTACTACACACTGGTTGCCATATTCTCTTAATGGAATATTGATGTTCAGCTTTACGATTCTCAATTGTTCAATGCGCAGCACATTTCGTCGTCTGCAGATCAAGTCTCATTATTGACGTATCAAATTAAGTAAATCCTGTGCTCGTGTCCGATATAATGCCAGGTTATGGGATGAGATGAGATGAATCTTCTATCATTGAATTTTTGTGATATAAGAATGTCGGCTGAGCAGACCTGTTGCACCATCACAAGGGAGAATAAAATTAAATGAAAATAGTAGTAGTAGTAGGACTTTATTAGACAAAAAGTAAGATATTTACATTTACAAATATGGGTCGCACGGGCAGTAAGCCGTACGTGCTGTTGACATTCCGTTACAATAAAGTAATAATTGCTACTAGTGTGAAGAAAAATAAACAACAACAAAAAAAAGCAATAACATTACAATTACATAAAGAAAACGCAATAATATTACAATTAAATAATAACACAATAGCATTATAGGGCCTACACTAAAAAACAATAACATTACAATTACATAAAGAAAACACAGTAATATTACAATTAAATAATAACACAATAGCATTATACATTAATTAATTTATATATAATTATTAAGAATTAATGTTATTGCATTTTGATAACATATATTTATTCATGAATGAGTGTTGTTCTTATTTTCCGCGTTTTGTCCAGACATTTACCGAGGTTTATCCAATTTTCTGGATTTACCAATAACTCGTAGCATGCCAATCTTTCCCGTTTTGAATTTATAAATCTTTCCGGTAATAACTGACGTCTCCAATATTCTAAATCATTTCATTGTCCTAATATATGTATATCATCTTCAAATTTCCCGCACATTGGACATATTCGCATATCGTGATCGTCGCTAATTTTTAGAAATTTCCATGCCCCTAGCCTAAACCAAGCAAGCCCTGATCTCTCTTTAAATCCTAGGTTGAGTATATACGATTCTTTTCCCCAGACGTGTTTTAGGTTAATGAAAATAAATGGATGACTTGTGTACGAATAGAAAATGAGAGGAGGGCATGGAAATTTCTTCTTATTCTTATTCACTTCACGGGCTAGGCAAATTGCCTGTTCCGCCTCACAGTTGTTCTGTCCATCTTTTCACTGGCTTTCCTACATTCTTTGAACCTCTTGGCTTGTAGTTGAATGCTGCTCTTGGTAATCTTGATACATTAATTCTTTCCACATGCGTAAACCATTTATCTCTATATTCTCTGATTTTCTCATCCAATGGATATATATTTAACTCTGTTCTTATATCTTCATTCCTTATCAGATCCAATCTTGTGCAGCCTTTTGTTCTTCTAAGGAAGTTAATTTCTGCGCTTTGTATATGGAAATTTCTTGTGGGGGAATCAGAGAAAAGCGCCTAATAGGTAGGCCAAGAATGAGGTGGGATAATTTCTTCTTCTTCTTCGGCTTTCCCCCACTTATAGGTTTGCCGTCTTCAGTTTCCATTTATCTCTATCATTCCAATCTCCCTCTTCCAAATTCCTATCATCCATTATGGTTCTGACGTAGGTTTTCCATTTCCATCTTGGTCTGCCACGTTTATTTCTTCCAGGGGTGACCATTGGTATATATTTTTTGGCCATCTTTCATTTTCCATTCTTTGTACATGGCCATACCATTTAAGCGTTTGATTTGCAATCCTCTTAACAACAGATGTGGTGACATTCATTTCTCTCCAAAGGAATTCATTTCTTATTTTATCCTGTCTTGTTTTTTAGAGGCTTCTTCTAAAATAATCAAATTCAACTGTTCTAATTTTATTCTTTTGTAATTCCGTCAAAGACCAAGTTTCACTTCCATATGACAAAATATTCTGTATTATGATGTTATAAATTTTCATTTTAGTTTCCTTTGTAATATTTTTGTTCCAAATTACTCTATGTAATGTCTTAGTTGCATTTTTTGCCATTGCAATTTTAGTCTGTACATCTCTCACACAGGTATGCCTACCTAAACTTGTAATTATTGACCCAAGATATTAAAAAAATTCTTACATTAAGAGAGGAAAGGAGATAACGAGTATTTGAGAATAAAGTTCTTAGGAACATTTTAGTACCAAAGAGAGATAAACAGACAGGTGAATGGAGAAGACTCAAAAACTGTGAGCTACCTGGTCTCTCGGAAACCTTGCGAGATGGAGAAAAACCGATATTATATTTGAATTCAGGAGAAAAAATACTAACAGAATCACATAGTTTTCTTTCTGAGACACAAAAAACGTTTCTTTTTTGTTGCTCAGAGTATTTTGGAAGCTGATGCTGATGATGATGTTAATGAATTCCAGAAACCTAGTTCCAAACGCTACCACAATCCAGGTCGCTCGGTAAATTGTCTTCAAATTCAGGAAATTAATCAATTGTTGGGGAGAAAGTGTTGGAAATAACATTATTGTTGAGCGAGGGAACAAAGAATTTAGTAGCAAACCAATGTAGTCAATTGAACGGAACTGTTTTAAAACTTGAGTTTATTTTATGTCGGTGAACTGGACAATCCATCTACGTGAAATCGTTTGGAAATTTAAGACCCGGACATAAAATTCCTCAGTTTGACTGACGTTCCGCATTTTGTGCCGCACGGGATCCCAATCAATTGGCGCGTTTAACTGAAATCAATTGTGTACCAGAATCACATGTACATTACAATAGATAAATAACACAAATGTTTTCTCGTTATTTTTCACCTAAAAAATCAATCTGCTTTAAAGCAAATCAAACGATTTATTATGATTATTTGCTGCAGTTTTTAGATATTTTTTATTCAGGATTGTTCTGTTATTTACACAGGTATACTCAACCAAAATATACATTTTTTTTCTTCCACACTTCACGATTTTGTGTGTCCGCTTCTGTCATATTTCTCTTAATCACGTTGGCTTTGGTCTACCATGTTTCCCTTCTCCAGGAGGTATCCATTTCAATACTTCTTTGTTAGTTTCTGTGTCCCTTCTTCTCATTATATGTCCACAGCATCTTAGTTGGATTTCTTCAATCTCTGGCACAATATCTTTTCTACATTCATAAATTCTCTTATTGGTCCCGCGCCGTAGCCGAGCGGTTAAGGTAGGAAGCCTTGGCGCAGAGCTACGGGACTTGCGCTGGTTCGAGTCTCTATGGGGGAAGAAATTTTCTCATGGTATTTCGGCCAGTATGGGACCGGTGCCCACCCAGCATCGTGAGGCAATTGGGTAGCTACAATAAGTAGCGGCTCCAGGTTGAGGAACCAGCTATAACGGCTGGGGGACTCGACATGCTAACCACATGTCACCCCTACACTGGCTGTTGATCATCTACCTCTGTGATTGACACATGTGGATGTGAAGGGCCAGCAGCCGGCTGGTAAAAGGGCAACCGCTGAAAAGTGGAAAGACCCTCAATCGGAATCGGAAATTCTCTTATTGTATTATTTTTTTATTTTGTCTAATTTTGATATTCTTGCCGATCTTCTTAAAAAAGTCAATTTCTGTGACTAATAATTTATTTCTGTCTTTTTTGCTTCAACGTCCATGTTTTCGCACCGAATAAAAAAATACTTTTCACAATTGTGTTATATATTAATAATTTAGTCCAACTGATTATATTGAAATATATATGTAGTCAATATGCCCATTTCACCAATTAATGTTTTAAAATGGTCAACAAGTTTCTACAGCCAAGCTGTCATTCTCAAGACCAGATATTGATTATATTGCTACTCCATAAAATATAATTTAATGTGTCAATAATCTTTTTGTCTTTTAGATAATTAATATGACAATTAAATATTAATAAATTTAACGGGTATGCCACTTAATGGAGAAAACTGCAATCACAATATACTCTTATAATCATCATCATCATCAATGGCAGGCAAGGATTAAGCCAATTGGCCTGTTCCGCTTCAGGAAAGAAATTGATCCCTCCATCTCTTCTTAGGTCTTCCTGGGTCTCTTCGCCCTGTGGGTCTGTAGTTCAATAGCTGCAGAGGTAGTCTATTGTTTGGCATCCTCAGAAGGTATTCATGCCAATTATTTTGATATTTTTGAATGATTTCAGTTATTGCTGGTGTGTTGAGAGCTTTGCGGATATCTTCATTGCGCATGTGATCATAAAGCGTATAACCCGCTAATGGTCTTAATAACTTCATTTCTGCAGCTACTATCCTATTTAATTTACCTGTAGTAAGAGTCCAGGTTTCAGAACCATAAAATAGAGTTGGAAGAGCCATTGTTTTATAAAATTTTAGAATTGTATCTGGACGTACTTTTCGGAGAAGAATGCTTTTTATTGTTCCTATAAGTTTTTTGAAATTTGACCAATTTTATGTCTATGTCTTTACATGTGTCGTAGGAAAGATTGCAGCCAAGATAAGTAAAGTTATTAACTTGTTCTATTATATTGTTGTTAATAACAATTTTAGTTCGTATCGGTATTTTCCCTTGAAATGCCATAGTTTTTGTCTTACTCACCGAAATTTGTAAATTATAATCTTGGGTTATATTTGACAATCTATGTACTCTTATAATGAACTGAGTAATTTAAGGAAAATATTTGAAACTAAGAGAATAGACAGGTGAATAGAGAAAACTACATAACATTGAGTTACAATAAGTAATCTGATGTAATATGAATAATTAAGCATTTTTTTAATGAGACGGGTGGGTCATATAGCACGAATGGGAATATACTGTAGGAAATTCCTGTAAGAAACCCAGAGAGAAAGCACCCAACAGTAAACCAATAATGACATAAAAGAACTCCAAGCGCAACAGGCGTAGAAGGCCTTGACCTACCAGACGGCTGCTGGCTTCACATCCACATGTGTTAATCACATAGGTAAACGATCATTTAGCCAGTGTAGGGGTGATATGTGGTCAGTATGTCGGGTCCCCCAGCCGTAATAACTGGTTTTCTCAACCTGGAGTCGCTACTTATTGTAGCTACCCAAATGCCTCACGATGCTGGGTGGGCACCGGTCCCATACTGGCCGAAATGTCATGAGAAAATATGTTACCGCATGGGGACTCGAATCGGCGCAAGTCCCGTAGCGCTGCGCCAAAGCTTCTTGCCTTAACCACTCGGCTACGGCGCGGGTCCAATAATGACATAGGTGTGTACAATTTAATATTATTTGATGGATGTAATTTATGCAGGGAAAATAGGAAAATGTTAGCTCACGAGAACTTAGAAGTTCCGGTGAATTGGTTGATCATTTAAAGTAAGTAAGTAAAGTAAAGTGATCCCACTACAGGCCTCGGGAGGCCCTTTGGGGTAGTAGGAGGTTAAGGCTCCCACTTTTTCTAGACAATCGGCACTTTATGTCAGCCGGGTTGTCAGCCCTGTGTGACGGCCGCCTTTGCCCCCAGAACAAGCGTCTGATACTCATTTCCGTTAGAGGCTGAGTCGACCCCAGGGCCATAGTGCCGCCAGAGGGTTTTCAGCGTTTAAATAACTAAATGAGTCCCGCGCCGTAGCCGAGCGGTTAAGGTAGGAAGCCTTGGCGCAGAGCTAAGGAAGGGACTTGCGCTGGTTCGAGTCTCCATGGGGGAAGAAATTTTCTCATGGTATTTCGGTCAGTATGGGACCGGTGCCCACCCAGCATCGTGAGGCAATTGGGTAGCTACAATAAGTAGCGGCTCCAGGTTGAGGAACCAGCTATAACGGCTAGGGGACTCGACATGCTAACCACATGTCACCCCTACACTGGCTGTTGATCATCTACCTCTGTGACTGACACATGTGCATGTGAAGGGCCAGCAGCCGGCTGGTAAAAGGGCAACCGCTGAAAAGTGGAAAGACCCTCAATCGGAAATAACTAAATGAACTAACTCACTGGCACTATTGAACGACGTTAGTGACCGAGCAGACATGAAGACGAATTTAGGTGGGTTTGGATTTAGGTTTAGGTTGGGATTAATTTAGATTAATTGTGGTAGAGTTGGAATCTCTTCTCAGGGGTCGGAAGTTGGTATATAGGAGACGCTTGTGGAAAACATAAAAAATGGTTTTCTTGTAGTAATTGGTAGGATTTATTTCAAGTCTTGAGTTCCAAGTACATCAAGTAAATTACGGTGGTAATTTTTTTTTCACCGTCTATTTAAAATCAATTCTTCTTACTCACAACGTTGATTATTTTTATTTGAAATGTAAAATTTCACCCTTCTCTATCCATGTATTGGAGAGAATATTATATTTAGGGCGGTTAAAAAAATGTTCGTTTCAAATCAACTCACAGACTTTCTGCGAACTATTTAACTCATGTCGCAAATGGTAGTCAATGACCAATCACGTTTCAATGAATTCTGTTTTACACCAATAACAGTCCTGTTTCACCTCGCTCTTTATTGATTTCTCTTTATCAGCTCCTGCTTTTGTGATAAAGAAAGCTCCTCCTTTTTTAATATTCTGAACAGGTTAGAACATTATTTTTCTCCAACAAATACATTGAATATAGCAAATAATGAATAGATTCAGTGATTTTACTGAGTTGTTTATTCAAAATATAAATAATTAACCTATAATGTTGATTATAATAGTTTGATGTGTTTCATTATTTCTCCACTAGAGTGCATTCTTACAATATTGCGATCTTATTTGGCAATAAATAATATTATCAAGGTGCAGTGAATGAACATAACCTCACATTTCTAATTTGTTTTCAAACATCGCCGTTTACATTAAATATATAAATATTTTAAAATAACTACTGTTAAACAATGATTTGTGAGTAAACAGCTTAATTTTACTCGTTAAATAGTCCTAACAAATGCCACTCTTGATTTCCAAATTCTCTAGATAAATTGGAAATAACTCGTGGCATTACTTATGACTATTTAACTCATGCTCCAAATGGGACTCAATGGCCAATCACGTTTCAATGATTTCTGTTTTACAACCAATCAGAGTCGTGTTTCACGAAATATTTATCAGTGTTATAATTACCATATTAAAGAAAGCTCCTCCTTTTTAATATTCTGAACAGGTCTGACCATTATTTTGCAGTGACTGAGCCTATGAGAAATACGGCTACCAGATTGTATATATAGTGCAAGAATGTCATCACATGCCGCATGTGGGAGTTAATATAAAAACATTTATAGCAATTGATTATACCACCAAAAAAAGAAACCACTGTTTGTACTTTCTTAAATGTATTTTTTCCCAGGTAACAATCCAGAAAAATATAATTGTCACATTTACATCATACGACATCAAAAATGAATTAATATACAGTTTGATGTGTTTCATTTTTTCTCCACTAGAGAGCATTCTTACAATATTGCGTTCCTTTGGCAATAAATAGTATGATCTGGTTGCAGTGATAAACAAAAGAAGCAGATGAAGCGTACCTATCGCTTCTCATTTGTTTTCAAACATCGCCGTTTACATTAAATATATAAATATTTTAAAATAACTATAGTTAAATAATGATTTGTGAGTAAACAGCTTAATTTTATTCGTTAAATAGTCCTAACAAATGCCACTCTTGATTTCCAAATTTTCTAGATAAATTCACTCCTCACTTCGTGAGTCGTGAATTTATCGATAATTTGGAAATCACTCGTGGCATTACTTATGATAAACACTATCGTACCTGTAAACCTATAAATAAAATAAACATAATTATCGGTTGAGTGGTTTAGAAGTCTTCAAAGGAAAAACAAAGAAACACACACACATACCATGTCAAGATAAACTTATTAAGACCTACAAAAAATATGGGCAGTCCATCAAAACAACCCAAAACATCTGTATAACCTAACATTCAATCTTTGTAGCACAAATAACTAATGAATATATAATAATTTTAAAATACCGTTACAGTCTTCTGTTTTTTCTTCAACAATGTTTAAGTAGAAAGTTTGTTGTGAATAAAGGCACACACCAGCACTGCGGTCAGTGAGATACAGTTATAATAAAACCTAGAAAATGAGCTGGAAGTGTTAAAAAGTCGTACAGTTTCCAGTTCGTAGCTTCTTTTCAGGGAAGTTTTCCTTGTACTGTATCTCTCTCTAAATTAACTCTTGGTAAAACTTAATTAGAAAAACTCACTAACATATGCGCGTCATTTGTTCGCTGTTCACAGACAATGAATAAGAACATCCACGCCATCTCTGTAAAGTTACACGAAAAGCAATTTGTACTGCTTTGTCCTATTTTCTTCTCAAAATTGCATTGTTCGCATTCATATGTTTTTCAAACTAACTTTCTTTATGGATAACGTATTGTCACTGACTAAATGATGTTAACGAAAATAATAATAATAATAATAATAATTGCAACATTCCATATAATGGCAATAATAATTATATTCATGACAAAAACAAATCTCTCGGATAAAGGAACACATGAGAGCATATAACAGAAATTTAGAAAATTCAAAATATGCTAACCACCTATTCCAATTAAATCATTGTTTCGATCCAAATTTTGAAATTTTACATATTTGTGATAAGGGTAAGAAGTTAGATCTTTTGGATGCTGTAGAAATTAATAAATTTAAAAGTAGTACAAAACTGTTAAATTCTCAACTTGATTTGAATGAATTCCCTTTGTTAAATTAAAAAATTTAAATAAATATTGTTGTATTGTTGCTTAGATCAGTTGGAACACAATTCATAATTTGTTAACATGTCTGAAGAAGGTACAGTGTACCGAAACAGCTGTCACTGAATTATATAATAAATATGAAAATCAAATAAAACTACGTTTTATTTTTATTTAATTAATAAAAACAAATAGAAATGAATTGATTATTGTAGTTATTATCACTATTGTTATTAGTTTAATTAAAATTTAATTGCAAATATTATGTAAAATTCTAGTCCACTTCGGTGATCTCGGGGTAGGACTTAGCCTCGCTCGCAGAAGACCCGGTCGGGATACGTTTCCGGGATGATGGCTCTTTTTCGGGGGGTTTCTTCATTTGTAAGATAATTGTCAGAAATGTTTAGGCACAAACGGTCCCCGAAGATCATCTGGCCATCATAATAGCATTAGGCCTATCATATTCGGCATATTCAGTATGAATTTTTACTTGAATGATCTGCCACTTTTTAATGCTGTTTTGTCTCGGATGAGACATGGAGTCTGGTAGTAACCCATTAGGGGAGGTAATTCATGTCCTTGTATGTTCTAAAAAAGTATGTGTTTGGTCGACGGTTTTGATGTCCGTTGCCGTGGCGTAGTCGGTAGAATCCCTACCTTCCACTTCGGCGACCCGGGTTCGATTCCCGGCGAGGTAGGGGGTTTTTAATCTCCACCTTGGGTCTGGGTGTGTGTCTTATCCTTGTGTCTATATGTGAGAATAACGGAAAGTTAACAAAAAGGTAAAACGAAAAGGTAAAAACAAGAAGGAAAACAGTGAATGTCCATCGCCGTGACGTAGTCGGTAGAGTCCCTACCTTCCACTCCGGCGACCCGGTTCGATTCCCGGCGGGGTAGGGGATTTTTAATCTCCACCTTGGGTCTGGGTGTGTGTCTTATCCTTGTGTTTATATGTGAGAATAACAGAAAGTTAACAAAAAGGAAAAGACTATAAACGAAAAGAAGGGGGGAAATCCGAATTAAACAGTGTGTAGATTCACTTATTATGTCCGTCGCCGTGGCGTAGACGGTAGAGTCCCTGCCTTCTACTGCGGCGACCCAGGTTCGATTCCTAGCGGGGTAGAGGATTTTATATCTCCACCCTGAGTCTGGATGTGTGTGTCCTGTCCTTGTGTCTATGTGAGGATAAATGAAAGTTAAGCAAAAAGGGTAAAACAAAAAGGAAAAACAGTATAAACGATATATATATATATATATATATATATAGTATATCACTCACTGAAAGGTAAGAGCGGCGTGTAAATGTAAAAAGTCTATAAGTTGAGGGGCTAAACCACGATGGAGAAGAAGAAGAAGAAGAAGCACATTTACGTGTCATCAATTTAAAACAATCTCAGTGATATCCAGTTGTTTACAGAGGAGAAAATTTTAAACATTTCAAGTATCAATAGAATACAAAAAGACTGAAGATATTAACCGGAATAACTCCCTTTCTCCATTATTCAACACTAAACTTTCATTAAATGTTCTTGAGTGTGTTACGCCAGTAAAAAGCGTTGAAAATTACCCAAAAAAATACCTTCATGAAATAAAAAAGCTTTAAAAAGTTATATAGAAAGAATAAGGAAGTGAAATTAATTTGTTTATTGCAGTTGGTATAGCAGGTTGGTGCTATCCTTTGCTTTATTTAGTGCACCTTTGGGGGTAAAGTACACTAATTTAAAGAAGAGTTTTGCTGAATAAAAACAAACGTGAGGAAATGAATTCATGGAGAGATACAGGGTTAAAAGCCACACTCGCTGTGTAGTCATTACTGTCTACATCTGGAGAGCTAGTTATTTTCTGTATTTTGCAGAGAAACACTCGAGCGCGCATTCCTGCTTTTTAAGTACAGAGTGCAAAGCTTATTACTATCTTTCTGATACCTCTTCTGCCCATCTACGTACTCTACTCAACCCATACCTTATTCTCTCTTAGAGTGATCATAACATAAACAAACACCAATTGTATCCTTCCGCCATTCGCGACACATTTACTGTCACATTGACGGGGACCACATGTGAAGTATATAAGATGTGTGATCGTTGAATGGGGTAGATTACAACAAAGATTGTGAGATTTTTCACTTAACCTCTGAAATACATTTAAAATAGTATTTTTTACCGTTAGGCAAAGGTTTATCGGACTTGTGTTTTAAAAATTTAGTTGGTGACACAGCAACAGAAGACTCTACACCTTCATCCATTTTGTTGCATCAGAATCGACTGAAGCATTATCAAATGCAAAAATAATAAATGATTTAAGTTGTAATTAATATATTTAATCTCTGTGAAAGAATAAAATATTATCAAAATGCTTATCTTCAGGACGTATTACGAATGAATGAACAGCGCATACCAAGAAGAATGTATAATTATAAACCATAAGGGAGAAGAATGTTGGGAAGACCATTGAAGAGATGGAAGGGCCAATTCGACCTATAATAAGATTGGAACAGGCCATTGGGCTTAATCCTTTTTATGATGATCTTGTAGAAGATTTCCGGGCTTTGGCCGTGGTCTTGAGGCTTGTAGTTCCCCGACGTTTCGCCAGAGACTGCGTCCACATTTATCCGCGATGTGTTTAAATAGGGCAGGTAGTCGACAAAATTGTCAGTCTCAAGACAACCCTTGAGGATGCCGGACGCAGTCTCTGGCGAAACGTCGGGGAACTACAAGCCTCAAGACCACGGCCAACAGCCCGGAAATCTTCTACAAGATCATCATAATAACTCCGGCCGTGAAAGCCTAAGTCAATATATTAATCCTTTTTGTTGATGATGATGATCATCATAATGATGATTATTATTGATTAGGTTACTTCAGAATATTTTCTATGTTCTGAATATTATTATTTTCATTCACGAAGAATAACAAGTAAGATAATCAGAGGGCATATTTTAAACTTAATGATGGAAACTACTTTTTCGCGTACTTATTCCTTCCACATCGTACATCTGTGTCCATAACCAATGAAAAGCGAGCAAATCACATGGATCTGTTTTTATGAGGATCACTTTAAAAGTAGACAGCCTTTAGTGTGACTATGTCTTCGTTTTTTTTTGTATCCACACTCTAGAAGACATTCTTTAAATAAGAGTGTTTCATATCTGCGTTCACCAGGAAGTAAGCTGTAAAGTATAAAATCTATACTTTTCAGGAAATACTTTTGTTATCCGAAAAAATGCGCAGTACTTACAATATACTAACAAACAAACAAAAATGCGAACGTATTAGAGTCTTGAATTACCGAATAAACGCTTAAATGATATGGTCATGTACAAAGAATGGAAAATGAAAGGTGGCCAAAAAATATATACCAATGGTCACCCCCTGGAATCAATAAACGTGGTAGACCAAGATGGAAATGGAAAACCTACATCAGAACTATAATGGATGATAGGAATTTGGAGGAGGGAGATTGGAATGATAGAGATAAATGGAAACTGAAAACGGCAAACCTATAAGTGGGGGAAAGCCGAAGAAGAAAGAGAGAAGAAGAATTACCAAATTCTTCACATGCACAGAAGGCTTGGTGCAAGGTAAGAGTACATTTGACTCATCTTGGCTATTTTTAGACACAAAACGTATTCCCTATGACCTCTGATGTTTTAAATTATAAATATTATCATTATGATCATCATCATCTTCATCCATAAGATACTCGTATAAAGATAAATGAAAAAAAAATCAAAAGTACGCCTATTTTGCTAATGACATTGCTATATTAGCAGATAAATAAGCCTATATTATGCAAATTCGCTAAACATATTAATTTTACCATATTTAAAATAAACATCTTCTTCTTCTACTTCATGAAATTAGGCCTTTTGACATGTTTTCACATTAAGTGGGATTTAATGAATCTTCCCATCTAGTAAATGGGGTCAAATACTTCTATGTCCTAATGGTTTGTACTTTAACAACAGCTGAGGGATTCTATCAGTAGGCATTCTTTTAACATGTTCATACCAGTTGTTTCTCATATTGTCAATTCTATAGGGTTTCCAGTATAAAACCGGACACTCTGCGCTGGCAGAGTGAAATGCGGACGAGGAGAGAGCGCAGCCTGACGGGTGAAACCCTCTGAGGCCAGTCCGGGTTTATATTGGAAGCCCTGTATTTGTTAAATTAAAAAATGTTAAGTCTTTTCTAATATCATCATTTCTTTTTCTGTCCAAAATTGTCACACCTGCTACTGAACGTAAGAACTTCGTTTCTGCAGTTTCTATTTTCCTTCTGTCTGAACGGTTAAGAGTCCAATTTCCACTTGCATATGTTAAGACAGGCACTGCCATAATTTGTAAAATTTTAATTGTGAACACATCAGAGTGTTATTTTTCAATTCTACACATTCTATATAACTTGTTTAATTTAATATTAATATCTTCCTTCTGCAGTGTGATACGTTGCATCCTAAATAATTGAAATTGTTCACATGTTGTATTGTACTGTTAATAATGCTGATTTTATACCTCATATGGTCTTTTCTATAACTTTCGATTTACTTTCAGAGATTGTCATAAAAATAAATATTAATAGGCTACTATAAAAATTATGACGACTACCATTTTAAAAACGCCCGATATAGTTTGTTTGGTATCAAATTGTAAACATTTAGGATCGACTCCTGGTTTGTTTATACATGTGCTGTATGCCTAATCCCTTTCCCCTTTTGCAGTTCACTGTGTAGAAATACTACTTCGCATTCAGCGAGCCATAACCAGCAGGAAAAAGGAAAAAAATTAAAATTATAATAAACAATTATAAAAATATTATCTAATAGGTCTGTCTTCCTAACTTTGTAAACTATTGATTCTATGTAGACCTTTCGGGGACTAATTCCATCAGCAGCGGAATGAGGACACTGAATGTAAAAAAAAAAAAAAAGGATCTCATTCTAGTTAACTCTTAGAACCATGTTCCCTGAACATTTTTATTTCAAGTCCTTCTAAAATTGTAATTTATTCTATATACATAAGTTTTATTTTCATTTAAGTTATTGTATTATTTCCTTTTTAAATTTTATCAGTTAAATTTAGACTAAGTCAGTAATTATTTTATTCAGTAACTAGACTTATATTCTAGGAATTTTTTATTGCAACTTACTTTTATAATCAATTATTTTAAAGATGACTTAATCTGGTTGAGTGTTAAACAATAAATGATAATAATAATGATAATAATGATGATAATAATGATGATAATGATAATAGTGATAATAACGATAATTATACTGATAATAATGATAATGCTAATAATAATGATAATAATAATAATAATAATAATAATAATAATAATAATAATAATAATAATAATAATAATAATAATAATAATTATTATTATTATTATTATTATTTATTTATATACATATCCTTCTGCGCCTAAAGTTTTATTTTTCCTCTCTACTCGTCCCTATCCATCCACTTCATGTCCTCTAATCCTCTTGTTCTCATTCCAGTTCTTATTTCTTGCATCCATGAGTTTCGAGGTCTTCCTCGCCTTCTTCTTCCAGGTGGACACCACTCCAGTGTTTTCCTAGGTAACCTTTCTTGTTGTATTCGTCGTACGTGCCCATACCAATTTAATTGCTTATATCTTATATAAATAATAATAATAATAATAATAATAATAATAATAATAATAATAATAATAATAATAATAATAATAATAATAATAATAATAATAATAATGGTATTTATAGGAAGCCAGATATAATAAGAACAGTTAAGTCTCATAGACTGCGATGGGCAGGACATGTTGCACGTATGGGGAATGAAAGACGTGCATGGAAGCTTCTTGTAGGAAAGCCAGAGGGAAAACGCCCAGTTGGTAGAACAAGAATGAGGTGGGAGAACAACATTAACTATGATTTGAGGGAAGTAGATTATATAGGGAATGATTGGAAAGCATTGGCTCAGGATAGGGATGTATGGAGAGCTTATGTCCGCACGGCCATGAACCTACGGGTTCGATAGTGCCAGTGAGTAAGTAAGTAAGTAAGTAAGTAAGTAAGTAAGTAAGTAATAATAATAATAGTAATAATAATAATAATAATAATAATAATAATAATAATATTTTTTCGACTATCATTTTGACGTCGTTGATCTATTATGCTGTCATGTATAGATCATTTGTCTATCTCCCTCAATCTTTATATTTCTTTACCTATCACTTTATATTAAATTATAATTTTAGTGATCAGTAAGTGAAAAGAAAAAACCCTAGGAATGTCCAATTAATTAATTGATATATCCCTTTGTTTCATTATTGCACTAAGTGCAAATCATGGTTGGCAGATATACTCGTCTTTCCTTATCTTAAAGCTACAAAATAAAGTCGAATGGTAATTAAATTTCATACATAAATAATGGCCTAAATTAACCACTTCTCTCCCCTATTGGATATGTATGTAAATACATAGAGTGAAATGGGGGGGGGTAGAAGTAAAAGAGAAGGGTAGTAAGACTTAGGATCAATGTGGGAGAAAGTTGTGACTGGTTTACAAAAGCGACCCTCAAGCTGTGTGTGTTTTGTAATTAGTTTAAAGTGTTTTGATTTGAAATTCCTGTCGAGAGGTGTAGTTCACATAGTTTCCGCTAGAGGGGACGCAAAGATTTCGCATGATGAAGAATTTCAACAAGGAGACATTGTAAACGTAGGGGAAAATGTTATAACGTCATGCTGAAGGAAACTTTTAAAACTACTGTAAGTAATGCAAGTCTCATTATTTGACATGTAATGTATTCATTATGCTGACATGCCATTACAACATAATGACGTCAGTACGTGGTAAGACCGAGCCTAATTTAATGGAACTACAGTAATATAGTGCATTTGAAAGTGCTATTGAGTAACACTAAGAAATTAGGACTGGAAGTAAATATCAGTAAAACTAAATATATGGTCACACGTAGAAATTCAAATACAACTCTTTTGTATGGTAGCGAAGTATGGACGTTGAAACAGAAGGATATACAGAGACTTAGATCTGCTGAAATGAGATATCTTCGGAGGACTGCAGGATACACACTACTAGATCACAAAAAAAATGAAGACATCTTAGAAGAATTACACATGGAATCTTTAGAAAACAAAATTTCTGATTATAAGTCAAGATGGATACAACATGTTCATCGAATGGAAGATCACAGAATACCCAAACTAATGTTAAGATATCAACCTGCAGGAAGAAGAAGACCAGGACGTCCGCTCAAAAGACTTCTGGATGGTGTTTCTCTTGAGGCCGAAACAGGTCAACAAATGGCCTAAATTCGTGAATGTACTATGATGATGATGATAGAAATTCACTATATAATGGAAATGGACAGCTAATGACAAATGAGGGAAATTTTGAGGAAGTGGCTGAATTCAAATACCTAGGAACAATAATCACAAATAGGAATGAGATGCACAAAGAAATTAAACATAGGCTCAATTCTGGATATGCGTGCTATTATGCATTGCAGAGACTTTTGATGTCCCAACTCCTTTAAAAAAACGTTAAGCTGAAAATATATAAAACTATTATTCTACCAGTTATATTATATGGGTGCGAAACATGGACTCTTACTTTAAGGGAGGAAAGGAGATTACGAGTATTTGAGAATAAAGTTCTTAGGAAAATGTTTGGACCAAAGAGAGATGAACAGACAGGTGAATGGAGAATTCTACATAACAATAACTACATGGTCTTTATAGGAAGCCAGATATAATAAGAACAGTTAAGTCTCGTAGACTGCGTTGGGCAGGACATGTTGCGCGTATGGGGAATGAAAGACTTGCATGGAAGCTTCTTGTAGGAAAGCCAGAGGGAAAACGCCCAGTTGGTAGGCCAAGAATGAGGTGGGAGAACAACATTAACTATGATTTGAGGGAAGTAGGTTATAAAGGGAATGATTGGAAAGCATTAGCTCAGGATAGGGATGTATGGAGAGCTTATATCCGCGCGGCCATGAACCTTAGGGTTCGATAGTGCCAGTGAATAAGTAAGTAAAAGCGAGTGGGTTACACTGGGCTATTCAGAAAGAGTCTCGAGGTAGCGTGCTGCCTTGTCACGCAGCGGGCCCGGGTTAGATCCCGGTCGGGGCAGTTTTTCTGGGTGAGGTTTCTATCTGGGTTTTCCTCACCTGTAAGACAAATGTCAGGAAAACTTCAAGGCCCAAAAGGTCCCCGAAATAATATGGCCATCATCATCATCCTTACCATTATCATCATCATCCTTCGCCGGTGTGGAAAGCAACGGGAAGCTACCACACCTACAATTCCCTAGTAAAGCTGCAAGCATAGCATGAAAATTCTATAATTCCAGTGAAAGACCTCCCCTTGGGCAGAATTACTATGGATGGATTCAGAAAGATGGAACAGACTTCATACATTTATTTCTTCCTAACTATAAAAATAGAAAGACAATTCCAAAGTTGCTGGAAAGAGAAAAGTTGAAATTTCACTATTTTATGTATTCAGTATGAGCCACACGTGTTACACGACAAAAATCAAAACAGTGGCTCATTTATTGCACACACAAATTTGCTGATCTCTAGCTATCGAATTCACAGCTTCAAAAGTCCGATGTCGCAGATTTTTAAGAGTGTCAGGCGTAGGTGGATAAATTGAAGTGGTCAACAATATATATATCAATTAATATATTTGATAATAAACAGATATTGGTAAAAGTAAAGTCTCTAAGAAGAAAACGTAAAAACCATAAAAAGCACCCCACGCTTTTGATGGTAAAATTATTTTTTTATAGATAACTCTAATTTTATTCTAGATGTGTTGTAGATGATTGTTTTTAGTTGACTTTTTTAATTTTATCCCAAGCGTGTTGGAAATTAAAATTATTCTTCATTTTTTAGTCCGGTTTTCTAATAAAGCGTGTTGTTTTAGTTTTTTATACTATTATTTTTTATTTTTTAGTTTGCTTTTTCTTCTTCTATCTTCGGGTTTTTACAGCTGCTGCCTCTTCCCGTGCCAAACCTCCAAAGCCTACGGTCTTGGGCATCTTCGATGCTTAGCCCTCTAGCTTGCATTACTGTCTTCATGTTTTCCTTCCATGTTAACCTTGGTCTTCCTCTTTTCTTCTTTCTGTTAGGATGCCATTCATATAGTTGCTTCGGCCATCGCTCATCTTCCATTCTTAAAACATGTCCTAACCACTTTAATTCCTTTTCCTCAATTCTTTCAATTATGCTTTCTTCTGCTTCCATTTTGTTTCTAATTTCCTTATTTGTGACACGTTCTAATTTAGACTTTCTGGCACTTCTTCGTAAATAATCCATTTCTAGAGCTATTAGTCTATTCTTGTAGTACTTATTGATTGTCCATACCTCACTTCCGTACATTGCAACAGATTCCACCAATGTTTTACCAATATATTTTTTTGTGTCTTTCCAATATGCTTATCCCACCATATGGAATTTAATGATGATATTATTTTGCTACTCAATTCAATTCTATGTTTTATGTTCTCTTTGCCTATACCTTCGATGTTATCCATAATCATTCCCAAATATTTAGTTTGTTTCACTTGCTTTATTTGGATTCCATCTTCCAATACTAAGTTTTCTCTTTCATTGCTATTTACTGCCAGATATTCTGTTTTTTGTAAATTTACTGTGAGACCCCATGATTCATATGTGCTTTTCAACCTTTTTATCATGAATTCCATATCAAAATTGTCTTGCGCTAAAACCAGTTGATCATCGGCAAATTGTAATGTCAGCAAAAATCTATTGCCTATTGGGATCCCCATACCTTTGCAGCTTTGTTTCCATTTCGTTAATATAAATTCTACATAAATATTAAATAAAATTGGTGATAGACTGCACCCTTGTTTCAATCCCTTTGAGGTGTTTATAGGATTAGACATTATATTTCCCATTTTAACATAAGCGGAGTTATCTTTATAGGTTGTTTAATAATTTCTATTAGGTTTCTGTCAATATTGTATTTCTCCAATACTTCCCATAATTTGTTCCTCGGAATTGAGTCATAAGCTTTCTCTAAATCTATCATTGTCAAATGGGTTTCTTCTCCAACTGCAATCCGTTTTTCAATTAACTGTTGTATTGCAAATATATTGTCAACACATGACCTTCCTGGTCTGAATCCATTTTGATCTTCTGATTGATTTGGTCTTTTAGCATTTTGTTTTTTTTTCTAATGTGTGGGGAGCTGGCCCACAGCATAAACCCCCAACCTGGAGGACCAGGAAAATTTCTGTCTGGGTTTTCCTCCCATAGCCTTTGAAGATCCCTCTTCACCGCAAGGCAGCATTTCTCTATTTCCCTTAGAGATAGGGTTGCCTCTTCCGCCAGATCCGCCGTGATGAAGGACTCCTTCTGCGCCGACTCTGCCGTTGAGGTCTTCACCGTAACCCTGGCTAGGGGCCCTTACAGAGTACTATCAGTCGGAGCCAACTGAACCCTGGTTTTTTAACGAGGTTGTTACTCCTCCCCCTCCTCCTTTCTCATCCGGGCTTGGGACCGGCCATGGCAGAGTTAGTTTGCTTTTTCTAATAAGGCGTATTGTTTTAATTTTTTAAACTATTATTTATTTTTTTTAATTTTTAGTTTAATTGGTTATTATAAACCGATATCTCATTAAAATTTAATTGCTTAATACTCTTAAAAAAACCATCCGGCCCGGATTTGAACCAACGAGCTAGCATTACTGAAATTATATACCACTACAGTCCACCGCTCTACCAACTGAGCTCTTACAACGGCTGATTAAAAAGTTTATAAGTCCGCAACCTATTATACCGGTTTTTATTATTTTGATTTTCTGATGATTCTGTCCTGGATTTTAGAAAAAAAAATATGAAGTTATTGTATTGCCGTTGGTCCTTTATAAGTATACAAAGTTTCAAGCGATCCAATGTTTTTAAGTGGGTGAAAATCGTGTTCAAAGATTCCGTTACATAGATAGATGGACAGATACAGGTCAAGCTAATATAAAGCGTGTAAAAACAATATTAAATAAATGGAATCAAAGTATCCAATTGGATACATTTTTAATTTAAGGGTTATTCTAATTTTAGGTTACTTTTGTTATTATTATTATTATTATTACTATTATTATTATTATTATTATTATTATTATTATTACTATTTTTCGTTCTTTCCCTTGTCAACTTTATACTGTAGCCTATATCTGTTATGTATCATTAATGTAGCCGAGCAGTTAAGGTAGGAAGCCTTGGCGCAGAGCTACGGGACTTGCGCTGGTTCGAGTCTCCATGGGGAAAGAAATTTTCTCATGGTATTTCGGCCAGTATGGGACCGGTGCCCACCCAGCATCGTGAGGCAATTGGGTAGCTACAATAAGTAGCGGCTCCAGGTTGAGGAACCAGCTGTAACGGCTGGGGGACTCGACATGCTAACCACATGTCACCCCTACACTGGCTGTTGATCATCTACCTCTGTGATTGACACATGTGGATGTGAAGGGCCAGCAGCCGGCTGGTAAAAGGGAGAGAGAAGTGGAAAGACCCTCAATCGGAGATAAGTCATAATTCTTATTGTATGTATAATTTAACCCTGGTGAAGTGAGAGGAGACCTTACGGTCTTAACTCCAACAGGTAAAGTAAATACATAAAAAAATGACAGCAAAATTGCACTTCTGAATGCTGCAGGATGTAATACATTTTTTAATACTAATATGGGCATATGGATTCTTGCTTGAAGAAATCGATAAGAAATGACATAAGCAGTTTTTGCACTGAGTTTCTCAAAACGTGTATCATTGTCTGTAGTGTTGAGGGTGGCGCGTTGCCACGAGGAGTAGAGGGTGGAAGGGACATAACGAGGGAGTTGGTGTGGAGAACGGGACACGCTCGAGCTGCCGCGCGGCCAGAACTCAGTTGCAGAAACTCCGTCAAGCAAATCGCCTTTCCGCTTGGCTACCTCCGCTCTCTCTCTCCCTTTTCTCGCAATATCTGCCCTCAGAGTGCTGCGATTTGCTTCAAACATAATATCTCCTCCCTTTCCGTACTTCCTATATCAAAAACCTATCTACCACAATTATGTAAGTTAGTAACCAAACGCATTTTCACATCAACTATTTTTTGTAAATGTGGCGAAATATTGTAGTGTCTTCAATATTTATTCACTTATTATGAATTTAATAATAATAATAATAATAATAATAATAATAATAATAATAACAATAGTGTAAACCAACAGTTTTCGGATACTTTTGAAATCCACATTGGGTTGAAGCAAGGAGATACACTATCTCCTCTACTATATAATTTTATACTAGAGCATGCCATCAAATCTTTAGAGGACGAAGATGGCCTACAACTCAATGGTATTAATAAGCTGTTAGTTTATGCTGATGATGTAGTACTTTTGGGCGATAGCGAGGAGATACAAAAGGACAACACGCACACACTACTGAGTAACACTAAGAAATTGGGACTGGAAGTAAATATCAATAAAACTAAATATGTCGTCACACATAGGAATACATTATATAATGGAAATGGACAGCTAATGGCAAATGAGGGAAATTTTGAGAAAGTGGCTGAATTCAAATACCTTGGAACAATAATCACAAACACGAATTAGATGCAGAAGGAAATTAAACATTGGCTTCTCAATTCTGGAAATGCGTGATATTATGCATTACAGATTCTTGACGTCCCAACTCCTTTCAAAAACGTTAAACTGAAAATACATAAAACTATTATTCTGCCAGTTATATTACATGGATGCGAAACATGGACTCTTACTTTAAGGGAGGAAAGGAGATTACGAGTACCGGTATTTGAGAATAAAGTTCTTAGGAAATTTTTTGGACCAAAGAGAGATGAACAGACAGGTGAATGGAGAAGACAGCATAACAGTGAATTGCATGCTCTTTATAGGAAGCCAGATATAATGAGAACAGCTAAGTCACGTAGACTGTGATGGGTAGTATATATGGCACGAATGGGAATGAAAGACGCGCATGGATGCTTCTTGTAGGAAAACCAGAGGAAAAACGCCAAGTTGGTAGACCAAGAATGAGACGGGAGAATATCATTAACTATGATTTGAGGGAAGTATGTACTAGATAGGGAAGTCAGGTTTTAACTAGCTTACTATCTAGTAAGAGGAGAAGGGAAGCGAACTAGCTCCAACGGTTTCAGAAGCGGATGAAGAAAATATTGTTCTCAACGGTAAAGAAGGCGGAAGAGGAAATTTGCAAGCCATGGAGTAAATGGGACTCCAAAGCTTCGGTTAGCAACCCGTCTAGGAGAAGGTAACTCCGAAATATATTCCCAATCCACTAGGAAGGTGGTCGTGCGTCTGAGCTGGTAACCCGACCATGTAAAAAATTTCCAAACTCTCACAGCGTTTAAATGTATCTAGCCTATTACAACCGTTTAACTGATCTCAAAAACCTCATTTCCGTAGCCTGTAAATTATTAATGTCATTTCTGTTTCTGTTACCTCGCAGCAAAATTTGATACAAGCGATTTATTTAACAAAGGAGATACATATAGAAAACTATATTTCAATTTCTGTTACAAAGCATTTTATTATATGGGTCCGAAACCTGGACAGTACGTAGAAAACAAGCCAACAAGCTGTTAGTAGCAGAAATGAATTTTTGGAGGCGATCGACAAGAATTTCAAGAAGGGATAAGGTCATAAACAGCATGTACCGATATTAGGTCTAGGCATTGTTTCCCAGTATCTAATAATAAAAAGGTATTTTATTCAAATGTAATATAGGCCAAAATATCGTGTTGAGATTTGAAAGTAGTTTTGAAGTTCCTTAGGACTGGTTACTGGCCCGACGCTAAGTAGTCCAGTGGTAGGGCTGCTACCTTTTAGTCTCTGGACAGACATTAGGATACCGCATTTACTCAGTACCTGATGGAACGGTTATACCGCCGTGACCCGGTCCTCAGAGCCTCGTTTGTGAAAACGGGTTGTACCACGAGAAGGTGAGGATGAGAATTGGGTAGGAGAGGTTATACATACGTCACTACCCCTTACAACCCTTAGTAAAGTGATCCCACGACAGGCCTCAGGAGGCCCTTGGGGTAGTAGGAAGTTAAGGCTCGCACTTTTTCAAGACAATCGGCACTTTGTCAGCCGGGTTGTCAGCCCTGCGTGACGGCCGCCTTTACCCCCAGAACAAGCGTCTGGTACTCATTTCCGTTAGAGGCTGAGTCGACCCCAGGGCCATAGTGCCGCCAGAGGGCTTTGGGCCAGTTTAAAAATCCTGACCCCAACGGGACTTGAACCCTCGACCCTCCGGCTTGTAGCTCAGTGCCTTAACCACTACGCTACGGCGTGCCCCAGGCCAAAATATAAAGAGTAATAACAATCCGAATTATACCCAGTTTTGATTCAAAACAATTAGGGAACCATTTTTAGTATAATGAAAATAGAAATAAATTAATGACTAGAACAATATACGATTTATATATATATATATATATATATATATGTATATAGCTTAATAATTACATACATCAGTTGTTACCTAGCCCTACATCTAACAGGGCACACTTGCTCGTTAACTAATAGATCAGTTAGTTGTTAGCCCTACATCTAACAGGGCACACTTGCTCGTTAACTAATAGATCAGTTAGTTGTTAGCCCTACATCTAACAGGGCACACTTGCTCGTTAACTAATAGATCAGTTAGTTGTTAGCCCTACATCTAACAGGGCACACTTGCTCGTTAACTAATAGATCAGTTAGCCCACTTGCTCGTTAACTAATAGATCAGTTAGTTGTTAGCCCTACATCTAACAGGGCACACTTGCTCGTTAACTAATAGATCAGTTAGTTGTTAGCCCTACATCTAACAGGACACACTTGCTCCTTAACTAATAGATCAGTTAGTTGTTAGCCCTACATCTAACAGGGCACACTTGCTCGTTAACTAATAGATCAGTTAGTTGTTAGCCCTACATCTAACAGGACACACTTGCTCCTTAACTAATAGATCAGTTAGTTGTTAGCCCTACATCTAACAGGGCACACTTGCTCGTTAACTAATAGATCAGTTAGTTGTTAGCCCTACATCTAACAGGACACGCTTGATCCTTAACTAATAGATCAGTTAGTTGTTAGCCCTACATCTAACAGGGCACACTTGCTCGTTAACTAATAGATCAGTTAGTTGTTAGCCCTACATCTAACGGGGCACACTTGCTCGTTAACTAATAGATCAGTTAGTTGTTAGCCCTACATCTAACGGGGCACACTTGCTCGTTAACTAATAGATCAGTTAGTTGTTAGCCCTACATCTAACAGGGCACACTTGCTCGTTAACTAATAGATCAGTTAGTTGTTAGCCCTACATCTAACGGGGCACACTTGCTCGTTAACTAATAGATCAGTTAGTTGTTAGCCCTACATCTAACGGGGCACACTTGCTCGTTAACTAATAGATCAGTTAGTTGTTAGCCCTACATCTAACGGGGCACACTTGCTCGTTAACTAATAGATCAGTTAGTTGTTAGCCCTACATCTAACGGGGCACACTTGCTCGTTAACTAATAGATCAGTTAGTTGTTAGCCCTACATCTAACGGGGCACACTTGCTCGTTAACTAATAGATCAGTTAGTTGTTAGCCCTACATCTAACGGGGCACACTTGCTCGTTAACTAATAGATCAGTTAGTTGTTAGCCCTACATCTAACGGGGCACACTTGCTCGTTAACTAATAGATCAGTTAGTTGTTAGCCCTACATCTAACGGGGCACACTTGCTCGTTAACTAATAGATCAGTTAGTTGTTAGCCCTACATCTAACGGGGCACACTTGCTCGTTAACTAATAGATCAGTTAGTTGTTAGCCCTACATCTAACGGGGCACACTTGCTCGTTAACTAATAGATCAGTTAGTTGTTAGCCCTACATCTAACGGGGCACACTTGCTCGTTAACTAATAGATCAGTTAGTTGTTAGCCCTACATCTAACGGGGCACACTTGCTCGTTAACTAATAGATCAGTTAGTTGTTAGCCCTACATCTAACGGGGCACACTTGCTCCTTAACTAATAGATCAGTTAGTTGTTAGCCCTACATCTAACGGGGCACACTTGCTCCTTAACTAATAGATCAGTTAGTTGTTAGCCCTACATCTAACAGGGCACACTTGCTCCTTAACTAATAGATCAGTTAGTTGTTAGCCCTACATCTAACAGGGCACACTTGCTCGTTAACTAATAGATCAGTTAGTTGTTAGCCCTAATCTAACGGGGCACACTTGCTCGTTAACTAATAGATCAGTTAGTTGTTAGCCCTACATCTAACGGGGCACACTTGCTCGTTAACTAATAGATCAGTTAGTTGTTAGCCCTACATCTAACGGGGCACACTTGCTCGTTAACTAATAGATCAGTTAGTTGTTAGCCCTACATCTAACGGGGCACACTTGCTCGTTAACTAATAGATCAGTTAGTTGTTAGCCCTACATCTAACGGGGCACACTTGCTCGTTAACTAATAGATCAGTTAGTTGTTAGCCCTACATCTAACGGGGCACATTACTACATAATCTCCTACATTGTGCTTTGGAGCTCTAGAAAGCAGTCCGAGGGCCGACCAGTGTATACATCTAGGAAAATAAAGTAGTCAACTGTGTTAACTCCACGGCAGCCTCCAGTGATTTCACATTAACGTATCACTTTTAATCATCCTTGCGTCACCTTTGATAAGAATCCAGCTCTTACCGAACCATAAACCCGAGCAGTCCGGAGCATTTAAACTGTCCATTTACCATATCCAGGACATCAAACCTAACCAACCCGATATAAAAATCCCGTCCCACGTGTCTCCCAACAGTGGGGCTTATATCCAAGTAACATATGCCAATAAAAATCCCGTCCCAAGCACAATACGGAAAATTATGCAAGTTGAAAAAAAAATTAGGAAAATAGAAGAAAAACGTTTGAAATGGTATGGACACCTCATAAGTATGGAAGAAGACAGAATACCAAAGAAGATCCTTAATTGGAAAGCTAATGGAAGAAGTGGAAGAGGCAAACCTAGAGAACGTTGGATAGATGGGGTGAGGAGATATATGGTACGAGTAGCTACAGATTTGAGGGAAGAAAACACTTTAGACAGGAACCGTTGGCGACAAATCACTTCGGGCTTAAGGAGAAAAACTGTATTATGGAATATTCTTAATAAAAAAAATTAAATAACACGTGAAGAGCAGAAGTGAATAAGAGAAGAGAATGGAAGTCACTTAGATCATTCCTGCACTAGATGGCGAAGGAGCAGAGTAAGGACTAATGAGGAAGAAGGAGTTGAGGATTATAGGCAACGGATTGGGAAGGATTTGGAATTGATTTAAACTAAATGCTTCTAGAGAGACTTCGGAGGGTATTTTCTCCAAGTCAATAACAATTATTATTTTACTCCATCTCCGCTAGATGGTGCTCTTAGCTGTAATCCGCATTCCAATAAATAGACATTACAAAACAGAAATGTCTCTAACATGCAATATTCCTACTACTGGAGTCAAATTCGACGCTACAATAAAATTCTATGTTATTCTATTAATTCAACTATCACAATGCAAACACACACTTAAACCAAACCAACATTCTCAGGCCGAGTTTCAATTACATCGCATAATAATAATAATAATAATAATAATAATAATAATAATAATAATAATAATAATAATAATAATAACAGTGGAATCGCGATTGAGTAATAACTATTGCCATTATCAAACATTCGCTCTAAGCTTCATTATCTTGAGGTCATAGCTTCTGACTACAGTTCATGAGGTCCCTATTTCGATTCCCGGCCAGAGCAAATAACACTGGTCAACATGATTTTTGTCTCATGAGTACCAATAGTTGTACTTAATGCAATTTCTTATCGTATTTTCAAATTTATATTCGGAATTTCTCCAGCACCCACAGTTTTTTTTATTTCAATTTCATTTAATGGATTTAAATAATTATTTTTAATAAACTTTTTTCGTGCATTTGTCCATTGTAAAATAAAACAGGGAACACTTTCATCACGATATTTCAGCTATGGAAAAGAGATATCAAGGCAAATGGAATCCTAATATGCTGGCAGATTATTGTTGGACCACCAAGAGGGATGTTTCACAGGCGAAATGTAGCAGAAAATCGTCATTTCTTACTTTCTAGGTGAGTCCGAATGTTCGAATATTGTGTAGTTACAAATTTAGAAAATATTAAAGTGTTTGAAATTATAAATTCCTGTCTCTCGGAAACCTTGCGCGATGGAGAAAACCCGATATCATATTTGAATTCAGGAGAAAAAATACTATCTGAAACACATATTTTTCTTTCAGACACAAAACAAAGTTCATTTTTTGTTGCTCAGTGTTATCAAACATTCGCTCGAAGCATCATCTTGTGGTCAGAGCTTCTGACTACAGTTCATGAGGTTCCTGTTTCGATTCCTGGTCAGAACAAATAATTTTTCCTTTAATTTAGTTTAGGCTTAGAACCTCTTCTATTTTTCATTATTTATCACATCACTCCATTGTCAGAAGTGTGTTACAATTCCGCCAATGCCACTAGAAAATGCTAGAAATGATTTAAGAGAACTTAGTGGTACAGGAGAAAAAAAGAAATGTATTTGTCCCGTTTTTTTTTTAAATTTACATATATATAAATGGTTCTTATGTAATAATAATGATAATAATAATAATAATAATAATAATAATAGTAATAACAGTAGTAATAATAATAATAATAGTAATAGTAATAATAACAATAGTAATAATAATCTTCTTCTTGTAAGCCGAGAGTTAGGCGCTCTACCCCAACAGGGAAGAATTTTAACCATACGAATTTAGTTACACTTGTTTTCGTATAGATGTCATTTGAGTGGTCCGTGGTCAGCGTTCCGCCTCATACTGACATCTAGGAAACCAGGTAGTACTAGGACGGGAAAAGTCAGTAAATTTTGCTTAGAGACCTTTTTATTCAGGCTTAAGGATATTTTACGAGCCTGAAAATCTTCAGACTCAGGACCCACGGCTTAAAGTCCCTCCCGGAGGACTTGCTCCTTGGATTTTTCCATCCTAAAAAATCCATCGACCCCGGCCGGGTGTGAACCCGCGAACCTCGGGACCAGAGGCAAGGAGCATAACCACTAGTCCACCGCGGCCGATAATAATAATAATAATAATAATAATAATAATAATAATAATAATAATAATAATAATAATAGTAATAGTAATCCATTTATCTGTAGTGTGCTGCCCTAGGGAAGGTCCTTCACTAAAATCATAGCATTTAAGTGCTATGCTTTGCAGTTTTACTAGAGAATTATAGGTGTGGTAGCTTCCCGTTGCTTTCCACACCGAGGATGATGTTGATGATGATGGCCAGATGATATTCGGGGACTTTTAGGCCTCAAAGCTACCTGACATTTGTCTTACAGGTGAGGAAAAAAAACCCGGAAAACCTCACTCAGGAAGCTTGTCCCCCCGGAAATCGAACCCGATATGATTTAGATATATTGTTAGGGATACAAAGAGCAATCTACCGAAGACGATTTATGAATGGAAGCTAATAAGATGAGAAAGAGGAAAGACCAAAACTACCATGGATACAAAGAATAGTCAGAAGAATGGAAGAAAAAAACTTGGAGGTAAAAAGTAAAGTGATCCCACAACAAGCCCGGAGGCCCTTGGGGTAGTAGGAGGTTAAGGCTCCCACTTTTTCTAGACAATCCGCACTTTATGTCATCCGGGTTGTCAGCCCTGCGTGACGGCCGCCTTTACACCCAGAACAAGCGTCTGGTACTCATTTCCGTTAGAGGCTGAAGGGCGTGGAAAAATGGGGATAAATGGAGATTGGTTTTAGAATCTTGAAATGTGCACAGGAATATGTCAAAGATGTTCTAAAACCACATTTTAAGAAATTTAATTTTTGTCATGGTTATTTTCGGTGTCTAGTAGATAGGATGAATGGAGATTTGCATATTTTCAAAAGTAGTTTCATGACTAGAGTATCATTTTCCACATTAATTCGGAAAACTGTCTGTTTGCAGATGATCAAATAATTTTGGCAGAGGGTGAAGATGATATGAAATATATGATAAATAAACTAATGGAAGAATGTAAAAAATGGGGACTGAATATAAATTTACAGAAAACAGAATATGTGTGTTTGGGAAAGGATGTGGATGACCTCATACTCGAAACAGGGAAAATAAAAAAAAGTGAATTTATTAAATATCTTGGGTCAATAATTACAAGTTTAGGTACCTGTGAGAGAGATGTACAGACTAAAATTGCAAAGGCAAAAAGTGCAACTAAAACATTACATGGAATAATTTGGAACAAAAATATCACAAAGGAAACTAAAATGAAAATTTATGAGAGCGTAAAACAGAATATTTTGTCGTATGGAAGTGAAACTTGGTCTTTGACGGAAGTACAAAAAAATAAAATTAGAACAGTTGAATTTGATTATTTTAGAAGAAGCCTCCAAAAAACAAGACAGGATAAAATAATAAATGAATTCCTTTGGAGAAAAATGGATGTCACCACATCTGTTGTTAAGAGGATTGAAAATCAAACGCTTAAATGGTTTGGCCATGTACAAAGAATGGAAAATGAAAGATGGCGAAAAATATATACCAATGGTCACCCCCTGGAAGAAATAAACGTGGCACACCAAGATGGAAATGGAAAACCTACGTCAGAACTATGATGGATGACAGGAATTTGGAAGAGGGAGATTGGAATTATAGAGATAAATGCAAACTGAAGACGGCAAACTTATAAATGGGGGAAAGCCGAAGAAGAAGAAGAAGAAGAAGAAGAAGAATTCGGAAATCACTGAAAGATATTACATGTGATTTTGGGCAACGTCAGGCAATTAACTAGTTTGGGAATGAAAGCAAAAGAAAATGAGATTTTTAGGTCTGAAAACTCATGATATAGTTTATAGTTAGTTTATGAGAACAGCTGTGCAAGCAGACAGAGGTCAAACTGAAACTTGAATTTTATTTTCCATGGTTCATATCCCGAAAGCATTATTCGTGGGAGTTTGGTTGGCTACACATCCTGCTTTCAGTCAAGTGTGAAACTCTATTGTAGATCGCCAGATGCCACCACGTGTGTGTTAGTTTAATCATGCTTACACCATGAACCAACTCGAAGCAAAACATTGACAGGAATAGCATAAAACTTGCTGCCATAGTCAAGCTTCCCTTGCGAAACCAAACACACAGTTATAGATATGTCTGTAATAATGACAATAATATTGATAATAATAATAATGATGATAATAATAATAACAACAATAATAATAATAATAATAATAATAATAATAATAATAATAATAATAATAATAATAATAATAATAAAATAATAATAAAGAATGGAAATAATAATAGCAATAAAGAATAAAATAAATAATAGTTTTAAAAAACCAAAACAACACGCTTTATTAGAAAACCTAACTAAAAAATGAAAAATAATTTTAATTTCTAACACCCTTGGGATAAAATTAAAGTGGTCAACAAAAAAATCATCTCCAATACATTTAGAATAAAACTAGAGTTATCTACAAAAAAATAATTTTACCATCAAAAATCGTGGGGTGCTTTTTATAGTTTTTACGTTTTCTTCTTAGAGACTTTACTTTTACCAATATATGTTTATTATCAAATATATTAATTTATATAGAGCACTCCAGGCTTTTGATGGCAAAATTATTTTTAGTAGATAATTCTAGTTTTATTCTAGATGTGTTGGAGATGATTTTTTTGTTGACCACTTTAATTTTATCCCAAGCGTGTTGGAAATTAAAATTATTTTACATTTTTTTAGTTCGGTTTTTTAATAAAGCGCGTTGTTTTAGTTTTTTTAAACTATTACTTATTATTTGTCCCGCGCCGTAGCCGAGCGGTTAAGGTAGGAAGCCTTGGCGCAGAGCTACGGGACTTGCGCTGGTTCGAGTCTCCATGGGTGAAGACATTTTCTCATGGTATTTCGGCCAGTATGGGACCGGTGCCCACCCAGCATCGTGAGGCAATTGGGTAGCTACAATATGTAGCGGCTCCAGGTTGAGGAACCAGCTATAACGGCTGGGGGACTCGGCATGCTAACCACATGTCACCCCTACACTGGCTGTTGATCATCTACCTCTGTGATTGACACATGTGGATGTGAAGGGCCAGCAGCCGGCTGGTAAAAGGGCAACCGCTGAAAAGTGGAAAGACCCTCATTCGGAATCGGAACTTATTATTTTATTTTTTAGTTTTAATATTTTACAGAATAAGACAAAAATGTAAATATATTTAAATTCGATACTATTGTAGTATGAACTAAAAGTAATACCCTCCGGGCCGGATTTGAACGAGCGACCTACGGATTACTGAAATTGTATACCACTAGAGTTCACCTGAGCTCTTACAAGGATTGAGGAAGAAGTTGATAAGTCCGCAATCTTTTATACCGGTAGCAGCTTGAGTAATAGGTCTGTTCGACCTTTAAATTCTTACATGGTCTGATTTTGATTTTCTGCTGATTCTGGCCAGGATATTAGAAACATTTATGAAATTATTGTATTGTCATTGGTCCTTTACAAGTATACAAAGTTTCAAGTCGATCCAATGATCTTAAGTGGGTGAAAATCGTGTTGTACGATTCCGTTACATAATTACACAAACAACTTTTTTGATTTTCTGATGATTCTGGCCAGGATTTTGGAAAAACAATTATGAAATTATTATATTGTCATTGGTCCTTTACAAGTATACAACGTTTCGATGCAATGATTTTAAGTGGGTGAAAATCGTGTTGAAAGATTCCGTTACGTAATTACAAAGACTTTTGATTTTCTGATGATTCTGGCCAGGATTTTAGAAAAAAAAGAAATTATTGTATTGTCACTGGTCCTTTACAAGTATACAAAGTTTCAAGTCGGTCCAATGATTTTAAGTGGGTGAAAATCGCGTTGAAAAATTCTGTTAGATAGATAGATCGGTACAGGTCAAGCTAATATAAAGCCTGTAAAATAGTCATAGTAATAAAGAAAATGTAATAACAATAAAAAGTGATCCCACTACAGGCCTCAGGAGGCCCTTGGGGTAGTAGCAGGTTAAGGCTCCCACTTTTTCTTGACAATCGGCACTTGATGTCAGCCGGGTTGTCAGCCCTTCGTGACGGCCGCCTTTACCCCAGAACAAGCGTCTGGTACTCATTTCAGTTAGAGGCTGAGTCGACCCCAGGGCCATAGTGCCGCCAGAAGGTTTGGGTCAGTTTAAAAATCCTGACCCCACCGGGACTCGAACCTTCGACCTTCCGACTTGTAGCGCAGTGCCTTAACCACTACGCTACGGCGTGCATGATATTAAAATAAAAATAAATAATAAAAATAATAATAGTAATAAATAATAAAAATAATAGTAATAAAGATATGTAATAATAATAATTTATTTATATACAGATTTTTAATGTTTACACATTAAAGTTTTATTTTCCTTCTCCACTCGTCTCTATCCATCCACTCCATGTCCTCCAGTCATCTTGTTCTCATTCCAGTTCTTATTTCTAGCATCCACGAGTTTCGAGGTCTTCCTTTCATTCTTCTTCAAGGTGGGCACTATTCCAATGTTTTTCTGGGTAACCTTTCCTCTTGCATGCATCGTAAATGCTCATATTCATTTTTGTATTACAATATGATTGAAAATCAAATTTAAAGAAAATTTCCATACAATATAAACATGTTTATAAGAGTGAAAATTCTCACATATTTGATATTTAAAACCTTGTAATGCTTAATATATAAGCTGAAGTGATTTGCTAACAAGCTAAAGTATTATTTTAAATAAAAAAGTAAATAAAAAATGTGAATTTAAACATAATCATTTCTGACCGTATTCTTCACTTAAAATACTTATTAATTTCGCAGGATCAATTTGATAAAAAGCTTATTGAATTTCCTTAAATTCTGTCCTGCCTACCCTTATCAAGTTTATAATCTCAAAGCCTTTACCTAAGGTTGGTTCCTCGGGCACAAAGTAATGAAGTGGAGCCCAAGATTCCAGAGTCATAAGATTGTTAATTGCACCGACAAAGCCCCTGTGGAGCGTGGAAGGGGTTGAAATTATAAGTAATATTTCCTCATTTCTGTTGCCACAAATCCTCATTAGGTTAGCTTTCCTACATAATTCTCGGCGCCAAGGCAGAGTAGGGCTTTCCTGGCATTAAAAACATGACTTATATTACAGCTCAAACAACAAGGTCGCCATCTTGTTTAAGGCCCCATAATAAAATCATGTTGCAAATCATAGAACTTGGCCTTTGAGTGAAAATTAACAGGAGAATGAATACCACAGTATTCCGCTTTTTGTACTAGGGCCTACTTTATTTTTTTAGTTGTCATTGAATAAACTTATTTATGTGAATTGTTCTATTCGTGCCATATCCTCAACGTATTTTTATATTTTTTTATAGTTACTTTTAACTAACTAACTAACTAACTAACTAACTCATTGGCACTATCGAACCCGTAGGTTCATGGCCGCGCGGACATAAGCCCTCCATATGTGCCTATCCTGAGCCAATGTTTTCCAATCATCCCCTGGATTGAATTTACTAAATCTTCAATATTCTTGTCAGAAATGTTGATGTTTTGATGGCTCCATTTAAAAGAGTGTGCAATGTGTGAAGTATTCAATGAGAATTGGTTTAGGATTTTATTCAGTGGGCTGCATACAGAGACGTATTTAAAGCATCTTCCATTGTTCCAGTTTGACTGTTTCACTCCTAACCCAAGTGACGTTCATTCCGTGCAATACTTCAAGCCTGTTAAAATAAAGCATTAATATTATTGTTATTATTATTATTATTATTATTATTATTATTATTATTATTATTATCATCATCATTATTAATGTTATTAATGTTCATCATCATCATCCAGGGATTAAGCCTGTTGGCTCGTTCCGGTTTCATGAAAGCTACAATTGTTAAAATTCTTCAGACCATCTTCTGTGTGGGCGTCCAAACATTTCTCCTTCCGTGCGGTTTGTAATTTAGTAATAATTTAGGAAATCTTTCCTCTGGCATTCTATCAATATGTTCTTTCCAGTCGTTCCTATATTTAATTATTCGTTCTGTAACTTTGAAAATATTTAGTTCCTTTCTTATATCTTCATTTCTTTTCTTATCCAGCAGAGTATATCCTGCTATGTTATTATTATTATTATTATTATTATTATTATTATTATTATTATTATTATTATTATTATTATTATAAGTTGGCAGTTAGTCAAGTATCTTACTTCACTAGCTGTTTGTTTATATTTTTTTCAGCAAAAATGACGTGAAATCCTTAAATTGATAGCAAGGCAATTTGTCGGATGTTAAGTTAGCATCCATGATGTTAACGACATCCATGCCATGTATAGGCAGCACTGTGAGAAGCTGCATTCACTTTTCTTCAACTAAGACCCCAGCGTTCCGTTGTAAAATGTGGAGATGTTAATATTGCTCTGAGAAGAACAGCATGTTTGATTCCGATTGCAGTTACATTCCATTATAACAATCTCTTTGCTATCACAAACGTTTCCGATTTACACCACGAAGAGGTGAGTCTATTTGGTACCCCATAAAATTATAAAATTGCTAGATGATTGAAGAAAAATAATATATGTTCACACATATTCAAACAACATACCAGACATATTTTTTAAATTGTCGTTTCAAAATCTTAATGAAATTGTTTTACAACGAATATAAAGAGAGATATACGGGGTGAATCATAAATATGGCTATACGTTTGATCGCGTTGTGTGATGAAAATATTATCATTACAGGAAATATGAAATTACCGTTTGAAAGGCAATTACTCAAATTACAACAATGGAATAAAACAAAACAGTGTAGATCTTACGTCATTAGTCAAAATGGCATTGGATATGCAACAGTAAATTAAAATTGCTGTAAGGACAATAACGTATGCTAATGATCATGAGGCCGCAAGACGGGTAAGATGTGAGTTTAATGTAGCATTGCAGCCGTCGACTGTGGGGAAGTGGAGAAAACGACTGCTGGAAACGGGAAGGATGCAGAAAATCAAACCTCCTGGAAAGCCTCGCATTAGCGCGGATGCAGAAACAACGAAGAGAATTGTGGAAGCGTTCGACGCTAGCCCACAAAAATCAACCCGCCAAGCTGCACGTGAGCAGTGATTTGTTTTGTTTTGTTCTATTGTTGTAATTTGAATGATTCCCTTTCCAATAATAACATCATATTTCCCTTAATAATAATATTTTCGTCACAAAATGCGATCAAACGTATAGCCATATTTCTGAATCGCTCTGTATATTACCGCTCTATGATCTATTTTAGGATATATTTCAGCATCATCATCATCATCATCATCATACGCAGTCGTGGATTAAACCATTGGCCTGTTCCGCTTCAGAACAGAAATTGATCCCCCCATCGCTTGTTTGGTCTTCCTGGGTCTCTTCGTCCTGTGGGTCTGTAGTTGAATAGCTTCAGAGGTAGTCTATTGTTTGGTATTCTAAGGAGGAGTTCATGTCAATTATTTTGGAATATTTGGATGGTTTCAGTTATTGTTGATGTGTTGAGAACTTTGCGGATATCTACATTACGCATGTGGTCATAAAGTGTATAACCCGCTGAAAGTACTTAATAACTTCATTTCTGCAGCTACTATCCTATTTAATTTTACAAATATATATACATGGACAGTGACAACACAACAATCTGCCAGAATACAAGCTGTTGAAATGAGATTCCTCAGACCAATAGCAGGATATCAAAGAACAGACAAAAGACATCACAGAAATAAGACAACTAAAAGTTGAGGAATTAAACACAACAATAGAGAAATACAGAACAAACTGGAAAGAACACTTGGCAAGGATGACTGAGAATAGAATACCAAAAGCAGCATACAGCTATTCACCACAAGGAAGAAGAAGCTTGGGAAGACCAAGGAAAAGATGGAAAGAGCAGCAATTTGGAGCCGGAACAGGCTAATAAATAAGCCTGAACCGTGAAGAAGAAGAAGGAGAATACATATATGAATGATTTACATATTTGGGAGTATAGGAACCACTAGTTAACCAGGGTCGACTTAACATGACGAAACTTAGATTGGAAAGAAGACAATTCCTTATGTTTCTTTTTCCATGTTCTAACTTGGTCCTGTTAAAGCATCTATAAATAAGAATGGAATATAAAAGGAACTGCAATATGGAGCGTACTGCAATAAGAACAAAATGGAACTAGAAATGGAAGATAGTTTCAACAAATCTGTCGCGCTATCACGATCAAGTACTTTCGGAATATGTGAAAATTTCTCTAGTTTTATCTAACCCCTGTCTGCTTAGAAGATTGATAGAACTTAGGGGAGCACATCACCCTGCTAATAAGAAAACGTCCACTGAGACCCAATTTGCGGTATCTTTCAACTTATCTTATCAAACTAAAGAGCAAAAGTAACAGGGAAAGAAAACATCTTGTTCCGACAGACATAAAAGTTTTTTTTGTGAATATCAGCTTCTGAAGAAGTAGAAACCAAGTAATGGATGAAATTGTTTGGAGTTAAATAGGGATAAGATTTTATCTTTTGCTAAGAGTGTATTTTTATTGTTTTAAGTGCGGTAGATATGGAATAAGCTCTGAGAACTGTATAAACATAATAAAACACAGAAACAGACATCTTGGATTTGTTCTGATCGTATCTCTAGTGTTTTCTGGTGAATTGAGGCTAAAAGAGGTGCAAAACAACAAACAGATCTACGTCTTTTTAAGGAGATTTTCTCTCTTTTTCTTTGAAATAAACTTAATTTTATAAGGAAATGCTGATTGCAAAAGTAAGTCAAATATAATACCTCACACTTCAAAATACTTACTTAATAATACTTATTAAATGCTTAATAATACTTATTAAGTAAGTAAGTCCAGTATAATACCTCACACTTCAAAATACTTAGTTGTTTAATACTTAATAATACTTATTAAATACTTAATAATACTTATTAAATAAGTAAGTCCAGTAGAATACCTCACACTTCAAAATACTTAATAATACTTATTAAATACTTAATAATACTTATTAAGTAAGTAAGTCCAGTATAATACCTCACACTTCAAAATACTTACTTAATAATACTTATTAAATACTTAATAATACTTATTAAATAAGTAAGTCCAGTAGAATACCTCACACTTCAAAATACTTACTTAATAATACTTATTAAATACTTAATAATACTTATTAAGTAAGTAAGTCCAGTATAATACCTCACATTTCAAAATACTTACTTATTTAATACTTAATAATACTTATTAAATAAGTAAGTCCAGTAGAATACCTCACACTTCAAAATACTTACTTAATAATACTTATTAAATACTTAATACTTATTAAGTAAGAAAGTCCAGTATAATACCTTACATTTCAAAATACTTACTTATTTAATACTTAATAATACTTATTAAATACTTAATAATACTTATTAAGTAAGTCCAGTAGAATACCTCACACTTCAAGTTAATTAATAATAAGCATTTACGACCTAGACGAGCCTGATGGGCTAGTGGTAAGCGTTACTGACTACTGTTCATGAGGTCCCTGGTTCGATTCCTGGTCAGACCATAGTGATTTTTTCTTAAAGGGGATTATTCCTGTCGTTAGCCATGGTCTGGAATTTAGATTAAGTTTAGGTTATTTATCACCCACCATATCATCGGGGTAACGTAACTCCGCCTTCCAGGTGCCCCAACCTAAGAAATGGATTACAATTCCGCCAATGCCAGGGGAGAAATGTCATGAAAGACAACCTGGTGGCATTAGACAAAATAAATAATAGTTTAAAAAAACTAAAACAACCCGCTTTATTAGAAAACCGAACTAAAAAATGAAAAATAATTTTAATTTCCAACACGCTTGGGATAAAATTAAAGTGGTCAACAAAAAAATCATATCCAACACATCTAGAATAAAACTAGAGTTATATACAAAAAAAAATAATTTTACCGTCAAAAGCGTGGGGTGCTCTATATCAATTAATATATTTGATAATAAACAGATATTGGTAAAAGCACAGTCTCTAAGAAGAAAACGTAAAAACCATAAAAAGCACTCCACATATTTTTTTGTAGATAACTCTATTTTTATTGTAGATGTGCTGGAGATGACTTTTTGTTGACCACTTTATTTTTATCCCAAGCGTGTTGGAAATTAAAATTATTTTTCATTTTTTAATTCGGTTTTCTAATAAAGCGTGTTGTTTTATTTTTTTTAAACTATTATTTTTCTTTAATTTTTAGTTTCATTGGTTGTCATAAACCGGAATCCCATGAAAATGTAATTGCTTAATACTCTTCTAAAAAATCTTCCGGTCCGGATTTGAACCTGCGACCTATGGATTACTGAAATTATATACCACTACAGTCCACCGCTCTACCAACTGAGCTCTTACAACGATTGACTACAAAGTCGATAATGATTGTATTAATTTCAGTTAGTGTAACCTGATTGTGCAGAGAGATACAAGTCGCTCTTGCATGTAGTTCGAAAGAGGTGTTAGTTTTAAAGGAGGATCCACTAATTGTGTGGTGAAAGGGAGAATGTGACATGTGATATACAAGAATTCACCCCTGGTCTGGCCTGCCTTTGTTCAAAGCAATGTAATTTCTCTCCCAGACTTAATTAAAACTTTCTTTTTCTTTAACTGAAGCCGCCTCCGGGATTCTGCATTGTCTTTACAAGACCCCACAAGGCTAAAAATCTTACTTGGAAGTGTGTCTTCTTTGTACGTTCACAACCTGGAGTTGGAGACAATCTCTTAATGTAAAAATAAAAACTTTATTACTTTTAGATTTTATTTTTTAAAGTAAATTTAACGACATATCGCCAAGAACGAATTTATCATAAGTAATGCCACGAGTGATTTCCAAATTATTGATAAATTCACGACTCACGAAGTGAGGGCTGAATTCATCTAGAGAATTTGGAAATCAAGAATGGCATTTGTTAGGACTATTTAACGAATAAAATTAAGCTGTTTACTCATAAATCATTATTTAACTATAGTTATTTTAAAATATTTATATATTTAATGTAAACTGCAATGTTTGAAATAAATGTGAAACGATTGGTACGCTTAATTTGTTTATTTTGTTCATCACTGCAACCAGATCATAATATTATTTATTGCCAAAGGATCGCAAAGTTGTAAGAATGCACCCTAGTGGAGAAAATTATAACCAACGTTATAGGTATTAATTAATTTGATGTCCTATGATGTAAATATGTCAATTATATTTTTTGTAACGTCATTTCCTGGAAAATAATTCGTTTAAGAAAATTCAAACCTTGGTTTCTTTTTTTGGTATAATCAACTGTTACAAATGTTTTTATATTATCTATCGCAAGCAATTTCTGCTGACATTCATACACTATATATACAATCTGGTAGCCGTTTCTTTGGGAGTCAATCACAGCAAAATAATGCTATGACCTATTCAAAATTTTAAAAAGGAGGTGCTTTCTTTATTATGATAAACTTTAGTTGGTAAATATTAGGCGAAACACGACTGTGATTGGTTGTGAATAAAAAATCATTGAAACGTGATTGGTCATTGATTCACATTTGGGGCATGAGTTAAATAGTCATAAGTAATGCCACGAGTGATTTCGAAATTATCGTCAAGAACTACAGGAGAATTTTATTACTTTCAATTTGGTAAAAAAAATCTAATACGTACTGGTAATCAGACTTACCCCTTCTATTGGCGTCGTAATGAATGATCAATAATGTGAATTTAGAAGAAGAAGGTCTAATATAGATGAGATTTTTAATATCAGACAGAGCATAGAAAATAAATGAGAATATAATGGTCCTGTCCATCCACTAGGTATTATTGGCCGATAGCGAGGAGATACTAAGGCCAACACGCACACACTATTGAGTAACACTAAGAAATTAGGACTGAAAGTAAATTTCAATATAACTAAATATATGGTCACACGTAGAAATACATTATATAATGGAAATGGACAGCTAATGACAAATGATGGAAATTTTGAGGAAGTGGCTGAATTCAAATACCTAGGAACAATAATCACAAATAGGAATGAGATGCATAAAGAAATTAAACATAGGCTCAATTCTGGAAATGCGTGCTATTATGCATTGCAGAGACTCTAACTCCTTTCAAAAAACGTTAAACTGAAAATATATAAAACTATTATTCTACCAGTTATATTATATGGGTGCGAAACATGGACTCTTACATTAAGGGAGGAAAGGAGATTACAAGTATTTGAGAATAAAGTACTTAGGAAAATTTTTGGACCAAAGAGAGATGAACAGACAGGTGAATGGAGAAGACTACATAACAATGAACTACATGGTCTTTATAGAAAGCCAGATATAATAAGAACAGTTAAGTCTCGTATACTGCGATGGGCAGGACATGTTGCACGTATGGGGAATGAAAGACTTGCATGGAAGCATCTTGTAGGAAAGCCAGAGGGAAAACGCCCAGTTGGTAGACCAAGAATGAGGTGGGAGAATAACATTAACTATGATTTGAGGGAAGTAGATTATACAGGGAATGATTGGAAAGTATTAGCTCAGGATATGGATGTATGGAGAGCGTATGCCCGCGAGGCCATGAACCTACGGGTTCGATAGTGCCAGTGAGTAAGTAAATAAGTCCATCCACTATATGTCAACTTCTAAAAGGCATGAGATATAATTAAAATTTAGGTATTATATAATATCCTGCTTGAGTTTGGAATTCCTAAAAAGTTAGTTAGACTTATTCGATGGGTCTAAATAACACAAACAGTAGGGTGCGTGTAGGGAAACTGTTTTCAAATACTTTTGAAATTTACAATGGGTTAAAGCATGAATATATGCAATCTCCTTTACTATTCAATTTTGTACTAGAGCATACCCCTCAGGGGTCCCCATCTAGGGGATATGTGGATGGCGACCACAAGGTACCCAAGCTGAGCAAAACATTGCTTCCACTTACTTGTGTATTGCTCCTTACTTTTATATTTAACCCATCTGGTATTTCTTCCTTTCTTCTACATACTTACACCAGACTCTTTTAACTTTACTATCTAACCTCCCTTGGTTAACTCTTGTTTTATCGACCCTGACGCTATTAGGGCATCCGAGGGCTAGGGAGTCTTTCCTTTCTTCCATTTCTTCTTTCCTTTATTTTCTTTTCTTCTCCAGAATAGCCTGACCAAAAACTATAAGATAGCAGCCCCATCACTGGTCTTGCCTTCCTTTGGCCAGCAACCAATCGAAGGGACTATTATTATGCTTTCAAGTCTTATACGAGAATTTCCCGGAAGATCTCTGGGCCGTCCTATGAAACGCTGGAGGGAAAAGTTTCTATAGGATCGTCACAGGCCTTGGCCTAATACTTGGAAGGAAGAAGAAGTCTAGAGCATATCAACAATTCTTTAGAGGACGAAGTAGGCAATCAACTCAATTGCATTTATAAGCTGTTAGTTAATACTGATAATGTAGTATTTAGGGCTAGGATTTTTATGTAATAAAATGTAAGGTTGCAATGCAGACAGTATATATTATTCAACTGTTTGTGTGTGAAACCAAAACAAAAGACAGTCATAAGTCTAACTTCTCATTATACCATGTTGCATACTTACCTTTTAGTACATAAAAATCCTAGCCCTAATTATTAGGCTATAGCTAGGAGATGCTAAGGGCTAACATACACTCTTATTGAATAACACTAAGAAATTGTGACTGGAAGTTAACATCAATAAAATAAATATTATATGTCGATAGATATAAATAAATTATGAATGCTATAACATTATTACTGACCTTCGAAATTGTGGTAAAGAAGTTGTCCTCCAATGGCTTACCCCCCACTGTGGGCTTGCCGGTAATGAAACAGCTGATTTCTTCGCCAATAGGATCTCACATTGAACAATTCCCTGGATCTAAACCAACACCTTACTTCTCAGTGAAACGCCACATAAAGTTAAAATCCAAAATTATAAATGACAATAGACTTCAAACAGTGGCCAGAAACAAACAAAATGCGAATGCCTAATAAAAATTGTTGATATACCAGACATTCCAAGAAAAACAGAAATAGCGCATTTTAGAATGACAACGGGCCACGACTGCCTGGCAAAACACCTTTACAAAATCAATGTTCTGCCTTCACCGAAATGCATTTTAAGCAATCACCCTGATGAAGAAATGGACGAAGGTCATCTGAACAACTGTACCGCTGTCAAACATGAAGATTCTAAGACGTCAAAGCATTGCAGAGCAAGGCTGCTAATGGCTTCAGTGTTAGATGCAGCATATTAGACGACAATAAACAAATTATATAATGGAAATGGACAATTAATGGCAGACGAGGAAATGTTGAAGAAGTAGTTGAATTCAAATAACTAGGAAGTAATTAAAAACAGGAATATGATGGAGAAAGGAATTAAACAAACGCTCATTTCTTGAAATGCGGGACTCTTGTCGTCCCAACTTCTCTACGGGGTGAATCATAAATATGGCTATACGTTTGATCGCGTTGTGTGATAAAACTATTACCATTACAGGAAATATGAAATTACCGTTGGAAAGGAAATTATTCAAATTACAACAATGGAGTAAAACAAAACAGTGTAGAACTTACATCATTGGTCAAAATGGCGTTGAATATGCAACATCAAATTACAATTGCTGCATGAGCAATAACGTATGCTAATTATCGTGAGGCCGCAAGACGGGCAAGACGTGAGTTTAAAGTAGCATTGCAGCCGTCGACTGTGGGGAAGTGGAGAAAACGACTGCTGGAAACGGGAAGGATGCAGAAAATCAAACCTCCTGGAAGGCCTCGCATTAGCACGGATGCAGAAACAACGAAGAGAATTGTGGAGGCGCTAGCCCACAAAAATCAACCCGCCAAGCTGCACGTGAGCAGTGATTTGTTTTTGTTTTGTTCTATTGTTGTAATTTGAAGGATTCCCTTTTCAATTATAACATCATATTTTTCTTTTAATAATAATATTTTCGTCACAAAATGCGATCAAACGTATAGCCATATTTCTGTAAACAAACATTACACTGAAATTATATTAAGCTATTATACTCCCAGTTGTATTACTTGGATGCAAAACATAGACTCTTGCTTTTAAGGGAGGATAAAATATTATGGATGGGCCTATTTGAGAATATAATTCTTAGAAACATTTTTGTGCCTAACAGAGGTGAACAGACTGGTGAATGGAGAATACTACAAAGGAGTGAGTTACATGATTTTCATGGAAAACCGGACGTAATAAGAACATATAAGTCTCGTAGACAAAATGGGCAGGACATGTGGCACGTAATTGGAATGAAAGAGGGAAGTAAATTACATGAGGATGATTGGGAGACTTACGCTCAAGATAGGCCATGAATCTATGTGTTCTAAAGTGCCAGTTAATTATTAAAACGCATTAAATTCATTAATAATATCGAAAAACAATTTTACATTTATAGGCCATTTTATAAAATAATCACACAGATATAAATGTGACATAATATGAAATAAAATAATTTACTTTAAGAATGAAAAATTAAGTCAGTTATTCGGTAAAAAAAATCTTGAAGAAGGTAAGAAATCAATTTGTGTGGTTAAGATATAGGACAAAATCGTGCTTCGCTTTGTTCCGACATGGTACATTCCATTATTGGCTCCAGTTCAGCGAATCATCCAGACAAACCATGCGTAATCTTTTGACATTCAACTGTCCTGTTCAGATGGAAACTCTCAACTGTGAAACCAGATGTTTGGATTTCAAGCAGTAGTTAAAGGGGTCCTTCCACTTCCTATCATCATAATGTCAATTTTCTAAGAACGTACCCAGTCATCCTCAACTATGTTCTAAAATATACTGCCGCCCACCATTAGCGTTTATTTTGAGTGCCACGGTTTAAGGCATATGAAGGTGGGTTATGTTGAAGCCCACCTTATATATAATTTTTATATTATATAATTCAAAAAGCACCAAGCAAAACACCTGAGTTATCCGACAGACGAAGAGCACCACATGTGTTCTCAACATGTATTTGACCGGCCTAACCTCTGCTTCTATCGGTTTATCGTCTCTTGAATTCCCTTCCCTCTTATATCAAGGATCTCCTGATTTACCGTAAAAATAATCCTAGAATTGGATATTTCTTCTTCTTCCTTCCAAGTATTAGGCCAAGGCCTGTTACGATCCTATAGAAAATTTTCCCTCCCCGGGAAATTCTCGTATAAGACTTGAAAGCATAATAATAGTCCCTTCGATTGGTTGCTGGCCAAAGGAAGAAAAGACAAGTGATGGGGCTGCCATCTTATAGCCTCTGGTCAGGCTTTTCTGGAGAAGAAAAGAAAATAAAGGAAAGAAGAAATGGAAGAAAGGAAAGATTCCCTAGCCCTCGGATGCCCTAATAGCGTCGGGGTCGAAAAAAACAAGAGTTAACCAAGAGAGGTTAGATAGTAAAGTTAAAAGAGTGCAAAACACAAGTAAGTGGAAGAAATGTTTTGCTCAGCTTGGGCACCTTGTGGTCGCCATCCACATATCCCCTAGATGAGGACCCTGAGGGTGAATTGGATATTTACTTATACTATTTAACCAATGCCCCAAATGGGAGTCAATGACCAATCACGTTTCAATGATTTTTTATTTACAACCAATCACAGTCGTGTTTCGCCTAGAATTTACCAACTAAAGTTTATCATAATAAATAAAGCACCTCCTTTTTAACATTCTGAATAGGTCATAGCATTATTTTGCAGTGACTGACCAACCAAGAAATACGGCTACAAGATTGCGTAAATAGTGCATGAATGTCAACACATAGCGCATGCGGGAGTTAATATAAAAACATTTGTAGCAATTGGTTATACCACCAAAAAATAAATAAACCACTGTTTGCACTTTCTTAAATGCATTTTTTCCCATGTAATAACATTCCAGAAAAAAATATAATTGTCATATTTACATCATAGAACATCAGAAATGAATTAATATACAGTTTGATGTTTTTCATTTTTCTCCACTAGAGAGCATTCTTATAATATTGCGTTCCTTTGGCAATAAATAGTATGATATGGTTGCAGTGATGAACAAAAGAAGCAAATGAAGCGCACCATCGTTTCTCATTTGTTTTCAAACATCGCCGTTTACATTAAAAATATCAATATTTTAAAATAACTATATTTAAATAATGATTTGTGAGTAAACAGCTTAATTTTATTCGTTAAATAGTCCTAACAAATGCCACTCTTGATTTCCAAATTCTCTAGATACATTTGAAATCACTCGTGGCATTACTTATGACAATGTAATATATAATCACGTTCTAGGTAATGTTTATATTTTTATTTTATATTTTCCATTTTCATTATCAAGCCAATACTTTAATCAATTTATAAATTGTAATTGAAAAAAATGGAACCCACAGTAATGTAGTTGGTTATGGCTAGGGGGTTTGAGTCCTGGTGGAGTCAGGAGTTTTAAACTGTTCCAAAACTTCTGACGGAACCATGGCTATGGGTTCGATTGAATCTCTGACAAAAATGAGTTCCAGGCACTTGTTCTGGGGGTTAATGCGGCTGTCATGCAGGGCTGACAATCCGTAAGACATTTCGTGCCGATTATCTAACCTCCACTTGCCCAATGGAATCTTGTTACGATTCGGTGTTCCTTTTTATTACTCCATCTTCGAAGGGCGTTATTATTTGAGTAGGAGGCCGAGGTTATTCTTTTACAATATTCATAAATTTTAGTTTTTAGTTTAGTAGCGATATATGTGGATGATTTATAATGGGTTTCATATAAGGATAGGTCGAATTCTGGACTTTTATGTGTTTAGGTAATTCATATAAAGTATACAGGGTGAGAGGTTGGCTAAGTTAGATCTCTAAAAAATATTATACTAATCCTTATGGGACAAAATGTACCCTACATCCATTAAAATGTCTTATTCTTCTTCTTCTACTTCATGAAATTAGGTCTTTTGGCCTGTTTTCCAATAAAGTGGGATTTAATGAATCTTCCCATCTAGTAAATGGGCGTCCAACACTTCTATGTCCTATTGGTTTGTACTTTAATAATAGTTGGGGGATTCTATCTCTGGGCATTCTTTTAACATGTTCATACCAGTTGTTTCTCAAATTGTCAATTCTATATGTTAAATTAAAAATATCTAAGTCTTTTCTAATATTTGCATTTCTTTTTCTGTCCAATAATGTCTTAGATATAATTCAAGAATACCACATTTTAAATATTTTATTTAAATAAATTTTATTTATATGAACCTTGATTGTATTTGAAATATTACAAATTGAAGTTACCAACTCAAAATCATTCAATAATAAGCTACCTTTCGAAAAAGAGAGAAAGAACGATTTCTAAATTGAAACCTTTTTTGCATCACGATATTCTAAAAATCATAAAATCAAATATAAAATATTTTATATTTATATTAAGTGCATTTTAACTAAGTGTTATCAAGTGTAATTTCATTATTTAAAATTGTACAGATGGGTTTTGCACATCCAAATTACGGTTTTACACTTTAAAATATTTTGGAATCTATTTAATTACAATATAACTTTGCTTGCCTATAGCCGTTTCTCTCTCTCTCTCTCTCTCTCTCTCTCTCTCTCTCTCTCTCTCTCTCTCTCTCTCTCTCTCTCTCTCTCTCTCTCTCTCTCGTCATCTTCATCTTCATCCTCACAACTACAAGCTATGATTACAAGACCACCATCTTTATCTGTTGCCTGTGTGTGTGTGTATATATCATTAGATTCTCACTCTCACTAGGACCGGGTTTACAAATATGTTTTCAGAGTGTAAAGTCAGCTAAAAATGCAATTAATTTCAATTATTAATTTAGCTTTTTTCTATTATTTAGGCCAATGTGTATGTTCGTAATTTATTACTTTTGATTCAAATGTTAAGGCACGTTTATCACACCTCTAGAGGCCTGCAGTGGGATTGTTTTACTTTCTGGGTCCCGAGTGTGAAGATTTGCATGCTCGTAAAAAAACCGCAAGCCTGAATAAAGAGGCCTCTGTGCAAAATTTACCAACCTGCACCTAGCCACGTAACACCTTAATGCCCACTAGGTGCCTAACTGAGGCGATTTTCCAACCCCGTATCACTCGCTGACATCAACGGGTAAATAAGCATAAATGCATTAGAATGGTTAAAGCATATCCACTAGGAAGCACCCTAAACCCGATATGGAGAGATGCGTGGTTTGTAGGTAGACATTAAAACATTGTGAATTTTATAACATACTAGAAGTCCCTGCCACGCGTTGCTGTGGCTAAGGTATACGTTAAAAATTTAAATTAAGTTGCTGTCTTTCAGCCAGATTACTTAAAACTAATACTTGCACACGAAATTAATAAAATTGAAAGTGAAATAAACACTGAACACACTTAAATTATGAAATAATTAATATTTGCAATTCAATTGAAATTCGCGGTTGCAACAAAAAGCACAGCCATCTGGATCTCTCTTTGTTAAATAATAAACCAATTACCTGACCAAATTATCTTACACCGCCATCTGTTAGAATCGTATGGAACTCACAGATAATTACACCGCCATCTGTTAGAATCGTATGGAACTCACAGATAATTATAACTCTTTGTTAAATAATAAACAAATAATTTTCAATAAAAATACAATGCGACAATAAATTTAGTTATAAACTACTCTAAGTCTCAAGTTGGATCAAAGTGCACACAGTGCGCAAAATTTTATTAAAATCGGTTCAGTAGTTTAGGATTCCATCGCGGACAAACAAAGTGACACGAAATTTTTATATATTAAGATAATGCACATATTGATCTGCACATTACAGTCTAAGCATTTAACAAGAGGTGTATGATGTTGAGAATGCAAGTAATAATAATGTCCCCCAATATATATACCCCGAAGTAAACAGAACTGCACTGTGTTTGTATATATATATATATATATATATATATATAAAATGCCTTTCGCTGTCGAATAATCCCGCTGCATGGCGGCCGGCGTTAGTACCGGATGATAACCGAGCTCCCGGCACTGGGCCGAGTTGAATCTCTTTCTTAGAAGTTGGGAGTCGTTCAGTCAGTCTCACAGTGGTTTTGATTCCGCATGGTCATGCTTTCAAGTGCTTCTTATGAAATGTTATTTCTGCATTAGTGCTACAAGTTTTTTGTGCATGTATTAAATGTGATTCCTGTATTAGTGTTTTGCTATAGTTTATATAATGCCTTTACATGTATACACATTACAACAAATATTTTTATGCACGATTCTTGTGTGTTAACAGGATGAAATTGACTTTGATGCGGAAGATAAATCGATGCGTGTAAATACGCATTTCCTAAAAATATACCAGAAATGTGTGAAGGAAGAACGACGACATTTCCAAAGTCTCGTGTGATAAGGTACGTGATTAATTTTTTTTTGTAATTTTACTCAATTGTACACGGCCATTTTCAATGTAGATTGTATATTTCTTCTGAATTGGCTGCGGATGTATCATCGTCTGATATTTCCGGCCGCCTTGCAATGGGTAACTCGACAGCAAAGGAATTATATATATATATATATATATATATGGTATGATAAGAAAAATAAATGCCTGGACGGGATTCGAACCCGGAACTCTGAGTCTGTACCTCAGCGTGTTATCCATTACACCACCAGGCGAATCCAATTCAAACACTTATTTTTCTTATATATGTACTATATTCTCCATTATTACTAGATGTCGCGAAAACTCGGTCTTCACTGCCATCTAGTAGCTGACTATAAGAAGTAAGCAAATTAAAGAGAATATTTTTACTTTATAGCAGTGACGCTTTATCGATGTTATAATTAAATATTTAACATTGAGCAATATATATATATATATATATATATATATATATATATATGATATGAAAAGAAAAATTAATGCTTGAGTCGGGATTTGAACCCGAGTTTCTAAACTCTGTACGTTTAGCGCTCTAACCAACTGAGCTACTCAAGATTCCAACACAACATACATTTTTCTTATATATGCAGTATTCTCAATTCACACAAAAGGTCGTGGGAATTCGCTTCACCACACCATCTATTTGCCAACATAACACTGTTAACGCTCTTTTTTTTAAATATCTATATATATACATATATATATATATATATATATATACTAACTTTAGGATAAGTCATGTATCTTGAGTTAAGTTATATAAACGTTCATACGACAATAAATAAGCTTATACTATGACAATGTAAACAATTGCAATAGCCTGATACAGGGTGTATCATACTGAACGGCAAAATTTGAAGAATGAGTCTTCCTATATGGAGAGATAAAAAAAGTGTATTACAACACATGGGTGGGTCCGGAAATTGATAATTACAGGAGTTAATTCAAACTTTTATACATGCTAGGTTATTAAGGTTTACATTAGTTATTGAACAGTTCCCCCTTTTTTCATGTTGATTGTAGTCTGCTGTGATGGCAACACAAATGAAGAATATGCCTGTAATTTGAGGCACAAGGAGGTCATATCTTTGAACTTTTCATCTGACAGGACAGAGCGGCATCCATACAAGTCGCTTGCATTGTTGTCGCCATTAGACCTAACTAACATTTCGTAAAGTTTTGAATAACACCATGTAATTATCAATTTCCGGACCCATGTTGTAATACACTTTGTATTTTACACTCTGCCATATGAGGAACTCATATCCTGAAATTTTTTGGATAGCCGTTGAGTTATGTTAAATCATGTATACAGCATAGAGATTATCAATAAGTATTGCTTTGATCTTAAATCCCACAATCCGTTTCGAGACTACATAAGTGGCCAACACTGACGGAGTTGACTGTGAAAGAAAGCCATATATTGGACCAACAGTTGACTATTACAAAGATAAATACCAACTAGATAGCTAATAAACTGTCACAGGATTGAATGATCGGGGCAAGAGGTATTATACAACGATTCTTAGCTAAATTTTGGAATTCCTTAGATTAACCATGGATGATATCTTTCTAAAATTGTCATCGCTCTGCCATTAGAGGAGCAATTTCATTTATAAGAAAAGCATCTCTATACAAAATTCCATACTTCTATAGTTCGGTATACCTATCAATCACAATCTCATTATCGAAATTTGTTTTAAGTAGTTACAAACATGTATATTCATCAATTTCGAAAATTGTCTGTAGCACTTTGTCCTCGGAGCAATCCTCTAAATGAGGAAAGTTGTATATAATAAAAAAAATAACAACATACATTCATTGACACAAAAAAATAATACTACTCTCTTTTCTTTCATAGGAGCTAATCGATGACCGTGGCACTGTGAACCTCTAACACCTTCCACTCCGGCGACCCGGGTTCGATTCCCGGCGAGGTACGGAATTTTAAATCTCCAACTTGGGTGTGGGTGCTGTCTTTATGTTTGCATGTGTGAATAAGGTAAATAAAGTTAACGTAGAAATAAAAAAAAACAAAAGGAAGAACAGTGTAAACAAAAAAAAAAAAAAGAATGAAAGAAAAAGGGGAGAAAAGCACGCACATTCCCCGGCCAATGTTTTTTTTTTTTTTTTCCTTTCTCGTTTTCTTTCGTTTACTCTGTTCTTCCTTTTGGCTTTACCTTTGTTAACCTTTTTAGCTTATTCACACATACAAACACAAGGCAGGACACACACCCAGACCCAAGGTGGAGATTTAAAATCCCCTACCCCGCCGGGAATCGTACCCGGGTCGCCGGAGTGGAAGGTAGAGACTCTACCGACTACGCCACAGCGACGGACTCGTTATAAACAAAAGTTAAACAATAAAATAAATAAAGTTTCTGAAAACAGAACAACATTGGTTCAAGCACATACACCGTATGGAGATATTTACTAAACCAATGTCTCACACATTGATACTTGTGTACATGGTCTTGTTCTGGCAACGGTGAGTTTCCCTTGCGGACAGAACCAAACTGCACTGTAATTGCAAGGTTCACTCCCCAAATAAGGGAAGCGCACATAAGCAGGTGCGTAAGTGACGTCATGTAAGGATAAGGGAAAGCGGCTAGATAGGACATAGCCGCAAACTAGTCGCATTCAGAAATAGTTCCCACGTATTGTACACAGTTCAGGAGGTGATATCTATGCACTCTGATACGTGTATAATAATATTTATCAGTATCGACTCCTTTCAAGAAAAAACGTTAAACTGAAAATATATAAAACTATTATTCTACCAGTTATATTATATGGATGCGAAACATGGACTCTTACTTTAAGGGAGGAAAGGAGATTACAAGTATTTGAGAATAAAGTACTTAGGGACATTTTTGGACCAAAGAGTGATGAACAGACAGGCGAATGGAGAAAACTACATAACAATTAACTGTATGGTCTTTATAGGAAGCCTGATATAATAAGAGGAGTTAAGTCTCTTAGATTGCGATGGGCAGGACATGAGGCACAAATGGGGAATGAAAGACGTGCATGGAAGCTTCTTGTGGGAAAACCAGAGGGGAAACGTCCAGTTGGTAGACCAAGAATGAGGTGGGAGAATAACATTAACTATCATTTGGGGGAAGTAGATTATACAGGGAATAATTGGAAAGCATTAGTTTATTTAAGGTAATTTAAAATAGCTGTCCCTGAATAACATTGTTCTTTCCCGCCGGAAAAATACTATGAATCCCTCAGGGGAAATGACAACAATAAAATAATAATTATTATAATTATTATTTATTTTATCTGTTGAAATTAACTTCACCATGGATAATTATACAAATGCAACAATCACCAATTCTATAACTAATTAACTAACAAACACGAATCCGCAGATTCATGATCTCGCGATCATAAGCTCTCCATGCATCCCTACACTGAGCTATAATGTTTTCCAATCATTCCCTGTATAATCTACTTCCCCCAAATCATGGTTAATGTTATTCTCTCACTTCGTTCTTGGTCTACCAACTGGACGCTTTCCCTTTGGTTTTTCCACAAGAATTTTTCATGCCCCTCTTTCATCGACATCCGTGCCACATGTCCTGCCCATAGCAACTACGAAACTTACCTGTTCTGATTGTATCTGATTTTCTATAATTAAATTAATTACACACAATAGAGAAATTACAGCTGATGAGTAAAAGTACAAAATATATTAAATTTATTATTATTATTATTATTATTATTATTATTATTGTTATTAGTCTATCATTATTTTACAATAGTTTATTTTACCTATTGGAGGTAAGGCCGCAAGGTGTTTTCTTCCATATTACCAGGGATAAATTACACAGATATTTAACAATTATTATAAATATTACCTAGTATGTTAAAATAACAACACATAATATAAAATATACACTACATAATGGAATTACAAAATATTTTTAAATAATAATAATAATAATAATAATAATAATAATAATATTAATAATAATTATAATAATATAATAATAATAATAATAATAATAATAATAATAATAATAATAATAATAATAATAATAATAGTAACTCAATAGCACTATCGAACCCGTAGATTCATCGCCGCGTTGACATTAGCTCTCTATGTATCCCTATCCTGAGCTAATGCTTTATAACCATTCCCTGTATAATCTACTTCCCTCTAAATCATAGTTAATGTTATTCTCCCACCTCATTTTTGGTCTACCAACTAGGCGTTTTCCCTCTGGTTTTCCTACAAGAAGCTTCCATGCACATCTTTCATTTCCTATTCGTGCCACATGTCCTGTCCATCGCAGTCTACGAGACTTAACTGTTCTTATTATATCTGGCTTCCTATAAAGACCATGTAGTTCAATGTTTAATAGTCTTCTCCATTCACCTGTTTGTTCGTCTCTCTTCGGTCCAAAAATTTTCGTGAATAATAATAATAATAATAATAATAATAATAATAATAATAATAATAATAATAATAATTATAATACTTACTTACTTACTCACTGGCACTATCGAACCCGTAGATTCATGGCCGCACGGACATAAGCTCTCCATACATCCCTATCCTGAGTTACTGCTTTCCAATCATTCCCTGTATAATCTACTTCCCTCAAATCATAGTTAATGTTATTCTCCCACCTCATTCTTGGTCTACCAACTGGGCGTTTTCCCTCTGGCTTTCCTACAAGAAGCCTCCATGCAAGTCTTTCATTCCCCATACGTGCAACATGTGCTGCCCAACGCAGTCTACGAGACTTAACTGTTCTTATTATATCTGGCTTCCTATAAAGACCATGTAGTTCATTGTTATGTAGTCTTCTCCATTCACCTGTCTGTTCATCTCTCTTTGGTCCAAAAATTTTCCTAAGTACTTTATTCTCAAATACTTGTAATCTCCTTTCCTCTCTTAAAGTAAGAGTCCATGTTTCGCACCCATATAATATAACTGGTAGAATAATAGTTTTATATATTTTCAGTTTAACGTTTTTTGAAAGGAGTTGGGAAATATTAATAATAATAATAATAATAATAATAATAACAATATTAACAATAATAATAAAAATAATACTAATAATAATAAATATCCTTGAACTTGATTTAATTTACTTCAAAATGAAAGTAAAAGTATAAAAGAATAATATACGGTGCCTAGAATTTGGTTATTTTCGGCTTAAACCAGGGAGCTGGTGGACAATCGAAAGATTACAAATTTTACTCCACCATTAGCCTTAACACAGGAACTGCTATTCAAGTAATAGGCTTGCTGCCATCTGAGGTAACGTGTTGATGTGTAAGAAAGTGTAATCAGGAACTTCCTTGTACATTGCATGTATATACCTAATAAAAAGTCTTAAATATATAATTTTAAGTGAGGATTCTTTCTTACTAGAACATTGAAACATTTTAAACATTTAAATATCCATCAGAATAATGTGTGGAGAACATTGTAAATGTTTAATTAAAACGCCGTGTATTACTCTCATCCGTTACGTGGTACAACAACGAAACAGTCCACTGGACAGAAGAATGCTCTCACTGACCCAATTTATGTTTTCTAGAAGGCCGTAAAGGCGAGAATTGGATACTGGAGAAGGTTAGAATAACAGTGTTGCTAACATGCCAGTGTTACAAATCTTTTTCCCGGGCCAGAGAAACAAGATGTTGCCTATGCGAGAACAAAGTATATAAATTCGTACTTGTAGCACAAACTTCTCTTCTCTTCTGCAATGGCTTGACCATCAAGAACTACGATGCTACATATATTTTGAACGTGTTTGTGAATGCTATATTAGTCTGCATGGCTGTTTGACCTGCACACACTCACTGCAGAATACCTACAGCTATTGAAATATAGTGCACTGTACTGGACCGTGTACCCACTGATTTTATCCAGGAACATCGAGCAATATGGAATTGCTCCCTACCCAGCATTGAGATGATTTTGGAAAGCTACAACAAGTAACGGCTCCAGGTAGAAAATGCCAGCTGTAACAGATTTTGGTCCTGACATACTCGTCATATTTAATAATAATAATAATAATAGTGGAATGCAGGCTTTCACGGCCGGTAATCATGGTAATAAAAGATTCCGGGCTATGTGGCCGTGGTCTAACTGGCGTTTCTTCCAGACGTTTCTCCCTCAACTGCGGAGGGCATCTTCAGTGGCGAGCGCTTACAGCTGTTGTTTCCCTGTCGTAGACTCGACTGCGAATGGCTCAATCGCCTACGACAGGGAAACAACAGCTGTAAGCGCTCGCCACTGAAGATGCCCTCCGCAGTTGAGGGAGAAACGTCTGGAAGAAACGCCAGTTAGACCACGGCCACATAGCCCGGAATCTTTTATTACCAATAATAATAATAATAATAATAATAATAATAATAATAATAATAATAATAATAATAATAGCTTTATTTTACCTGGCTGAGTTAAGGCCTTAAGGCCTTGTCTACCACTCAAACAGGTTTAAAAAAATACAAACAAAAAATAGTCTTAAATCTAAATTACAATATTATATATATATATATATATATATATATATATATATATAAACGATTACAAGTTATGAATACAATACAATTAATATTTATAATGTATTTTGATTTACTCTAAATTTAACGAATTAAATATATAATATGTACAATATATATAGAAAAAGAGGAAAAGATTAATGACATAGTATAAAATTAAATAAATAGAGAAAAATTAATTATTAGACAACAGGTAACTGTATAAGCGTGACTTAAAGGTACCAAGTGTGCGGCAACCCCTGATATCTTGAGGAAGGAGATTCCAGGAGCGGGCAGAGGCTACTGTGAAAGAAGTAGAATAGCAGGAAGTGCTATGAAGAGGAATTGTTAGCAGACTGCTATCTTGTGACCTAGTGTCAATATTGTGGTAGGAGGATAACTTCTCAAATCTGGACGCCAGGTAAGTAGGGATGTAGGAATTCAGAAGCTTGAAAAGTAGTGAAAGAGAGTGCAATTTACGTCTGTCAGTAAGACGGAGCCAAGAGAGGTTATTAGAGTGTTCGGAAATATGGTCATAACGGCGGATATTGAAAATGAATCGAACGCAAGCATTATGAACACGCTGCAGTCTCTGCGACAAGGCATAGTTTAGATCATTATATATAATGTCACAATAATCGAAGTGTGGTAACACAAGATTCTGCACTAGGATTTGTTTTAACGAAACTGGGAGAAAATTCTTTAAACGTCTAAGATAATGTAAGATGGAGAAAGTCTTTTTACATATGTGTTTCACTTGTGTTTGCCAGGTTAAATTTCCGTCAAGATGTAGTCGAAGATCTATTACTGAAGAAGCATAAGGGATAATTATATTATTTATAGTAATGTTTGGAAGTGTAGATATGTCAAAGGTTGTAAGCAGTCTTTGTTGTCCCATTAGAATTACTTGTGACTTGTTAGGATTTAGATTTAGACCGATACTTGAAGACCAGTTAAAGATGGATATGAGATCGTCATTCATGTTTGTCAAGCTGTTATAGAGAGAATGAGGAGTGAATGTAGGTAAATTTGGAGATCATCAGCGTAGAGGTGATAACGGCAGTGCTTTAGTACAGTTGGCAAGTCATTTATGTAGATTGAGAAAAGAAGAGGTCCGAGAACATTGCCCTGGGGGACTCCAGCCGGCACGTTACGCCAAGACGAAGATCTAGAATTTAATGAAACGTATTGTTGACGACCGTGCAGGTATGAGTCGAACCAGGACACAGCGCTGTCAGACAAGTGTAGGTGCTTGAGCTTTATCATAAGTAAGTCGTGGTCTACTGTGTCAAAAGCTTTGCTGAAGTCAAGTAAGGTTAAAGGAGTCAATTGACGTCTGTCCACGGCTTCACGAATATCTTCAGTAATTTTTAGCAAAGCTGTGGTTGTGCTATGACCAGATCTAAAGCCGGATTATTTTACTCTGTACTGGCTGTATGAACTTCAGAGTAAGGACATATATCCAGAGAATAAGAAATCAAGTTATCTATGACTCATCTATTTGCTTAAAGTCATGATCTCCATATGGATCAAGAACTTGGACCATGACACGAAATAATATTAACAAACCGCTGGTTACAGAAATGAGATTTTTAAGATCAATTAAGGGTTGGACTAAGTTAGATAAGTTAAAAAATCAGGATACAAGAAAATAATTAAAAAATTAAAATATAAAATTATGGAATATTCACCTGAAAAGTCCGTCTCCTCAACTTAATTAATTATTTAACTGTAGCGCTTTCGGGACTTGTCCCATAATCGGACCTTTCAGGTGAATATTCCATAATTTTATATTTTAATTTTGAATATTACCTCAACGGAACACATCATGAATCTTATAAAAGTTGAAGAAAACAATTAAATGTAATATCACTGTAGGAAAGGATTCATCATTATAGAGATCAATGGATTGAACACCTAAACAATCTTATTCCTAGAAGAATTCTTGATTATAAAGCTGTAGGAAGAAGAATTCGGGAAGACCACGGAAACGTTGGTTGGAGAATATATGAAGCAGGAACAGGCTTAAGAGCCTAATCACAGATTGAAGAAGAAAAAAGGAGAAGAACAAGAAGTCATGAATGCAATCAGACTCAGGGCTAAGATACTCTGTGGTACCGGTACAAAATTACGATATTTCCGCCATAAAGATAAGTTAACACTGTTTTCTCTTAATTTATATACGAGAACAACCATGTCTTTAACCTAAAAATAGCATTAATTGAAATAATTTAGAACAGACTATTTAACCCATGCCCCAAATGGGAGTCAATGACCATTCCCATTTCAATGAATTTTTCAGTCTTTTTCACCTCGATTTTATCAACTTAATTTTAACATATTGTACTTTTGGTTCCCCTCTAATATTCTCATTTATAATATGTTCTTCTCTTGTACAACCTTTCACAGCCCGTAGGAATCTCATTTCTGCTGCCTTAATTTTAGGTTTTTCTTTTTCCTTCAGGGCCCAGACCTCACTTCCACACATAGCCACTGGTACAGCTTAACGTTAATTAACGTGGAACAGTTAAACACAAAATTCTGTCGATTTTTTTAAAATAAACAAATCGTTATTTAGTATTTATATTACACTGTATTTCTAAAATTTTGAGGAAGTGGCTGAATTCAAATACCTAGGAACAATAATCACAAATAGGAATGAGATGCACAAAGAAATTAAACATAGGCTCAATTCTGGAAATGCTGCTATTATGCATTACAGAGACTCTTGATGTCCCAACTCCTTTCAAAAAACGTTAAGCTGAAAATATATAAAACTATTATTCTACCAGTTATATTATATGGGTGCGAAACATGGACTCTTACTTTAAGGGAGGAAAGGAGATTACGAGTATTTGAGAATAAAGTTCTTAGGAAAATTTTTGGACCAAAGAGAGATGAACAGGCAGGTGAATGGAGAAGACTACATAACAATGAACTACATTGTCTTTATAGGAAGCCAGATATAATAAGAACAGTTAAGTCTCGTAGACTGCAATGGGCAGGACATGTTGCGCGTAATGGGAATGAAATACGTGCATGGAAACTTCTTGTAGGAAAGCCAGAGGGAAAACGCCCAGTTGGTAGACCAAGAATGAGGTGGGAGAACAACATTAACTATGATTTGAGGGAAGTAGATTATACAGGGAATGATTGGAAAGCATTAGCTCAGGATAGGGATGTATGGAGAGCTTATGTCCGCGCGGCCATGAACCTTCGGGTTCGATAGTGCCAGTGAGTAAGTAAGTAAGTATCAGAGAAGTACAGTTCTTCAGATTTGGAGAACGTTTGCAAAAGAGCTAGTTTTCACACTAAAATGTTTTATACTTTGCGTTGATATGTTGACAGTGCTATGTAATAGTAGCAAGGCTAACATATAATGCGACACGGTTAACTTCCGAATTTGACCTACATGCATAGAGCGCTGCAATCGTAATATGTCTTTATTTGCTTTTCATAAAGAGGATGACCGTGAAGAATAAATAGTGGCAAGCGACAAAATGGAGCATAATGATTTATAATACATTTATTTACTTATTAATACAGTATAATCTGTATAAATTCTGCACCGTAGCCGAGTGGTTAAGGCAGGAAGCCTTGAAGCAGAGCTACGGGACTTGCGCTGGTTCGAGTCACAGTGGATGGAGATATTTTCTCATGGTATTTCGGCCAATATGGGACCGGTGCCCATACAGCACCGTGAGGCATTTGGGTAGTTACAATAAGTAGCGAGTACAAGTTGAGAAAACCAGCTACAACAGCTGGGGGACCCGACATGCTGACCACATGTCACCCCTACATTGGCTTATGATCGTCTACCTCTGTGTTTAACTGGACGTGAGGCAAGCAGCCGCATGATAGGCCAAGGGCCTTCTAGGTCTGTCGCGCTTTGAGTGGTCTTTATCGGTATAATCGATCGTAATGCAGGAACAGCATAAATTAAGCTAATTCCTCAGCATTTAGAATTTCCGGTCTGATTATGTTGGTTTACGTCTTTATTATATTAATTAAATAGTTTGTATCCAGATTCTTGAAATAAGTCCTCCCGGTAAATCTCCATTTGCACTAATTGGATTCGGTTGAATTTTGGGAAGATATTTCGCATTCTACTTCAATGGCATAGACCGAGTTTCGTTGCGAAAAATGAAAAAAATCCGTCTCTAAACAGATTTTTAAATTCTTGCTTCAGGTGAACCCCAACACCTAGTGGTTCGATTTTGCTAGTAAAGCAGTTCGGTTTAACTTTCTTACTTAGTTGATATATGCCGAGTTCAGTTCCAAAAAAATTGCGGCCGCTAGACCTTTAATAGATCCTATGATCCTATATAAGTCATGGTAATTTACGGTGTCTGCTAAGTAGGATATATTCAGATTTCTGATTTATTTCAGAAACACTTTCATGAGATTCAGTAACTTCATTCCTCTAGAATTTACTAAAAGCATATGTGAAATTATATATATATCCATCCATAGTAATTCTGCCCGAAGGCACGTCCTTCACTATAATCATAGCATTTTCATGCTATGCTTACAGATTTACTAGGGGATTGTAGGTGTTGTAGCTTCCCGTTGCTTTCCACACCGGTGAAGGATGATGATGTTGATAATGATAAGGGTGATGATGATAATGATGGCCATATGATTTCGGGAACCGTTTGGGCCTTAAAGTTTTCCTGACATTTGTCTTACAGGTGAGGAAAAACCCCGATAAAACCTCACCCAGAAAACTGCCCCGACCGGGGATCGAACCCGGGCCCGCTGCGTGACAAGACAGCACGCTACCTCGAGACCACAGTGGTGGACATATATATATACAGAGTGTCCCATTCAAAACTCCCACATTTTAATTAATCATAACTAACAAAGCATACGGAATTATGAAATGAGTCCGGTATTAAACGATACAGAAACTCAAAGAATTTTCATTGCCACACACTAAAACACCTCTATATGTGCACCATTAGTAGCACGAACAATATCAAGTCTGTATTCGATTTCGAGCCACGTTCTGTCCAACATGTCCATTGGTACTGTTGCAATTGTGTCAAGGATACGGGTTCGTAAATCATGAAGATCTTGTACTGGAGTCGCAAACACACGGTCTTTCACATACCCCCAGAGGAAGAAGTCCAGTGGAGTGATTTCTGGCGAACGTAGTTTTATGTCATTATTGTCCAACATGCGACAGATGAATTAACTGCAACAATGAAAACAAACAGTTTCTCTTTCTTTTAAAACCAACCTCATTTCATAATTCCGCATACTTTGAGAGTTATGATTAATTAAAATGTGGGAGGTTTGAATGGGACACGGTATGTATATATATAATTGTTAATTGCACAAGATTATGAAGATTTAGAATATATGACTAGAAAAGTAATAGAAGAATATAAAAATGGGGTTTAAATTTAAACATGAAGAAAACAAAATATTTATCAATTGGTGAACCAGAACAACATTTAATTTTGGAGACTGGAGAAACAATAAAATCTTGTAGTGAGATCACATATTTAGGAATTAAAATAAAAATGGGAGTTATGAAGAGGAAATAATAAAGAAAAATTTGCAATTGCTTGCCTCAATGGAATATTGTGGGATAAAAATATCATCATCATAGTACATTCACGAATTTAGGCCATTTGTTGACCTGTTTCGGCCTCAAGAGAAACAACATCCAGAAGTCTTTTGAGTGGACGTCCTGGTCTTCTTCATCCTGCAGGTTGATATCTTAACATTAGTTTGGGTATTCTGTGATCTTCCATTCGATGAACATGTTGCATCCATCTTGACTTATAATCAGAAATTTTGTTTTCTAAAGGTTCCATGTGTAATTCTTCTAAGAAGTCTTCACTTTTTTTGTGATCTAGTAGTGTGTATCCTACAGTCCTCCAAAGATATCTCATTTCAGCAGATCTAAGTCTCTGTATATCCTTCTGTTTCGACGTCCATACTTCGCTACCATACAAAAGAGTTGGAAGAGCCAGTGTTTTATACACTTTCAGTCTTGAATGCTTTTCGACTAACTGTGGCTTGAAGATAGAATTTATTAACCCTAAAATTCTTAAAAATTTAGATATTTTTGCATTTACATCCTTTTCTTCTTCATATGAGATATTGCATCCTATATATGTAAAATTATTCACCTGCTCCAAAATTTTATTGTCCACTACAATTTTACTTCTGACATAAGTAATCAAAATAAAATGAATATATATATATCATACAATTGTTAAAAGCATCATTACTTATGGAGCAGAACTTTGACCATTAACAACAAAAACAAATAAATACCTTTTGGCAACGAAAATGGATTTTATACGAAGGGCCGCAAGAATTTCAAAAAGAAAAAAATTACAAACTCAGTTATAAGGGAGAAAATGAAGATAGATTGAAGACACTATTTTAGATTATATTAAAACTCAGCAATTAAGATGGTACGTACATGTCCAGCGAATGGAAGAGGATCGGCTATCAAAATCTGTTTTGGAATGGAAACCTGAGGGAAGACGAAGCAGAGGAAGACCTAAAACCTCCTGGAGTCAGGGAATATGTTTATATATGAAGGAGAAACATCTACAACCAGGAGATTGGATGGACCGACAAAATTGGCTATTAGGAATCGGACGATGCCAAAGACATTAATCAACCGATGATCTATCTATCTATCTATATATATATATATATATATATATATATATATACTGTATATCGAATTAAAGCATGCACGTCATTAGTTCTCACAACATTTGAGGTCAGATTTTTTATTATTGGTGTTAGAGTTGTCATGTTTGATGCCTTCAAAAGCATGAAATTTGCAAGGCAAAGTTCTGCGTTAGTTACATTCACCAGTATATTGGCACGCACTGAAGTATGCATGCCGCTGTGTATATACTGTATGTGTCCAGCATTTCTTGTTCTCTAGTGCGAAGCAATGTTGGTTAATAAGAAATGAGCAGGTACGGACAAGAAAAGGCACCATTTTATCCTCTTCTCACGGCCAAGAGACAAACAAATTTCTCTACATGAGATCCTACATCAAGCGAAATTCTCTGGAAATAAAATTGTTTATTTACTCATTTATAAAGAAACGTAAGAATGCCAGCACTCTATATTCCTCCTGTAGACTTAAATTAAACAAAGCATGGCTTAAATTAAATCCCCTTCTCATTGAAGCAATGCTCAGGATTTTTACGCCCTTAAAAATCCATTGAATCCGGCCGGGTTTGAATCCACGAACTTCGAAACAATTATAGAACGTATTTCGGGAGTAGCCTATTCTATCACTATACAGAGTGAAAATTATTTAAACCGACAAACTCTGGGAAGTTGTAGGGGACACCAAAACAGATATTTTTCCTTAATGTCATTTTTTCCTATGAGGATTATTTAAACCGGTAGAGGAAGATTTCTCTGGCGGCAAATTAATTAAACCAACAAACACTTTTGCATTTTTTATTACCAAGAGACAACACATTAACACAAAACAATTACTTAAATTACAGTAGAGGTTCAAAAATGCCTCCTTTGACATGTAAACAAAGATTACAACAGCGGATCATGTTCTGTCTAACATAGGCAAAATCTCCAGGAGTATCGTTAATTGCTCCTGCTGCTGCTACTATCCGGGCAACCAGTTCATTTTCTGATGAAACAGGAGTTGTATAAACAAGGTTTCGAATCTCTCCCCACAAAAAAAAATCCAAAGGGGTCATATCTGGGGATCGAGCAGGCCATGGTACAGGACCACCTCTGCCAATTACCTTTTCTGAAAACAGTTTGTTCAAGAATCGACGCACACGACGACTGAAATGTGCCGGCGCCCCGTCATGTTGGAACCACATGCGTTGTCTTGTAGGAAGCGGGACGTGTTCCAGCAGTTCTGGCAATGCTCTGGCGAGAAAATTGTAATAGTGCCTGCCATTTAATGGCCTAGGTAGGAGTTATGTCCCAATTAAACAGTCCCCAACAACACGGACCCACACATATCACTGTACTCACTCCAGTTGTATCGCTCCATTAGTAAACAAATACGATTAACTACTACACTGGTGGACAAAACAATTCCTACCATCAACAGCAGTTACAGTCATGACAAATGAAGAGCGTAATACGCCCTCTACCGGTTTTTATAATCCTCATAGGAAAAAATGGCATTAGGGAAAAACATTTGTTTTGGTGTCCTCTATAACCTCCCAGAGTTTGTCGGTTTAAATAATTTTCACCCTGTATGGTTTATGCTGGAATGTATGTTCACTTTATAATTGGAACTATTGAAGTTACAGTTACTGTGTAAGCCATTTTCGTCAGCAGTAAAATTGTAACCGTTGCGTGGCAGCCCTATAATCAATTCAAGCCCCTATGTTAAATTTCGATCCATACAATATCCTTAAAATTATAACCACATGAAGAACTATAAGATATACAGAGTGTAACAGGACCTCGCCGACAAAATGATAGGGATGATAGTCCATGCAGAAAGGATAATTTTTTGTGAAGGAACATATAGTCGCAAACACGTCATTTATGAGTTGATTAAGACATGCGCTACGAGCCGAAAGGTTGTGGTTACAAGTATACATTCCCAAGAGTCCGCAGTGATTAGGGCCTAATTGTAATAAAGCATCTAGAATATACGAAAACCTGTCTGAAAAGTGAATTTTAATTTAAATACAAAATTTAAAAAAAATGAAATAAGTTTTAATTTTGTTGAGTTGTTTCTTGACTCACCTCATATTTTTTAACTCCCTCGCAGATCTAGATTTCGTAACTGTATTTGTGACATTCTCAATGCTGTTCATGTTCACAACTGACATCCAATGGTCTCCTCTCCTGCAGACTGATCTCCGCACCATCTGATGGCTGACCGACGAACTACCAAATCAATCCCCTCTCCTTATCACTAGGCATTTCAAAATTCATAGTTGTGTTTTTATTCTTGCATTTGTAATACTTTTTTCCCCCAAATTGTGAGTTCCTTCGATTTTTCCAATTGTTTAAGTAATTAACTCTCATAAACTTCAAGTAAGCCAAATGCGCTTCTTACGATCATTGTTAGGAGTTAATAGACTGGATCACCAAAGGAACACTACTATCAGAGGAAAACTTGGAGTAACAAGTTTAAATGAAGATATACAAAGATACCAACAAGAATGGAAAAATCATCTGAGAAGAATGGCAAGAAATAGACTACCAAAATTGGCATTCCAATATACCCCAACTGGACATAGGGACCAAGGAAGACCAAAACATCGGTGGAAAGATCAAGACCATCTTCGCTAGGTTTACCGTACAGGGCACATGGCCTAAAATGATTTGTTCATGATGATGATGATGATGATGATGATGATGTTTAAGTAATTTTGTTTTGGTTTCTATTCTATGTTTTTCTGACCAAGCATGTGCAGCTATTGCAGACTTTTCTGTTTCTCCATTTTTAACATATCTGAGGTATTCCTTTAATCTTGTATTTAGATTCCTTTTTGTTTTTGTTATGTATATCAGTTGTGAATGTGCACAGCATTGAGAATGTCACAAATACAGTGACGAAATCTAGATCTGCGAGGGAGTTAAGATGTATGAGGTGAGTCAAGAAACAACTCAACAAAATTAAAATAAACCTCATAGTGTTTTTCCTACTTACATAACTTAATAAAATAAGTACCTGGAATGTCAGTTTTCCTTCAAATATGTTTAAGTTTCCTTGTAAAATGTTTTATACATATCTATGGTTGAAATACACAAACTTGGGGGAAAATGTAGCCTGTAGCCTATATACGTAACTGATCTTCACAAACAGGAATCCAAAACGCAATATAAAGCAGGAAAAGTAGACCGGTAAACAACTTTCATGACCTAATAACCGTGGAAGAAACCTACGCCGCTTATAAGAACATATTGTGATGGTGAAACATCGGTTACAAGGAAATGTGGCGGAGAGATATAAATTGAAGACTTTTTCTAGCAAAAGAAAAATTCATTTTGGGTTCGTTAACGTACTGCCACATAAATAAAAAAGAAAATCTCTTAATCTTTTTTATTTTTTCATTCTAAAACCTCTTCCTTTCTTTGAAAATCAATTTTTACGACTTGGACGTGTGGTATTTTGACGGTGGTTGAAGGACTTTTACAGCATTTTAAACTCCTCTGAAATCTGTGTCCTTAGGGGAATCCAAACTAAATCGGGCCTGGATTTAAGTTGAAAACGGAGTAAGAGTTGTGGTTGATTTATGATTTCTTGTCGACAAAACAGAGTTATTTCCGTAATTTTTTATTTCCAGTTCCTTCTTCTCTTTCTATATATATTTCCTTTCTTCTGTATCCTCGTAGTTTTCCGTCTTTGTCACTTTACTAGTACAGTATGTGGGGGAGTAGATGGAGTTTTAGCGCTCGAGTGAATTCTAAGTGAACTTGAACCTTCTCGTCTCTCTTCCTTTAAAATAGCTTCCAAGAAACTGTAATAGAAATTAGCTATAGAGTCACTCAACTAACCCCCATAATAAAGAGACGCATTTCATTCTTAATCCTTTACTTCTTTAGTATAAAATTCACATAATATGAGCAACATTAATTATAAACATACTACATCAAAAAACATCTCATTATTATTTTTCCTCTTTCTCACTTTAAAGATATTGGAATTCATTACCAGTGAAGAAGTATTTCTCTTCATGCCCGATGCTGTAGTAACATTTTGAAGAAGGATTTGTGTCCCAAAGAGAATTACTGGTTCAGGTTGGGTTTAATTTTCGGTAGAGCCGGATTCTCTTCTTAGGGTCGGAAGTTGGTACACTGGATAGAAAAAACACCTCTAAATTACTAAAAAAATGTTTCTTGTGGAAATAATTGCAAATTTATTCACTTCTTAATTTCTCAGCGGATCAAGTAAATGTCGGTGGTATTATTCTTCACTGTCAATTAAAAATAAATTATTTTCCTTTCTTAAATCAATTATTCTTCTTGTATTAAATATTACATTTTATCAGGAGAGCTCTATTGCTTCAATCTTTGTTGAAAGTTGTATGCAGAATGAACAGTGCAATTCTTTTATAATTATAAGATTATTATTACATCACAAGATGTTAATTTTAAATTCTATTGGTTAATAGTTCTTTAAATATAACGTTTAATTTGATTTGTTAAATAAGAAAGTTAATTGTTTTAACATTCAATCAGAGTTTAGTTTACTTTCATTTAAGAATATGAAGTTAAGCATGTGTTCTTATTATAGTTATAATAGAAGGCTTTATAATTTTGACAACAATGACTTAAAGCAATTTTTAAAAGCATTCTTTACAAAAACTGTTTTGTAATACAAATACAGATATAGAAATACAGATTATAGAAACTGTTAAGAGCTTGTACTATGGAACAAATATTTGTATTGACCCACAGCTGACTAAAAATAAAACATTTTTCAAATAAACCAAGGAGTACGACAAGGGTGTTCACTCTCACCTATATTATTTAATATTTATATGGACGATATCCTAAAAGAATGGAAGAAGGTTTTAACTAATGAAGGAATATTAATCGATAATAAAGATAAAATAAATGCTTTATTATTCGCTGACGATGTTGTACTTTTAGCAGAATCTGAAAATGAGCTCCAAATGTTATCATATAAATTTAAATTAATAGCCAATAGATATAATTGTAAAATATCAACAAATAAGTCGAAAGTAATGGAATTTATTGGTAAATATGGAATTAGATCAAAATAGAACAAGTATCACATTTCCAATATTTAGGATGTGATATAACTTATAGAGAAAATAAAGTAAATAAATTCCAGGCTATTTGTGGAACCATAAAAAGAACCTTAGGTCGGAAAACAAGGAAAGATACGAAACTTAAATTATATAAAACAATGGCCGTTCCTTTGTTGTTGTATGGAAGTGGAAATTGGATAATGAAATCAAGGGATAAAAGCAGGATACAGACTGCAGAAATGCTGTCTTTGCGTAATGTGAAAGGATGCACAAGAGCGGATAGAATAAGGAATGAAACTATACGAGAAGAATTAAATATATATAAAATTGAAGATAAAATCAGCGAAAATAATAAGAAATGGACAGAACACTTAATGAGAATGAACAACGAAAGAATACCGAAAAGAACCTTCCTGTATAATCCCAGAGGAACAAAAGATGTTGGCCGACCACGCAGAAGATGGACTCTACTTTTAACTTCGCCGGAACAGGCTGCATAGCCTAAACCTTGTAGTAGTAGTAGAAGAAGAAGAAGTAATACAACTTATTTAATTGTTACTGAGATATTTTTATTCAACAATAACCAACAATGAATTATTTAGATGATTTTATTTATTTAATTTATATTTAAATATTAAAAGAATTTCAAAATACAAAATTATTAGCTTTAACTTTCATATTTATTATAATATTACAATTCTGTTTTACCAGTAAAAATTTCCAGCTGTCTTTTAAGTCTCTGTGTTACATAGCTGATCACGAAAGCTATCATACTTCATTTCTGCCTTCATTTTTTTAAAGAATTTAGTTGAAAAATAAAAAAAAGTGTATTTTATTCCGAAAAATAAATTCAACCTTCACCTATGTTAGATGAACATAACAAATTGTTAGTGAGTTTGTTGATAAGATCTAGGAAATTAATTTATTATTCTCTCTTTACCTTAGTGTTCTTTCCCTCTTAGTTGATTTTACATGCCTCACGCAACAAGCGTCTCACTAGAACACGACCTGTCAGCAGACTAAATTTTATACAGGATCACACACACATACTTCCCTGGATGAGTGATCAGCTCAATTCCAGGTCCACATCCGACACAATAATAATATTTAAGACTAGATACACCATTAACTCATTCAAGGAGAATTTGATATGGACGACCATGATGATCACATTATGTTCGGGGCGATTAGACCTGTAAATATTTCGGACATTTGTCTTAGAGATGATAAAAGTTGAACGAAAAAAACATTACCGAGGAAACGTTTTCGTACCAGCAATCCAACCCGCACCCATTACATTAAAATGCAATGATACAACTCCGAGAACACAGCGGTGAATTATTATTGTTATTATTATTATTATTAGTCCACCGCTGTGTCTCGAGGTAGCGTGCTGCCTTGTCACGCAGCAGGCCCGGGTTCGATCCCCGGTCGGGACAGTTCTTCTGGGTGAGGTTCTTATCGGGGTTTTTCCTCACCTGTAAGACAAATGTCAGGAAAACTTTAAGACCCAAACGGTTCCCGAAAGCATATGGCATCATCAGCATCATCATCCTTATCATCATCATCATCATCATCATCGTCCTTCACCGGTGTGGTAAGCAACGGAAAGCTACCACAGTTACAGTTCCCTAGTAAAGGTGCAAAGCATAGCATGAAAATGCTATGGTTGCAGTGAAGGACCTGCCCTCGGGCAGAATTACTATGGATGGATGGATTATTATTATTATTATTATTACAGACAGGTGAATGGAGAAGACTACATAACAATGAACTACACGGTCTTTATAGGAAGCCAGATATAATAAGAACAGTTAAGTCTCGTAGACTGCGATGGGCAGGACATGTTGCACGTATGGGGAATGAAAGACGTGCATGGAAACTTCTTGTAGGAAAGCCAGAGGGAAAACGCCCAGTTGGTAGACCAAGAATGAGGTGGGAGAACAACATTAACTATGATTTGAGGGAAGTAGATTATACAGGGAATGATTGGAAAGCATTAGCTCAGGATAGGGATGTATGGAGAGCTTATGTCCGTGCGGCCATGAACCTACGGGTTCGATAGTGCCAGTGAGTAAGTAAGTAAGTATTATTATTATTATTGCTAATTGTATTAATAACCTCTTGTTAACTGATTCAGCGCTATGGTTTCGGGGTAGCGTCGCTGCCTCCTACGCAGCGGGCCAGGGTTCTATCTCCGGTTGGGACACGTTTCCTGGGTGATCGATTTTTTTTCTCGGATTTTTCGTAACGTCGAAACATCCCCGAATATCATCTGGTCACCATAATCATCATTATCACATTCGCCATGTTTAGTATGATTTTTTTTTGGAAATGGTGCTTTTCGTCTTAATGTTTGGTTGTCTAGGAGAAGGCCCTGACATCGATTGAGCTTTTCACTGATCAGGGGAAGTCCCCCATGTTCTTGTGTATAAAAAAGTATGTGTGCGATCAATTATAAAATTCCTCTCCCGACAGGTGGCGTGTTGCACCTAATAGTATTTTCAATGCGAGAGATTATAATGCGTTAATGGAATTAACTGATCATTATATGAAATTATAATTGCAAGCTCATGAATCGTTTTTGCACTAAGCAGAAGGTAATCTCGCAGAGTGCGTCATGAAGAAGACAGTGACGCCTTGTTTTATGGCGACCGCAATGCCACCTGCCCCATACAATTGTTTAATTGTCTTAAATAATTGATGTATCGACACAGAATAGCAACAAGAAACCTTAACTTCTGCTCTACTCGTTGCTTTCATGACGCAGCTATCAAAGTTAGTGCTGATTTTTATTGTCACAACTTCTATAAAACTTCTAACTTTATTTGTTTTTTCTAGAAATTCTAATGGCTCCGCAAAAGAACACTAGCATTTCCTGACCAACCAAATTTTATGGTTAACTTTCCAGACACTTTTTGAAAAAGGCACCTACTGCATTCAACAAATACAGAGTGAATCTTATTATTTTTATAAAATTACACTGGTCAACATGATTTTTGTCACATGAGTACCAATAGTTGTACTTAATGCAGTTTTCATCGTTTTTTTTTAAATATGTATTCGGAATTTCTCCATCAACCACAGTTTTTTTTATTTCAATTTCAATTAATGGATTTAAATATTTGTTAATAAACTTTTTTCGCCCATTTGTCCACTGTAAAAAAACCAAATCACCTAGCTCAAATGGTTTCAGCTATGGAAAAGAGATATCAAGGCAAATGGAATCCTAATATGCTGGCCGATTATTGTTGGACCATCAAGAGGGAAGCTCCACAGGCGAAATATAGCAGAAAATTGTAATTTCTTACTTTCTAAGTGAGTCCGAATGTTCGAATATTGTCTAGATACGAATGTAGAAAGTTTGAAATTATAAAATTTATAAATTCCTGTCTCTCGGAAACCTTGCGTGATGGAGAAAACCCGATGTTTGAATTCAGGAGAAAAAATACTATCAGAATCACATATTTTTCTTTGTGAACAAAAAAAAAGTATATTGTTTGTTGCTCGGTGTAATCAATATTTTTAATACACTAAATAAAATACAATAAATTGAACACTATTTTGTAGATCATTATCTTGTTATGCATTATTTATTATTATTTAATATGCAGATTCTCTAATGTAGATCCTACTTCTTTTAGAGTGTAGTCTACATTGTTTGATAAATTCGAGTATAATGGCCGGGGATCCGACATGCTGATCATATGTCACCCATATAATGGCTGGATGGCACATGTGGGTGTGAGATCAGCAGCCGGATAGTACGCTAAAGGCCTTTTGGCCTACCGTACCATGGAGTTACATACTGTAGTCTGCGTTTTATAACATCTTATTTTTATCGTATAATTTAATATAATTTGTAGCATGTAGACTGCTATGAACATGCTAAAGGAATGTCTACAGAGGGTCCCTCAGCTGTTATTCTTTAATAGATATTAACAAAAACTGTAACTTATGTGAATGTTTTTATTTATTTATTTATTTATGGACTGGAAAAACTGTCATCAACATCGCCACCTGAAACATCTATTCTATTATCATAAGTAATGCCACGAGTGATTTCCAAATTATCGATAAATTCACGACTCACGAAGTGAGGAGTGAATTTATGTAGAGAATTTGGAAATCAAGAGTGGCATTTGTTAGGACTATTTAACGAATAAAATTAAGCTGTTTACTCACAAATCATTGTTTAACTATAGTCATTTTAAAATGTTTATATATTTCATGTAAACGGCGATGTTTGAAAACAAATCAGAAATGTGAGGTTATGTTCATTCACTGCACCTTGATCATATTATTTATTGCCAAATAAGATCGCAATATTGTAAGAGTGCACCCATGTGGAGAAATAATGAAACACATTAAACTATATATCATAATCAACATTACGGGTTATCAAGGAATCTTTTCATTATTAGCTATATTCATTGTATTTGTTGGAGAAAAATAATGCTTTGACCTGTGCAGAACATTAAAACGAGGAGCTTTCTTTATCACAAAAGCAGGAGCTAATAAAGAGAAATCGATAAAGAGCGAGGTGAAACGCGACTGTGATTGGTTGTAAATCAAAAATCACGTGATTGGTCATTGACTCCCATTTGGGGCATGAGTTAAATAGTCCTAGTAAATTTACAAAAAGAACAGAATATCTGGCAATAAATAGCAATAAAAGAGAACATTTAATATTGGAGGAAGGAATCCAAATATAGCTAGTGAAACAAACTAAATATTTGGGAATAATTATGGATAACATTGAAGGTATAGGCAAAGAGAGCATAAAACATAGAATTGAATTGAGTAGCAAAATATTATCATCGTTAAATTCCATACGGTGGGATAAGCATATTTATAAAGACACAAAAAGAGTATATTGGTATAACATTGGTGGAATCTGTTGCAATGTATGGAAGTGAGGTATGGACAATCAATAAGTACTACAGGCATAGACTAATAGCTCTAGAAATGGATTATTTACGCAGAAGTGCTAGAAAGTCTAAATTAGAACATGTCACAAATAAGGAAATTAGAAACATAATGGAAGCAGAAGAAAGCATAATTGAAAGAATTGAGGAGAACGAATTAAAGTGGTTAGGACATGTTTTAAGAATGCAAGATGAGCGACGGCCGAAACAATTATATCAATGGCATCCGACCAGAAAGAAGAAAAGAGGGAGACCAAAGTTAACATGGAAGGAAAACATGAAGACAGTAATGCAAGCAAGAGGGCTAAGCATTGAAGATGCCCAAGATCGTAGGCTTTGGAGGTTTGGCACGGGAAGACGGCAGCAGCTGTAAAAACCCGAAGATAGATAGATAGATTTATATACTGTATATTTCTGGATATCTACCAATTTATCTACATATTTATCTATCTGTAGTCTAGCATTTCTAAATTAAGGTAATTCATAGTACAAAAAATTACATTTACAAAGACTATTGAACTCATGCCCCAAATGGGAGTCAATGACCAATCACATTTCAATGATTTTTGATTTACAACCAATCAGAGTCATGTTTCGACTCGAATTAATCAACTAAAGTTTATCATTATAAAGAGAGCACCTACTTTTTAACATTCTGAATAGGTCATAGCATTATTTTGCAGTGACTGACTCCCGAAGAAATACGGCAACCAGATTGTATATATAGTGCATGATTGCCAGCTCATAGTGCATGCGGGAGATAGTATAAAAACATTTGTAGCTACTGATTGTACCACAAAAAAAATGATACCACTGTTTGCTCTTTCTTAAACGAATTATTTTCCAGGAAATGACGTTGCAGAAAAATATTATTGACATATTTACATCATAGTACATCACAAATTAATTAATACCTTTATAGTAGTAGTAATATTCAAATATTCTGAAGCTCTTGATTTGTCACCATTCGCTTGTTAATACCTATAATGTTGGTTATAAATTTCTCCACTAGGGTGCATTCTTACAATATTGCGATCCTTTGGCAATAAATAATATGATCTGGTTGCAGTGATGAACAAAAGAAACAAATGAAGCATACCAATCGTTCCACATTTGTTTTCAAACATCGCCGTTTACATTAAATATATAAATATTTTAAAATAACTATAGTTAAATAATGATTTGTGAGTAAACAGCTTAATTTTATTCGTTAAATAGTCCTAACAAATGCCACTCTTGATTTCCTAATTCTCTAGATAAATTGGAAATCACTCGTGGCATTACTTATGGTAATTTAAGATATCTCTTTACTGATAGCTTGTGCAGAAAACTGTCAAAACCTCTATTGTGTATTTGTATAAATCATTATATCAGAAGCACATATGGGGAAGAGTGTGCGACACCCCTGTGAGAGGGTGGTTGGAGGCAGTGTTTTGTTTCCATCTCAGTAACATGCACTATGTTGACACTCGATTCGGCAGGTTAATGGAATAAACACAACCACCTCCGGCCACGCTACATGACTTTGCAATTTTATACATCATATATTTTACCTCTCTCTCTTATACACCGTTCAAACTAATGGATATTCACTGCAGCCAATACAATTAAGATTTTGTTTCTTTTCCGCATTCTAATTCAAGATTTCCCCTCCATATTATGGTAATCTTTTGTTTTCTAATCGACTTATGCAAAGATTAACTTGACATTGAGATATTATCCTATTTCACAACTAAAATGCTCTTGCAAAACAGGTATATCTATTTATTTATTTATATACTTACTTACTTACTGGCACTATCGAACCCGGAGGTTCATGGCCGCGCGGACACAAGCTCTCCATACATCCCTATCCTGTGCCAATGCTTTCCAATGATTCCCTGTATAATCTACTTCCCTCAAATCATAGTTAATGTTATTCTCCCACCTAATTCTTGGTCTACCAACCGGGTGTTTTCCCTCTGGCTTTCCTACAAGAAGCTTCCATGCAAGTCTTTCATTCCCCATACTTGTAACATGTCCTGCCCATCGCAGTCCACGAGACTTAACTGTTTTTATTATATCTGGCTTCCTATAAAGACCATGTAGGTAGTTCATTGTTATGTAGTCTTCTCCATTCACCTGTCTGTTCATCTTTCTTTGGTCCAAAAATTTTCCCAAGTACTTTATTCTCGAATACTTGTAATCTCCTTTCCTCCCTTAAAGTAAGTGTCCATGTTTCGCACCCATGTAATATAACTGGTAGAATAATAGTTTTATATATTTTTAGTTTAACGTTTTTTGAAAGGAGTTGGGACATCAAGAGTCTCTGCAATGCATAATAGCACGCATTTCCAGAATTGATTTATTTATATACATTTATATTAATTTGCGTATTTATATATCCGCCTCTGGGAACGCATGTTACATTACAGTATAGTACTCTTATCCAAAATATCTCTAAATAAAAGAAAAAGTTATTAAAATAAAAATATATTAAAAAAGTTTTATTCTTCAGTTACATCGGTGCGAAACATAGTCTGTTACTTCAAGGGAAGAGAAAACATTAGAGTATTTTAGAATCAAGTTCGTAGGAAAATGTTTGATCCAAAGAGAGACGAACAGACAGGCGAATGGAGAAGACTACACAAAAGTTAATTGTGTCATCTTTATGGAAACCTCATCTAATAAGAATAGTTAAGCCTCATAGACTGCGATGGGCAGTACATGTGACAGGAATGGCGAATGAACGAGAGGCATGGCAATTTCTTTGTACGAAAATAAGAGAGAAAGCATTAATTAATAGACTAATAAAGTGTTATGACATATCCGCTCAGTTATGTTCAATATTTTATGCTCTCTCTCTCTCTCTCTCTCTCTCTCTCTCTCTCTCTCTCTCTCTCTCTCCCTCTCTCTCTCTCTCTCTCCTCTCTCTCTCTCTCTCTGTCTCTCTCTCTTTATTATATATATATATATATATATATATATATATATATATATATATTGTCACTTAAAACATATGTACAAATATGTATATATTTTTTTTCTTGCCTCAAGGGACGTTGATTCAAACCAGGCCGAGGTGATGGTTTTTTTCTTCTTATTTTTCGTCACGGTTTAGGATTATTTATTAGCCTGTTCTGGCTCCAAATTGCTGTTGTTTCCATCTATTCTTTGGTCTTCCCAAACTTCTTCTTCCTCGTGGTGAATAGCTGTATGCTGCTTTTGGTATCGAATGAACGAGAGGCATGGAAATTTCTTTTTGTTAGAAAATAAGAGATAAAGCATTAATTAATAGGCTAATAAAGTGTTATGACATATCTTCTCAGTTGTGTTCAATATTTTATGCTCTCTCTCTCTCTCTCTTTATATATATATATATATATATATATATTGTCACTTACAACATATGTACAAATATGTATATATATATATATTTTCTTGCCTCAAGGGACGTTGATTCAAACCAGGCCGAGGTGATGGTTTTTTTCTTCTTATTTTTCGTCACGGTTTAGGATTATTTATTAGCCTGTTCTGGCTCCAAATTGCTGTTGTTTCCATCTATTCTTTGGTCTTCCCAAACTTCTTCTTCCTCGTGGTGAATAGCTGTATGCTGCTTTTGGTATCGAATGAACGAGAGGCATGGAAATTTCTTTTTGTTAGAAAATAAGAGATAAAGCATTAATTAATAGGCTAATAAAGTGTTATGACATATCTTCTCAGTTGTGTTCAATATTTTATGCTCTCTCTCTCTCTCTCTTTATATATATATATATATATATATATATTTATTGTCACTTACAACATATGTACAAATATGTATATATATATATTTTTTCTTGCCTCAAGGGACGTTGATTCAAACCAGGCCGAGGTGATGGTTTTTTTCTTCTTCTTTTTCGTCACGGTTTAGGATTATTTATTAGCCTGTTCTGGCTCCAAATTGCTACTGTTTCCATCTTTTCTTTGGTCTTCTTCCTCCTCGTGGTGAATAGCTGTATGCTGCTTTTGGTATTCTGTTCTCGGTCATTCTTGCCAAGTGTTCTTTCCAGTTTGTTCTGTTATTCACTATTGTTGTGTTTAATTCCTCTACTTTTAGTTGTTGTCTTATTTCTGTGTTATGTTTTTTGTCTGTTCTTTGATATCCTGCTATTGGTCTGAGGAATTTCATTTCAGCAGCTTTTATTCTGGCATATTGTTGTATTGTCACTGTCCATGTTTCGGATCCATAAGTAATAATAGGCACTGCCATTGTCTTGTATAATTTGTTTATAGAGTCTTTCCTTAATTTTGTTATTACATAAACTCCAGTACATATTACCCGTTCAAGGAGTAAGTGCAGTTGTTGACGGAGGGCACTGCAGTCGTGTTTTTATGCAGGAACAGACCACGTGACACTGCTATCTATGAGTGCTAAGGGGAATGGGACGTGGGACGCTGACAGTATACACTGCCTTACATGACGTCACGTGTAGCAACAAACTCGAGCTTCGTAATTCTTCCGCCTGCAGAGATATTTTGAATGACTAATAACAACTGTAACTATGCAACTGAATGTTAACATATATTTTTTTAATAAACATTCTATTATAAATTTAGAAGAGGCGATTCATTTAAATGTAGTTGGGAATTTAACAGGCTATTGCTATTCTTCAATTTATTTATCTCTACAATTTCTAAAAGATCTGATGTTTTCCCTTCGTCACAAACATGTTCCTTTATACGAGAAAAAAAAGGTCCTATATATACATTGTCGCATGTGTCACACTCCTACATATATATATATATATATATATATGGCCATATGATTTCGGGGACCTTTTGGTCCTTAAAGTTTTCCTGGCATTTGTCTTTCAGGTAAGGAAAAACCCCGATAAAAACCTCACCCAGAACACTGCCCCGACCGGGGATCGAACCCGTGCCCGCTGCGTGATAAGGCAGCACGCTACTTCGAGACCAGAGCGGTGGACTATATATATATATATATATATATATATATATATATGTATATTGCAGCTAGCTATACTTCTCAGAAATCTCATTTTAGTTGCTTCTCTGATTTTCTCTTCTCTCTTAATTACTTTCTGCACTTAATTCCTTGCCTAATTCTTATTACTAGATATTTTAATTCTGTCTATTCAACTTGAATCCCCTGTTGTACTCCTCTCCCGATTACCAGAATGGGAGATTGCTTTACCTAAGGTAAATTTTTCTTATATCTTCTTGTATCTTATAAGTTCATGTTTCCCTTAACAGAGATTTGGGCGCTCTCACCCTACAGGGAAGAATTTGAACCATACTAATTTAGTTACATTTGTTTTCGTATAGATGTCAAAAGAGTGGCCCATGGTCAGCGTTCCAACTCATACTGACATCTAGGAAACCAAGGTAGCACTAGGACGGGAAAATTCGGCAAATTTTGCTCTTAGAGGCCTTTTCATTCAGACTTAAGGACCTTTTACGAGCCTGAAAATCTTGAGATTAGGGACCCACGGCTTAAAGTCCCTCCGGAGGACTTGTTCGAGCCCGGCCGGGTTTGAACCCGCGACCCTCGGGACCAGAATTTTCTTTATATAAGATGTAAATATTAGTTTGCAAAGTTCTTAGGAAATTTTTTGGACCAAAGAGAGATGAAGAGACAGGTGAATGGAGAAGACTACATAACAATGAATTATATGGTCTTTATAGGAAGCCAGATATAATAAGAACAGTTAAGTCTCGTAGACTGCGATGGGCAGGACATGTTGCGCGAATGGGGAGTGAAAGACGTGCTTGAAAGCTTCTTATAGGAAAGCCAGAGGAAAAACGTCCAGTTGGCAGACCAAGAATAAGGTGGAAGAACAACATTACCTATGATTTGGGTGAAGTAGATTATACAGGGAAGATTGGAAAGCATTAGCTCAGGATAGGGATGTATGGAGAGCTTATGTCCGCAAGGCCATGAGCCTACGGGTTCGATAGTGCCAGGTGAGTAAGTAAGTAATTATGATTTTTAGTTTTTGCTTGTGCAGGTTCAGTAAGTCTGTTAATCATCATCATCATCATCATCATCGTCGTCCTTTCAAGTATTAGGCCCAGTGGCCTGTTACGGTCTCCCGCCATCTCCGTAAAGGTCGACCCACAGATCTTCTGCCTCGAGGAATGTAGTGAAGAATTTGTTTTGGTATTCTGTGATGATCCATGCGCTGAATATGGGCTAGCCAATTGTTTCTATATTCTTGGAGGTATTCAGATATACGTACGATGTTTAACTCTCTGGCTATTGATGAATTTCTTTGGTGGTCTAGAAGGCTATAACCTGCAGTTCGTCGCAGAAATTTCATCCCCGTGGCTGTAATATGACGATCATCCTGAGTAGTGATGGTCCAAGCTTCACTGCCATAACAGTGTTAATAAAGATATAAATTACTTGTACGAATTCAATTCGCAGATTAAAACGCAGCCATTTACTAGGATTTAGTTTTCTCTACTTGAACCATGTCGCTGTCAGTCCAGAGGTCAGGGTGGTGCAAAACAAATGAATAAAGAACAAGGAAACCCTTCTAATGGAGATATGTTGTCAGGAGCGGAGGGTTAACTGGGTGCCACTAAGTCCCATGCCAATAAATACTTGATGAGGGAGGCGAATACGGAGATTCTGACCAACCCAACGAATCACTCATGGACAACAGGTGCCATGTGCATTCCCATCCGACAATAAATTCATCTCCGCGCATTTAATGCATAGAGGCCTATCCTAAATTAAACAATTTATAGATGAGGGACCTTTCCATCATAAAATACCAACGTTTTTAAGCTATATGTTTATCGATAAATTCAGTACGATAAAAAAAATGAATTCACATTTACAGAAAGTGTAACAAGTGAGCGTAGAATTAAACATATTTACTGAAAGACCTAAATATTATCAATCTTCTTCTTCTTCTTCTTCTTCTTCTTCTTCTTCTTCCGAATGCAGTATTGGGTGATGATGCCCGTTCTGCTACACAAAAACTGATCTTTCCATCGGTTGAAGGTTCTTCCGAGGTCTCTTTTGCCTTTAGGGTTGAGGTGGTAAATCATCTTTGGTAAACGGGAATTTGACATTCTCTGGACGTGTTGGAACCATTTAATCTGACTATTTAACTCATGCCCCAAATGGGAGTCAATGACCAATCACGTTTCAATGATTTCTGTTTTACAACCAATCAGAGTCGTGTTTCACGAAATATTTATCAGTGTTAGGATTATCATATATTAAACAAAGCTCCTCCTTTTTAATATTCTGAACAGGTCTGACCGTTATTTTGCAGTGACTGAGCCTATAACAAATACGGCTACCAGATTGTATATAATAGTGCTTACATGTCAACATTTGTAGCAATTGATTATACCACCAAAAAAAGAAACCACTGTTTGCACTTTCTTAAATGTATTTTTTTCCCAGGTAATAATCGAGAAAAATATAATTGTCATATTTACATCATACGACATCAAAAATGAATTAATATACAGATTGATGTGTTTCATTTTTTCTCCACTAGAGAGCATTCTTACAATATTGCGTTCCTTTGGCAATAAATAGTATGATCTGGTTGCAGTGATAAACAAAAGAAGCAGTAGAAGCGTACCTATCGTTTCTCATTTGTTTTCAAACATCGCCGTTTACATTAAATATATAAATATTTTAAAATAACTATAGTTAAATAATGATTTGTGCGTAAACAGCTTAATTTTATTCGTTAAATAGTCCTAACAAATGCCACTCTTGATTTCCAAATTCTCTAGATAAATTCACTCCTCACTTCGTGAGTCGTGAATTGATCGATAATTTGGAAATCACTCGTGGCATTACTTATGATAATTTTGTATATGTTCAATCATTTCCCTACTATTCCACTGCATCCTTATCTCTTCACTTTTCATTCTATCCCTTAATGTTACTCCAGTTAGTGATCGGAGGAATCTCATTTGTGAACTATTAATGCGGGATTTATCTTTTGCTCGAAGTGTCCAGCATTCACTTCCGTATAGTAGAGCAGGTTTGGCTATGGCATTACGAAATCTCAATTGGATTTCTTTCCTCATTTGTTTTCCAAAATTTCTCCTAATTATACCATTTAATCTGTTATATTTTTCTAAATTTGTTTCCACATCTTTTTGATTATGAAACTGTGATATATTATTACCTAAATAATTAAAGTGTGTTACTTGTTCTATTGGTTTATTATTTACTATTATTTTTACTCTCGAAAGTCCCTTTCCAGTGATTGCCATGGATTCGGTTTTATTTTCAATCAATAAACATAATTAATGTAAAATATAATCAATTGAGTTGGTTTTTACTTGATGAAAATCCATATTTTTTAATTAAATAAAAAATAAAACTTAGTTTTATTTGATTATCATATTTATTAAGATATAATTCAGTGACAGCTGTTTCGGTACACTGTACCTTCTTCAGACATGACATATTATGAATTGTGTTATTAGAGTACATTATATATTTTCAGTCCACCGCTGTGGTCTCGAGGTAGCGTGCTATCTTGTCACGCAGCGGGCCCGGGTTCGATCCCCGCTCGGGACAGTTTTTCTGGGTGAGGTTTTTCCTCACCTGTAAGACAAATGTCAGGAAAACTTTAAGGCCCAAACGTTCCCCGAAATCATATGGCCATCGCAATCATCATCATTCATATTCATCTTATCATCATCATCCTTCATCGGTGTGGAAAGCAACGGGCAGCTACCACACTCATAATTCCCTAGTAAAGTTGCAAAGCATAGCATGAAAATGCTATGATTGCAGTGAAGGACCTGCCCTCGGGCAGAATTACTATGGATATATTTTAAGTTTAGTGTTTTTTGAAATGAGTTGGGACGTCAAGAGTCCCTTTGACGCATAATAGCAAAATCATAGCTGTATTAAATAGAGGAATTTGAAGAAGATTAAAAGGTAAAAATCCTGAAAACGTTTCTTGCCTTTGTTTATTATTCTCTATGGGGTTTAAGCTATTTTTGTATCACTTATTATTTCGTGAACATATTTAAGTAGTTATATAAAAATAAAACTTAAAAGAGGAATTCAACGCATTTCCAGAGTTGAGCCTATGTTCAATTTCTATGAAAAAATACCACGGAAAATCTTCGGAATAAAAAAAACCATATTTAATTGAAACTTTATCATATTCGACGTACTATACGGGGTGAATCATAAATATGGCTATACGTTTGATCGCGTTGTGTGATGAAAATATTACCATTACAGGAAATAAGAAATTACCGTTGGAAAGGCAATTATTCAAATTACATAAATGGAATAAAACAAAACAGTGTAGAACTTACGTCATTAGTCAAAATAGCGTTGAATATGCAACAGCAAATTACAATTCTGCATGGGCAATAACGTATGCTAATGATCGTGACGCCGGACGGGCAAGACGTGAGTTTAACGTAGCATTGCAGCCGTCGACTGTGGGGAAGCGGAGAAAACGACTGCTGGAAACGGGAAGGATGCAGAAAATCAAACCTCCTGGAAGGCCTCGCATAAGCACGGATGCAGAAACACCGAAGGGAATTGTGGAGGCGTTCGACGCTAGCCCACAAAAATCAACCCGCCAAGCTGCACGTGAGCAGTGATTTGTTTTGTTTTGTTCTATTGTTGTAATGTGAAGGATTTCCTTTCCAATAATAACATCATATTTCCTTTAATAATAGTATTTTCGTCATAAAATGCAATCAAACATATAGCCATATTTCTGAATCACTTCTTCTTCTTCTTCTTCACTTCCTGGTTTAGGCAAGAGTTGCCTGTTTCGTCTTCACTAATAGATCTAAGACCATCTCTTCCGAGGACGTCCGACATCTCTTCTTCCTCTTGGAAAATAATGGAAGATTTTATTTGGTAATCTACTTTCTTCCATTCTTTCTACATGTTCTTTCCACTGTATCTTGTTGTTAAATATCTTTTCTTTTATGGAGTAGATCTGCAGTTCTTCACGGATATCCTCGTTTCTTATCTGGTCCATTCTAGTGCAGCCTTTTACTCTTCTTAAAAATTTCATCTCGGCTGCTTGGATTTTACTTTATTTCTGAATCACTCTGTATATATTTAATTTATCACGAAACTATCATTTTTTGACATAATACCTTTTCCTTGTAAGCACACGATACAGGATGTAAAGGGACTGAATGAGGGTATGATAAACTGATATTTTTCTGGAAACCGTATTCCTGGTAGACTAGTTGCAAGTCTTGTTCGAGTACGCTCGGCCATAAGCCTGTAGAAACTGGAATGAGAGAAACTGTTGGTTTTGAAACTAAATCTTGTCCTCTCTAAATGTTATTGGAGCAGAGAACTTGGTACAGAAATGATGTAACATGAACCTAAGTTCAAATTGATTATACAGTATATAGTAAAGTCTTGTTTGTTGATCTTGTTTAACTTCACAAGTTGTCTTAGTACAAACTTGCAAGTGTTTATAACTATCCTAATACTTGCTGTTGATACTCAGGAAATTTGACAACTTTCATCCCCTTCTGAAATTAGGTTAATTGCTACATTCTTAAGCTGACCAGATTTATACAGTATTTTATTATATAAGACATTGAGATCGCCATTTCAGATCTTAAAGGTGAAGATAAAATTATCATTACAAAAAAAGTTGAAAAGGTTTTTGAAAATATAAAAGAAAAACAAAACAAAAATAATAGAGCTATTAAAAATATGAAAACTTTAAGAAATATAAATGGCCAAAAAGCAATAATTTGTAAAGCCGATAAAGGAAATTTTTTTAAGCCCATGTTTTCCCTTTACAGAGATTTAGGCGCTCTTCCCCTATAGGGAAGAATTTGAACCATACTAATTTAGTTACACTTGTTTTTCGTATAGATGTAATTTTGAGTGGTCCGTGGTCAGCGTTCCGCCTCATACTGACATCTAGGAAACCAAGGTAGTACTAGGAGGGGAAAATTCGGTAAATTTTGCTTAAAGGCCTATTCATTCAGGCTTAAGGATTTTTTACGAGCCTGAAAATCTTCAGACTCGGGACCCACGGCTTAAAGTCCCTCCCGGAGGACTTGCTCCTTGGATTTTTCCGTCCAAAAAATCCATCGACCCCGGCCGGGTTTGAACCCGCGACCATCGGGACCAGAGGCAAGGAGCAAAACCACTAATCCACCGCGGAAAAGCGGATATAAAGGAAATAAAATTATTTTAGATCAAGACGATTACCTAATAGAATGAACCTTCTCTTAAATTCAAAAGAATATGAAGAAATTAAACGCAATCCTCTTCCCAAATCAATAAAATCATTTAATAATACATTGAAAAACATAAAATTCATAATCAAGGATCAAGACAAATATAAGTTAAAAGTTTCAAAACCACAGAATTCAAAACTGTATGGACTCCCAAAAATACACAAGGAGAGGAAAAACATGAGACCCATTGTTAATAATATTGGCTCACCGTGTTATATTTTAGGAAAGTGGCTTACAAAGAAATTTAAAGAATTACCAAGTTTCGACAACAAAAGTATTGAAAATTCTATTGAAATAGTAAAAGAACTAAATAATGTATCATTGGATGGTAATGACCAATTGGTTTTCTCATTTGCTCCGGTTCGCTCTGGGTAGAAAATAACTCAGTGATTTTTATATTGTTTATGTAATTATAAATAAATTTGAACTTATTACTTAAGTTCATTGATTAATTTGTACACTATTAATTTACAGAGAATTACAATCGTTTTATATCTCACTGATATTCGGAGTGGAATTGATAAGTTTATTTAAGTCCACGTGTGTTTATAATACCACTTAAAATTTCGAATAGCTCATTTTCTTGGATTTTTAAAATACTTAGGGCCGCATGCAAATACATTAGTCTCTACTCAAATTACTTCCAATCACCGGTGAGCTGACTCACCGTGAGCAAGTGCAAAAGATCCACTAACTGGTCATGCAAGAAAGTCGTCGTTTTCGTAATATTGGCATAAAATTACCCAGAATTCTCAGCGATAAAACCACTTCTGTTATTTTCGTCTGCTAGAGAAACGCATTTACGTTTGCGTCCCGCAAATAATACCATATACGACGACGTCTGCGTCGCGCGATATTACGCCGATTCTCCTGTTCTTCCAGTTGAATTCTTTGGTTGGCTCTATCAAATTCCTCTTCTCCGCGTATACCGAAAATATGATCGAAGTCTTCAAGGTCCGACATCTTGCATAAAGCAGCAAGGTACGCGGCAAGGTTTCAAACTACATCGGTTACCTTCGGTTCACATCGGATTGCTCACGATTCGTTCTCTGCAAAGTCACCTCGCCAAGTAGCTTAGGAATTTCGCCAATTATTATCACATGAACAGATTGTTGAGTACGCAAAAACGTACTTGGATGCAACTTTCTCAGCAGAGAACGACTTTTACGGTCTAATGCGTTCATAGATACGACCCTTAAGATTTTCTAAATTTACTAAAGGTGGCGGACTGTCTTGATGCCACGATTTGAAGAGCTGCTTAGAATACATGAGTGTGAGGGAGTTTTGACACGCGTCTTCGCCATATAAGGGCGATGACTCCTCCCATAAAGTCATCTTCCCCACTCCAAATGCACATGTTATTCAATATAGCTTATAGGAGTCAAGTACCATTCTTTTTGTGCTCCTAAATATTGGTAATAGAACTCTTGCTCGTTTGTGCGCTTTCCAGTTATTGTTAAATGTATCGGTACTATTTATATTCTAATTATATTTTAGTATTTTGGGGAAAAGTATAGAGGCATAAGCTTAATATGTGCAGCATACAAAATATATGCAAAAATGATCAACCAAAGATTAACAACTGTAGTAGACGCAGTAATGTTAGAAGAGCAGGTCGATGATTGAACTCCTAGGATTGAAAAACAGGAGCTATTGCGGTGGTAGTAGAAATAAATAATAATTAAAATAAAAACTACTAGCGTTGTGTAACCCTATGAAATTTATTTCCCGCGTTGTAATAATGAAAACATGAAATGTACAGGGTACAGCTTTTAGTATTTTATTTCTACCTTGCTTGATTTATTACCAGGTGAATAATCACCTAGTTTTTTTTTCTTGTAATAAACATTCTGCAGGTACAGAAATGTTCCATAAAAGAAGAGATAAATTGCAAAATATATTAAATTCATTTTGAAGCTGAAATGTTATTTTTCTCGGTATAGAATTTTTAAACCGGTTTACAAACAATATCATCATAAATCTACGATTTGTACGTAATTACATATTATTTCCGTTTGCCTATAATAAATGTCATCGAATTACAAACTTACTTATCAAATCTGAAATTGTATTATTCAATGTTTTAAACATATCTCGCGCCATAGCCGAGATGTTAAGGCAAGAGGACTTGGCACAAAGCTTGTTCGAGTCTCCATGGGAGAATAAATATTCTCATGGAATTTCGGCTAGTATGAAACCGGTGTCTACCTAGCATCGTGAGGCATTTGGGTAGCTACAATAGGTAGCGGCTCCAGGTTGAGAAAACTAGATATAATGGCTGGGGAACTCGACATGGTAACCACATATCATCCTACACTGGGAGGATGATCATTTATCTCTGTTATTAACAATGTAGATGTGAGTCCAGCAGCCGGCGGGTAGGCCAAAGGGTCTTCTAGGCCTGTCGCGCTATGGATTATTAAAAAAAAACATTTTAAACATCTTATCATCATTATCATCTTCACCGTTTGGACCATCAATTCTGTTCCGCTCACTCAGGAATACAAATCATCTCGCCATCTTTTTCTTGGTCGCCCAATATCTCTCCCTCTGATGAGCTGGTAAATAATTGGTTTTTGGGTAATTCTTATTCAGTTCATGCCGATAATGTATTTTTGTCATTTTTTTCTGGGTTTAATTTATATATTTGAAGTTGGTTTTGGATTGAAAGATTACTAATTTCATCTCTCTTAGTGTATCCAGAAACATTTAAAAAATTTCATTTTTGCGTATGCCAGATTTTCATTATTTAATATAATCTTGAGGATTATTAAAGAAGGTCTTAATTACACTGCTCAGCATTATTTTTGTCTCATGAGTACCAATAGTTGTATTTAATGCAGTTTTTTTTATCGTGTTTTCAAATATGTATTCGGAATTTCTCCATCACCCACAGCTTTTTTATTTCAATTTCAATTAATGGATTTAAATAATTATTTTTTAATAAACGTTTTTTCGTCCATTTATCCATTGTAAAATAAAACCAAATGAGCTAACTCAGGAGATTTCAGCTATGGAAAAGAGATATCAAGGCAAATGGAATCCTAATATGCTGGCCGATTATTGTTGGACCATCAACAGGGATGCCCCACAGGCGAAATATAGCAGAAAATCGTCAATTCTTACTTTCTAGGTGAGTCTGAATGTTCGAATATTGTGCAGTTACGAATGTAGAAAATATTAAAGTGTTTCAAATTATAAATTCCTGCCTCTCGGAAACCTTACGTGATGGAGAAAAGCCGATATCATATTTGAATTCAGGAGAAAAAATACTATGTGAATCAAATATTTTTCTTTCTGAGACAAAAAAAGTGTATTTTTTGTTGTTCAGCGTTATTAATGCCATTTACAATTATGATGATCTTGTAGAATAATTCCGGGCTGTTGGCCGTGGTCTTGAGGCTTGTAGTTCCCCGGCGTTTCGCCAGAGACTGCGTCCAGCATCCTCAAGGGTTGTCTCAAGACAACGTCGGGGAACTACAAGCCTCAAGACCACGGCCAACAGCGCGGAAATCTTCTACAAGATCATCATAATAACTCCGGCCGTGAAAGCCTAAGTCAATATAATTTAGAATTAGTTATTTTCTTGAATATTGATAAAATATTTGCCAGAAGTCTAAATTTTTCTACTCTCAGACCTAGGTTTCATAGCCATGTGTTAATACTGGTGTATCCACCGTTTTATAGAATTTTATTTGAGTCTCTTTCCTAGTTTTATTTTTCAAGACTCGTGCAATTATTCCGCAGATATGTCGGAATTTGGTTTTTGTTAAATCATCTTCTAGTCGTGTATTAAATGGAATATCATATTCCATATCTTTAAAGTTAGTGACATGTTCTATTATATTTTCATTTATTACAATTTTCGATCTTTTTGGGTCATTTCCTTTGAATCCCATTACGTTTGACTTTATATGAATATTTCAAGGTTATAGTAACATAACAACTGGACACCACTTGTAATTGATCATCTGATTGTGCTAATATGATTTGGTCGTCGGCGTATAATAAAGTGCTTACAATTATGTTTTCGAATTTAATTTGATTTGAAATGACTTTGCCATTCCTGAATGACAGCGTCTCCCTAAATGTTAAAAAGAGCAGGCGAGACCAACACATTTATTTTACTTCTTCATTTATCTCAACATCCATCCATCCATAGTAATTCTGCCCGAGGGCACATCTTTCACTGCAATCATAGCATTTTCATGCTATGCTTTGCAGCTTTACTAGGGAATTGTAGGTGTGGTAGCTTCCCGTTGCTTTCCACACCGGTGAAGGATGATGATGATGATAAGGATGATGATGATGTTGGCCATATGATATCGTGGACCGTTTGGGCCTTAAAGTTTTCCTGACATTTGTCTTACAGGGGAGGAAAAACTCCGATAAAAACCTCACCCAGAAAAACTGCCTTGACCGGGATCGGACCCGGGCCCGCTGCGTGACAAGGCAGCACGTTACCTCGAGACCACAGCGTGGACTATCTCAACATAAATAAAGGTTTTATTAGCATTATAATTTATTTGGTCATAATTACTAATTTTTACCTTTTTATGTAAGATTATACACCCTGCCTCTTAATTTTAAAAACATCTTTCAGGATTGGAATAAAATTTAAATCAATCTGTATTACAATTTTTTTTCACATTAGAAATAGAGATATTGTACACTGAAACAGATATAATCTAAGTAACTAACTCACTGGCACTATCGAACCCGTAGGTTCATGGCCGCGCGGACATAAACTCTCCATATATCCCTATCTTGAGCCAATGTTTTCCAATCATCCACTGAATAATCCACTTCCCTGAAATCATAGTTAATGTTATTCTCCTACGTCATTCTTGGTCTACCAACTGGGCGTTTTCCCTCTGGTTTTCCTACAAGAAGCTTCCATACACATCTTTCATTCCCCATTCGTGCCAAATGTCCTGCCCACCGCAGTCTACGAGACTTAACTGTTCTAATTATACCTGGCTTCCTATAAAGACCATGTAATTCACTGTTATTCAGTCTTTTCCATTCACTTGTCTGTTCATCTCTCTTTTGTCCAAAAATGTTCCTAAGAACTTTAGTCTCAAATACTCGTAATCTCCTTTCCTCCCTTAAATCGAGACGTTAATCTAATAATTAGAAAAAAGAAAATAATTATAATTATTAAAATATATTATTTTTTCTGCTTAAGTCGTCCATTAAATCCGTCCGGCTGAACACTGTGAGAGACATGAGATTGGAATTTTTTTTACATGGTCGGGTTACCTGCGCAGACGCACAACCACCTTCCTGGTGGATAGATATGAAACTGTCGAAATTTCAAATGATATGCGGAACTACACATAAAACATTAAAGAACAGAACAAGAAGAGATACTAGATTGAAGTTTTATAAAACATTGTAGTTCCTGCATTACTTTATGGGAGCGAAACTTGGGTAATGACTAAAAAATTCAAAGTAGTATACAAAGCGCAGAAATTAACTTCCTTACAAGAACAAAAGGCTGCACAAGATTGGATCGGATAAGGAATGAATATATAAGAACACATGTAGAAAGAATGAATGTAACAAGATTACCAAGAGCAGCATTCAACTACAAGCCAAGAGGTTCAAGGAATGTAGGAAGGCCAGTGAAAAGATGGACAGAACAACTGTGAGGCGGAACAGGCAATATTATGAACTGTTGGTTTTCTTAGGGCTTAAAGGACATTCGGGACTTGGATTTTGTGGTAGCGTGAGGTTCTAGCCGAGCGTTAGTGTGTGGATGTATTAGTTATAAGGGCATACGTGTTTTCGAACACAAATAAATGGATTCTTAATTTTAACTATTTTATTTCTAGAGAATAATGTTTACAATAACCCTAAGTATTCTAACCCTAAATAACTAATCTAAGCTTATATTAAGAAAACCTACATTCGGCCTTTCTTGAAATTCGAGAGAGGGAGATCTCGATTTACGAATATACCCTAATTTTCATTCTAATAATTATCTAATAACTCTTACTCTTAAACAAACAGTATTAAACTATTTACTACTTGATTCCCTTTCTAAATGTCCTAGGTACATTATATTAAGAAAAATGGTATGCAGTCTTACCCATCAGAACACTGCTTCAACAGACACGAGTCCCCTATTTTTCAAGGGTTATATACTAAACTTCAGACCTACAGCTACAACTAACTGTACTACACATTCCTATAGTCTAAATGCAGAGATTTTACAGTTAGCCTTGAAATACTTCTTCCTGCCATAAGTCAAAATTCTATCCTGAAATATAATACCGGTATGTCTAATGCTTTATTTTTCAACAATTGTTTTTTATTTGGAATAATTAATATAATCTATGAAATAATTAGATTTTTTAAAGATATTTACAATATTATTTACAAATATGGGTCGCACGGGCAGTAAGCCGTACGTGCTGTTGACAGTCCGTTACAATAAAGTAATAATTGCTACTGGTGTGAAGAAAAATAAACAACAAAAAAAAGCAATAACATTACAATTACATAAAGAAAACGCAATAATATTACAATTAAATAATAACACAATAGCATTATACACTAAAAAAAGCAATAACATTACAATTACATAAAGAAATTACATAAAGAAAACGCAATAATATTACAATTAAATAATAACACAGTAGCATTATACACTAAAAAAAGCAATAACATTACAATTACATAAAGAAAACACAGTAATATTACAATTAAATAATAACACAATAGCATTATACATTAATTAATTTATATATAATTATTAAGAATTAGTGTTATTGCATTTTGATAACATATATTTATTCATGAATGAGTGTTGTTCTTATTTTCCGCGTTTTGTCCAGAAATTTTTTCACAGGATCATTTCTGTAGTATGTATTCTCACTCTTGACATGAAATAATTAAATATCTATGTAAAATAATCTATGTATTCGTAACAGGCAATTTGCCTAGCCCGTGAAATGAAGAAGAAGATATATTATTAAATACCTTATCGTGGTGGAATGGCTTGCGTGCTTAAATGAACATGAGAGCTATGCCGGCGGTAGCATTGCTGCTGATAGGGTTACCCATGCCGGACTGGTCGAAGGTGATAAGCCAGACGAAAAAAGTACCTTGTGCGAAAGAGTGACGATCTTTCACCGTAAAAAATACAACCGTCAAGAAATGCGCACATGGGTTCATCTGGGGTAAAATTTTCCGGAGGTCAAATAGTCCCCCATTCGGTTCTCCGGGCGGAGACTACTTCAGGGAACACATGCCAAAGGCTCAAACACAGGGACATGTTCCTAGGAACATGGAATGTTAGGACTTTATACAAAGCATTTGAGAATAAAGTTCTTAGGAAAATTGTTGGACCAAAGAGAGATGAACAGACAGGTGAATGGAGAAGACTACATAACAATGAACTACATGGTCTTTATAGGAAGCCAGATATAATAAAAACAGTTAAGTCTCGTAGACTGCGATGGGCAGGACATGTTGCACGTATGGGGAATGAAAGACTTGCATGGAACCTTCATGTAGGAAAGCCAGAGGGAAAACGCCCAGTTGGTAGACCAAGATTGAGGTGGGAGAACAACATTAACTATGATTTGAGGGAAGTAGATTATACAGGGAATGATTGGAAAGCATTAGCTCAGGATAGGGATGTATGGAGAGCTTATGTCCGCGCGGCCATGAACCTACGGGTTCGATAGTGCCAGTGAGTAAGTAAGTATATTCCATTGCTACTACTTTGTCTATATTAATTGTAACTATCTTCATCCCTGTGATATAAGGTTGTGGAAACAAACTGTTTAAGAGCAAGTTCATTGAAAAATGTTGCTTGAAGAGCGTGGCGACTTGAAACCGAGAGGGCATCTGGAATGAGAAGTTATGAGACGGAAACTGAAGTTAGAAACGCAGATAGAGGGAGAAACCCTGGAACATGTGTTTAATAGTACAACTTTCACACAGCGCGAGAAAGTTTTAGAACTGTGGTTAATGTTTGCAGATTTAATTATGATTTTAGATAACTCTTATTAAGACCCTCTTCCACTATCTTATTCATTCTCGTGCTCTGCTTTTTTCTAATTCCCTTCTTATAATCTTCTTTCTTCTTTTCTCGTCTTCTGCTCTGCATTTTTTCTTATTTTATTCTGATTTCAATTCTGTTTCCAGGAAATATATCAAGCAACAGCATATTAGAATTAATAAGAATTAAATGAATCGTGATTTCTTCTTACCTCATACTTCTATGTTTTTTAAACACAGCACTGCAGCATCGGCGACACGTTGTCACCATCGTCAGCTGTTTTCAGTCGTGAACTCACTTCCCAGTCATGTCATGGACTGTCAATCGGTATCATTATTTAAATCCAAATTAACTGATATCTTAAGTTCGACACAATGAAAACGTTAACTGCATAACAACTATATAGAGCATTCCATTAATAATCATCTAGGAAGCTACTTACTTTATTTTATATCATTTTAATTTTATTATATTCTATGTTTTTGTTAGTATTAGCTAGTATTAGATCACATCATCATTGTATTTTGTTTAGTCTGTATTTTAATAATATCTTAAAATTGTAATATGTATGTAATTTTTGTATAATTTTACTATTCGCTGGTTGAGTGGAAGAGAAGGCCTTATGGCCTTAACTCTGCCAGCTAAAATAAATCATTATTATTATTATTATTATTATTATTATTATTCTTATTATTATTTTGAAGGGCTGTGGTATGTCCCCTACTCTGTTCAAAATATACATCCAGCATATATTGGAGCAGTGGAATCGATATTGTGGAGGCATGGGAGTACCAGTCCAAGGTGGCACAGTACATTCCTTATTATCAAGTGTTGATAGCTCAGAGTCGTGAGGATGTGAAATACATGATGAGAAAACTTCTAAATGTTTTTGAAATAGGAGGATTAAGAGAAACATGGAAAAAACTGAATATCTTGTAATAGGAGGAAGTGGACGAGATATATCCCTATTCCAAGGAATTATTAGAGCTGTGGAGTACTGTGGAGTAGGACCATGTCAAACCACACGAAGAAGAGGATTTTGAAGTCTGTTGTGGAAAGCATGATGTCTTATGGTGCTGAGGGATGGACTTTGGTAGAGGGACAAAAAAATAAGATCTTGGCAGTGGAGATGGATGGAATAAGACGCAGTGCCAGGGTGTCCAGGTTGGAAAGAAGAAGAAATGAAGAAGTGAGGCAGATGATAGATATGGAGGAGACAGTGGTGGAAAGGATCGAAAGACGATCTCTTCAGTGGTATGGCCATGTCAGGAGAATGGAGGATGATAGGTGGCCCAAAACTCTTTTGGAATGGTCACCTTCTGGTAGAAGGGAATGGGGAAGGCCAAGAACAACTTGGAGAGGAGAGATCCATAGATCGATGAACGACCGAGGTCTGGAGGAGGATGAAAGGCGTGATCGGCAAGAATGGAGAATGGGAATACAGGATAACCGCTGAAAAGTGGAGAGGCCCTCAAAAGTAAAAAGTAAGTGTATCATTTTGAAAATACCATCGCGCAAAAAATAATGTACAACTCACGTTTGTGAAGTGTTTTGCAGAGTCTCGGAAATTAAAAACCACTTCCCAACCTCGCATCGTAATATATTATTTATTTATTCCTTGAGGAAAAACAGACACAATACATTAAAAATCCAAGATTGGTTAGTAAATACATAGATGTGTATAATACAGCATATTACTGTAGATTTTTTTTAGTAGTTTGTAATATTAAAAATAATTATAAATTAAGATTTTTTTTAAAATGCTTCAGTGTTGTTGGTTGAGCTTCAAAACACAGAGAATAAATAAAATGGACGAATAAATAATAATGTTGAAAAACATTTATCTCTCGAGTATTTAGAAAGACAGGCTATAGGTTATCAAGGAAGCAGAAAAAAATATGTGAGAAATCACAAAGAGAAGATATTAAAACGAGGATCAAAGAGATTGTAAACTTCGCTTGGCGAAGAGAAGAGCACACAACGCAATTCAACCTCAGGGAAAATATTGGAAAGAGAAATCAAGACCGCCGGATAATCGAGAAGGAAACCCAGGAAATTCGATAACGATCATGTCATAGTATAAAAAAATACGTTTTCTTACCTTCCACTCTGTTAAAAATATGACTTCTTTTTCACTCGCAAACAAGACTTCAAATCAAGCTATATTTGCATTGAATTTCAAAACCTTTGTAAAAATTTTACCAGATAGATTTAATAGCAGTTTCTACTTACTTACTCACTGGCATACATCCCTATCCTGAGCTAATGCTTTCCAATCATTCCCTGTATAATCTACTTCCCTCTAATCATAGTTAGTGTTATTCTCCCACCTCATTCTTGGTCTACCAACTGGGCGTTTTCCCTCTGGCTTTCCTACAAGAAGCTTCCATGCACGTCTTTCATTCCCCGTACGTGCAACATGTCCAGCCCATCGCAGTCTACGAGACTTAACTGTTCTTATTATATCTGGCTTCCTATAAAGACCATGTAGTTCATTGTTATGAAGTCTTCTCCATTCACCTGTCTGTTCATCTCTCTTTGGTCCAAAAATTTTCCTAAGTACTTTATTCTCAAAAACTCGTAATCTCTTTTCCTCCCTTAAAGTAAGAGTCCATGTTTCGCACCCATATAATATAACTGGTAGAATAATAGTTTTATATATTTTCAGTTTAACGTTTTTTGAAAGGAGTTGGGACGTCAAGAGTCTCTGCAATGCATAATAGCACGCATTTCCAGAATTGAGCCGCCTATGTTTAATTTCTTTGTGCATCTCATTCCTATTTGTGATTATTGTTCCTAGGTATTTGAATTCAGCCACTTTCTCAAAATTTCCCTCATTTGTCATTAGCTGTCCATTTCCATTATATAATGAATTTCTACGTGTGACCATATATTTAGTTTTATTGATATACACTCCTTCCAAATGTGAATAGAGTACACGTCACCTAGGAGCTTTCCAATTGGCTTGTAATAACTGCGAGTACGAAGCTACAAGGTTATGAGTTTTATTTAAATCTACTCCATTTTTAGTTGAAAAGAATAAACGTAAGGTGGTATATTTTCGATAAACTTACAACAAAATGTATTTCAATATTTAACATTAGTATTAAACAAAATGCAGCGGTTAGACGTTCGCCTCTTATCGCAGGTGTCCCGATTTCGAGCCTCGGTCACTCCTTGTAGGTTTCGTGGTGGACAAAATGGATCTTGGTCAAGTTTTTCTCGAGTTTTCTCCCGTTTCCCCTGCCATAATTCCATTCCACCATTTCTCCATACTCATCTCACCCATTTCATTTCATTTCGTTAATCTGCTCCTGTGATGGTGCGTCAGGCGTGGTCGGCCGTCATCCTTGTCATTAACAGAACTTTATATAAGGGGCTTCATCTCATCTCATCCCTCCACCCAACCCCGAGTTAAAGATATTATTTAATAAACAAAATGTTCACCTCTGTGGTGTCTAGGTAGCGTGCTGCCTTGTCACCAAGCGGAACAGGATTCGATGTCGGTTGGGACAGATTTCTTTAACTCCTGGCGCGAAGGCCCTTAGCCTACCAGCCGGATGCTGGCCTCACATCCACATGTGTCAATCACAGAGGTAGATGATCATCAGCCGGTGTAGGGGTGACATGTGGTTATCATGTCGAATCCCCCAGCCGTTATAGTAGGTTTTTTCAACCTGGAGCCGCTACTTATTGTAGCCACCCAAATACCTCACGATGCTGGGTGGGCACTGGTCCTATACTGGCTGAAATACCATGAGACGATTTCTTCCCCCACGGAGACTCGAACCAGCGCAAGTCCCGTAGCTCTGCGCCAAGGCTTCCTGCTTTAACCACTCGGCTACGGCGCGGGACACAGGTTTCCTTGGTAAGGGTTATTCGGGGTTTTTCGTCACCTGTAAGATATATATCAGGCAACGTTAAGGCCCAAAAGGTCCCCATCATCATCATCATCATCATCATATTCGTCTCATTAGATTAAGTTTAAATTAAGACACTTTCAGGCGCATCAATACCGTCATCATCGTCATCTTTCATATATCATTGGAGCAGCGTAACCCGCCTTTCGGCGTTCCAAATTCAGAAGTGGGTTAAATGTACGCCGTGCCAGGAGAGAATACCAGAAATGTTGTAATGACAATCTGGTGCCATTGATTAAAAAATAAAAAAGCTTTAAAAATATTGCATCTGTAAAATGAAAAGATAACATTCGTGTACAACGACAAAACCAATGTCAGAGTAACTTAAATTTCCCGTTGTTATAAACTGTGTTTTAATTGGAAATGTGCTCTTCGTGCTACATTTTTCTCCTAATAAAACATGGTGCATTTTCTAGCATGAATATTGAAACATCAATATAAAACCGATTTTTTAACTTCCATAATTATAAACCAATACTAATAAAATGCATTGTTAAAACCGTTGAAGTGGAGAGTCATAAAATAAAATAAGTTGGTTGGTTGGTATCTAATGTCGAGCACTTGATAATGAAATCATTCGCTCTCTTGCACTCCAATATTTAGCAGAAAGGCTGGTCTCTTCTACAAAAGCTGTTATGCCAATTCATTTCTTTTTCCAAGGCTTCATGTTTGTATTGGAGTACAATAAACTAGTTGTAACCGTTTAGTAGTTGGCACCACATGTGGTGGTTACGTCACCCATTGAGAGAAAGTAGGTATAGGAAGGAAGGAGAAATGAACCCCTAGGCCTCGAGTACTCTAATACCATCAGGGTCGAAAGAAACAAGAGGTCAGTCAAGGGAGACTGGATAGAAAAGTTGAAAGAGGGAATTGGTATGTGGAGGAGAAGTAATACCAATTCGGTCAAAAAAGAAAAACTCACGAAGCTGACCAGTGCTTGTTGGTGAGTAGCCCTTCCCTTTCGTTCATCATGCATAAGCATGATTACTAACAGCTGCACCACGAGAAGGTGAGGGATTGGACACTAGGTTACTGTCCAGGTCGGTTCCTTTAAGCCTTCGATGGAAGGAATTAAAGGGTCTCCTCTCTGTTAAAAACAGTAGCCTTTCCGCAGCCAAAAAATAAAATAAGTTAAAATAATATAAAATTATAGAATATTCACCTGAAAGGTCCGTCTCCTCAACTTAATTAATCATTTAACTGTAGCGCTTTCGGGACTTGTCCCATCATCGGCAGGATTCAAAACTGGCGTTTCACTGAAGATCTGGTAGAGGGGGTTGCATGTATTTGGTTCGTTTTCGTTTATCAGGCTGTCGTTGTGAGGTGCTTTCATGATTTCCATCTCTTCGAGTACGTTTATCTTCGCTGGATTATTTTCTCTGTGCATTATATTAATTTTGAATAAACCTCAACGGAACACATCATGAATCTTATAAAAGTTAAAATATACCTCCTTAGGTAAGATCCGTCGTCCTCAACTTATAAAATATGTAATCGTTATGCCTGTACGCCTTTCAGAACATCCGTTCCATCTTCAGTAGTTCATTCTTCTTCGGCATCCAGTATGATGTTTGATGTTCTAGCGAAGAATGAACTGCTGAAGGTGGGACGGATGTTCTGAAAGGCCTACAGGCATAAAGATTACATATTGAATAAGTTGAGGACGACGGATTTTACCTAAGAAGGTATATTTAACTCATTTTATGTTATTATAAACCAAGCTTTATCCTTATTGCAAGGTAATCATTTTTTTTCTGAAAATTTAATCTGATCCAAAATGGAATCTTAATCTGATCGAATTCTTCGAATTTTAAAAATCACTCTCGCGACGGTGGAGGCACTAGTCTGCGACATTACAGTTTTAAACAATAGTCAGGGCCTATATTTGAACTTCTTTCATTATTCATCATCATCCGATATCATGACAGCTCTCGCTGTCTTCCGGAAACCAAACGTCATTCCTCTCTGTCCATCCATTGATCTTCCTCCAATCCTCTGATATTTATAGCTGTTTGTACCCCTTCTATCCAAGTTTTCCTCGGTCTACCTCTCTTTTCCCTTTCCATTGGGATCCATTCCATAACAATTTTAGGCAATATTTGTTCTGACATTCTTTTGACATGGCCATACCACTGTAATCTTTTCTTTTCTATAATGTCTATGATGTCCGGCTCCTCTTGCACACCCATAATTTCCCTTATTTCTATATTTCGTATTCTATCCATTCTAGATTTTCCAGCTGATCTTCTTAAAACATCTATTTCTGTACTTAAAATTCTTTTCATTTCCCTGGTAAGAATTTGTCAAACTTCAGCACCATATGTTAAAATGCTTTGAACTATGGTTTGATATATTTGTAATTTTCTATTTTTTGTGATATTCTTGCTCCACCAAACAGAGTTTAAAGCATGTATTACTTGTTTTGTTTGTGCAATTCTATTTTTAATTTCCACTGTGTTATCGCCTGAATGGTCTAATTTTGTTCCTAAATAAGTGCATTCAATACTAGGTTTTAGTTCCTCTCCATTGTTGAACTTTATATTTTCAATTTCTTCTCCTGTACACAGATATTTAGTTTTCTCTATATTTATATAAAGTCCCAATTTTATAACCTTCTTTTAGTTTCTTTCATTATTATTAGTGAATTAAATAATTTCTGGCTTTCATTATTGAAACACAATTTTAAATATCTTCTGTATAGCTGGATCCATCCACACTGATGTTACATTCTAGTTTAATAAATGTTATCGGCCTCTATGGGCTGGTGGTTCCTTCGCACTAATCCCGGGTTGAAAATGATGTAAACATTATCCGATGAAGTGTCTACCCTGTAGTTAGATTGAGCACCTGATGAATAAAATGGGACTTTTTCGACCAATATTATATATAAGTTGGTATATAAGTTGGTAAGAGACACTCGAAAGAGCATTAAGTTATATGTTTATGATTTGTCTTTTATGAGTTCGTTCAGTGATCCTGTCCATATTCTGCATTGTTTGTAATGGTATCGCTCACACTTCTGGTCGCATATCTTGCATTCACACGAATCACTCGGTTGGTGGAATTTTGTATTTTTGCACATTTTGTGATGATATCCGTGTGTTGCTAAACCTATGATTCTGTGCCTTTGTGGTTGGTTACTTCCAGTCCACTCTCTGTGTACCATGGCATCTGAGGCGTAGAAATCTTCGTCGATCTCTTTTTCTCTCTGTTTCTTTTTTTCGATGACTTTCTTATATGGCTCCGTTGCTGGCAGTAGTATCCTTTGCCTCAGATCCTCTAGGAAGAAGGTTTCTCTGGCTAGCATATAGGCCATTCTATTTGGTGTGTATTTGCTTGCACCTAATGCCTTTTTGATAAATCTTGGTTTTACTTTTTCTAACCTCTCCAAATCGCTGGTCGATATCAATATTATATGAACCTAACTAACTCATTGCCAGCATCGAAACCAGAGGTTCATGGCAGCGAGCACATAAGCTCTGCCTGCATTCCTTTCTTGAGCTAATATTTTTCAATCATCCTATATAATTCAGCTTCTCCAAATTAAGATTAATGTTGTTATCCCATCTCATTCTTGGTCTATCTACTGGACGCTTTCCCTTTGGTTTTCCTACAATTAAGTTTCCCTGCCTTTATTTTATTCCCCATTCGTGGCATATGTCCTGTTCATCATAGTCTATGAGACTTAACTGTTAGTATTACATCTGATTTCCCATAAAGATAATCTATCTTACTGTTATGGACTAATAATTTGACTATTCGCTGTATGAGAACGTTCTGATGTTCTCAACAACATAGGCAAGATCACTGATGTGCATCTGTGATATAATATTCTCACTGAGCGGCGATATGTTTTCCTCAGCCTTGTCGATGTTATCATGAATGATGTAAGCATGACGTCAAAATTACGTAAATTCCTTACAGTGAAGGATGGCCGAGGATGATAACACAGTGCAACAAATCGCAAGGTCACATTTTTTTTCGAAAATGTAAGTGTTCTTTATGTATTCCGACCTCCTGAATTCGAAAATGATACTCAAAACATTGCATCACGAATAGGTGTTGCACAAATCGTATATTTTGCAATAATGATATCATAACGAAGAGGGTCGAGGGTTCAAGTCCCGTTGGGGTCAGGATTTTTAAACTGACCCAAACCCTCTGGCGGCACTATGGCCCTGGGGTCGACTCAGCCTCTAACGGAAATGAGTACCAGACGCTTGTTCTGGGGGTAAAGACGGCCGTCACGCAGGGCTGACAACCCGGCTGACACAAAGTGCCGATTGTCTAGAAAAAGTGGGAGCCTTAACCTCCTACTACCCCAAGGGCCTCCGGGCCTGTTGTGGGATCACTTTAACGAAGTAGTATATATACAGGGTGTAACAAAACTCAACGGAAAAAATCAGGAATTGGTTCCTCATATTGAGAGAAGAAAAAAGTCTAGTACAACATGGATCCGGAAATGTATAAACTTTCAAATCACCACACATCATCCAATTATTGTGATCCTGATGTTGATTTGTGCAAAAACTGTGGGTGATACAACGCTTTGAATATAAGTTTTGAATTCAGGAGGTCGAAATACATAAAGAACGCCTACATTTTCGAAAAAAAGTTTTTTCACTGTTGCATTGTGTAATTTTCATTTATTCTACAACCTAACAACATATAAGTGCCTAGCTAAGAAATTATAACCGTGTTCCATGTATACTTTTATTATTTCTTTATTTTTAAACTTCCATTACCAGGCCAATTACTTAATCATATTATAGGTTACTATTATTGTTACTATTATTATTATTATTATTATTATTATTATTATTATTATTATTATTATTATTATTATTATTATTATTATTATTATTATTATTATTATTATTATACTAGATAATATCCGGCGTGCGCTGCTACTACTAAATAAATGTTAATGTGTTTTTACCACCAGTCATGCGCTGTTATACTTGCCCAGGAATCTGCTAATCCCGATCTTCCTGTCATCAGTGAAAGACAAAAATGGTTATTATGATTTTTCCGTAGAAGATAAATATATGCTGCCGCGGACTATTTTATAGAGTTTTTTGAGATTTTCATTCTGTGCACATTAATTTGGTGTATTTCTTACGGTTTAGGCAGCGTTAGCCATTTAAGCTCAAAATAGGGACTTTATTTCACGTTTTTCACTACAAAGGGTGCTTTTTAGGGGTGAAGGGGTTGAGTATTACAACTTTCTTATAGCCTATGTCCATCCCCGGAATCTCCTGAACATTTTTCAAAAAGCCCGATCTCAATCGTATGAACGGTATGGCAGCACACGCTTGCCCGGGAATCTACTTATCGCTATCTTCTTGGTATCAATGAAAGACAAAACTGGTTATTGTGAGTTATCCGTAAAAGATAAACATATGCTGTCGCGGACTTTTTTGTAGAGTTTTTTGAGATGTTCAATTCTGTCTACATTGATTTGGTGTATTTCTTATGGTTTAGGCAGCGTAAGCCATTTAAGCGTCAAAGTAGGGACTTTATTTCATGTTTTTCACTACAAAGGATGCTTTTTAGGGGTGAACGACGGGCTGAATATCACAACTCTCTTATACCCTATGTTGGTCTCGGGAATCTCCTGAACATTTTGCAAAAAATCCCATCGAAATCGGATCAACGGTATGGCCACGCATAGAATACGAACAAACAAACAAACAAACCAACAAACAAACATTCATTTTTATATATTAGATTGTTACTATTATCACCGTCATCTACATCGTCGTCGTCCTCCTTCTCGCCGTCATCGTCATCATCGTCACCGTCTTCGTCATTGTCGTCATTGTCTTCATCATCATCACCACCACCACCAATCATTATTATTATTATTATTATTATTATTATTATTATTATTATTATTATTATTATTACAAATTTTATTTATTTCCATTGTCAACTTTATAATGTGTAGCCTGCCTATTTCTTACTTACTCACTGGCACTATCGAACCCGTAGGTTCATGGCCGCACGGACATAAGCCCTCCATACATCCCTATCCTGAGCTAATGCTTTCAAATCATCCCCTCTATAATCTAATTCCCTCAAATCATAGTTAATGTTATTCTCCCACCTCATTCTTGGTCTACCAACTGGGCGTTTTCCCTCTGGCATTCCTACAAGAAGCTTCCATGCAAGTCTTTCATTCCCCATACGGGCAACATGTCCTGCCCATCGCAGTCTACGAGACTTAACTGTTCTTATTATATCTGGCTTCCTATAAAGACCATGTAGTTCATTGTTATGTAGTCTTCTACATTCACCTGTCTGTTCATCTCTCGTTGGTCCAAAAATGTTCCTAAGAACTTTATTCTCAAATACCTGTAATCTCCTTTCCTCCCTTAAAGTAAGAGTCCATGTTTCGCACCCATATAATATAACTGGTAGAATAATAGTTTTATATATTTTCAGTTTAACGTTTTTTGAAAGGAGTTGGGACATCAAGAGTCTCTGCAATGCATAATAGCACGCATTTCCGGAATTGAGCCTATGTTTAATTTCTTTGTGCATCTCATTCCTATTTGAATTATGTATAATTAATCATTAGATAATTCATAATTGTTATTATATGTATAATTTAACCCTGGTGAAGTGGAAGAGAAGACCTTACTGTTTTAACTCCATCTGGGTAAATAAATAAATAAAAAGTAAACAAATATTTGACCCCAACCACGTAGCAAATGTTTCAGTACGTCACAGCGATAGCTTTTCCCCTCACTCAGTTGAGTCACTCAACTTTTTTTCTTTCCCCCCCCCCCGTTTACTTTCTTTTCTGTTTTGACTTTATTTACCTTTTAATCTCATTCACACACACAAACACAAGACAGGACACACACCCAGACCCAAGGTGGAGATTTAAAATCTCCTACCCCGCCGGGAATCGAACCCGGGTCGCCGGAGTGGAAGGTAGGGAGTCTATCGACTACGCCACGGCGACGGACGTTGTGGAGACTAGATGATAAGCAGGGATATAATCCTACCTGTATAAACTCCTTCTTTCTATGTATTTGTAAGTATAGAGTGATGCTATAGGCCTATATATTAAAGTGTACCCAATATGTACCAATAGAAGGCAGTAATTATTTTAATAATTGTCATTTCATATAACACCTTTCACGTAAATGACCGGGCTCTGAACTATGTTTTTTTTTTGTTTAAAATTCGTCTATCATTTAAAAAAAAATATTAATATAAAATTACTCTATTCAACTAGAGAGCAAAATTATTCATTTATCCCTTCTAAAAATGGTCATCTCTACCCAATATTCGAATTTCTAAATTCTCCGCTGGTTAATAATAGGGTAAACTAGATTTATCCGCACACAGAGTGATTGACACATTTTTGAACTTTGTTCTCTGCACTGAAATCTAAGACTCTCAGCAAGAGTGCTGAGTCCATAACCTCTTTAGTTCATTTATCAAAACTAATTGTATACATTTTTTTTTCTCTAGTTTGGTTATGCGGAGATTTCACAACAAAAACTGGCGTTCCATATAATTGGAATAATAGTTTCATGCATTCAATACTTTCGTTTTTTGTTATTATGTGTATCTTGTCCACCGCTGTGGTCTCGAGGTAGCGTGCTGCCTTGTCACGCAGCGGTCCCGGGTTCGATCCCCGGTCGGGGCAGTTTTACTGGGTGAGGTTTTTATCGGGGTTTTTCCTCACCTGTAAGACAAATGTCAAGAAAACTTTAAGGCCCAAACGGTCCTCGAAATCATATGGTCATCATCATTGTCATCATCATCCTTCACCGGTGTGGAAAGCAACGGGAAGCTAACACACCTACAATTCCCTAGTAAAGCTGCAAGCATAGCATGAAAATGCTATGATTGCAGTGAAGGACCTGCCTTCGGGCAGAATTACAATGGATGGATGTGTCTCTTATTAACTAATGGTTCAATTACGAATTATATTTTGCTAAGTTATAAAGTATTTATCCCTAAAGATATTGGGATAATTTCCGTCTTAGTCGACAATAGTTTAAGTGTTGCCAACCTATGAAAATTTAAACACCGCGTTTCGGATGAATAGGGACACTAATTTTCGGCTGAATAGGGACAGCGCATTTCATTAATTGATTTGTAAATATTGAATTGCAGATGAGTAAGAGTTGGACGTAAGTTGTTTGGCATAAAGGTATTAAAGAATTACTTCAGAGGAGGAGCTTGTATCATCCGACAGAACTATTTTGGGTACCTCGTTCGTGTCTTCAAGGTCACCGTAACAGTGGGAGTGAAAAAAATAAATAAATTTGCAGTCTGCAAATAACACTGCTTAACATGATTTTGTCTCATGAGTACCAATAGTTGTACTTAATGAAGTTTTTTATCGTGTTTTCAAATATGTATTCGGAATTCCTCCATCACCCATAGTTTTTATTTCAATTACAATTAATGGATTCAAATAATTATTCTTTTAATAAACGGTTTTTCGTCCATTTGTCCATTGTAAAATAAAACCAAATGAGCTAAGTCTAATGGTTTTCAGCTTTGGAAAAGAAAAATCAAAGCGAATGGAATCCTAATATGCTGACCGATTATTGTTGGACCATCGAGAAGGATGCTCCACAGGAGAAATATAGCAGAAAATCGTAATTTCTTACTTTGTAGGTGAGTTCGAATGTTTGAATATTGTGTAGTTACGAATGTAGAAAATATTAAAGTGTTCGAAATTATAAATTCCAACCTTGCGTGATGGAGAAAACCCGATATCATATTTTAATTCAGGAGAAAAAATAGTCTCAGAATCACATATTTTTATTTCTGAGATAAAACAAAAGTTCATTTTTTGTTGCTCAATGTAATTCTTCCATTTTCTGCACACAAATTTGAATTAGATTGCAACAATGTAAGAAATATGCCGTACTTTTTGCTTCGTGGAGAAAAATTCAATAAGCATAATTTTATCGTCGTTAAGTCAGAAGAAGTAGAAATTATTTATGATGATGATTATCCTATAAATTATCAAAACAATTTCTCATGCCACTTATTACCGCAATGAAAACAAAATCATGTAAAACTGTGAGTTGTTATTATTGTGTAATTCGACACAGATTTAAGTAATTTATATAATTTGTTTTTTTATTGTTTTATAAACAATATTAAATAAGTAAAATCAATGTATTAACTTAGGCTTTCACGGCCGGAGTTATTATTATGGTCATGAAGAAGATTTCCGGGCTGTTGGCCTTGGTCTTGGGACTTTAAGTTCCCCGACGTTTCGCCAGAGACTGCGCCCAGCATCCTCAAAGGTTGTCTTGAGACTGGCAATTTTGTCGAGGTAAACAGGAAGTGGACAAAATTGCCAGTCTCAAGACAACCCTTTGAGGATGCCGGACGCAGTCTCTGGCCAAACGTCAAGACCACGGCCTATAAGCCCGGAAATCTTCTTCAAGATAACCATAAGTAAAATAAATGTTTCCTATTTATTTTATTTAATTAATTAATTAATTTATTTATTTTACCTCATGGAGTAAGGTCTTCTCTTCCACTTCACCAAGGTTAAATTATACATACATTAAGATTTATGATTGATACATAATATATATAGACTACACAATTTAAATTTGACAAGGGTAAGAAAGCAATATAATAATAATAATAATAGTAATAATAATAATAATAATAATAATACGAGTAATAATAATAATAATAACAAAAAAATAATAAACTATAATTAGATTAAGTAAATGACTTGGTAAAGTAAGTTTAAAATATAAAGAAAAAATAAAAGTGTACATGGAACAGGGTTATACATGATATTGTCTAAGGAAATATGAGGCGAGTTTCTTATAGGATACAGTGCCAATTTAAGGGTTATACTGGAGAGTTAGAAGTTAATATTACTATGTGTGAGTTTTGTTTACAAGATGTAGTGTCATGGTAAAGAACTTGAATGGTATCACGAAAATTGTGTTGGAGCTGAGGAAAGAAAAAACATGTTTGTAGGCCTAATATAATGATATAAATCTTATACTAACATAGTTTATATAGAAAATTATGTTATAAAACTATTTTTAAAATGTCTGGCAAATAAACATTTTACCGAAATAAGATATTTAAAACTGTCCCGATTCACCCAAAAAGCTGTTCCTGTTCACCCTAATAAATTATGGCATAGAGTACTGGAATATGAATTGAATTAATACTCGTGTATTTGATTCAAGAAACTATAACTGGTACAAAATATTGAATGGAGATTATATTCAATAATGGAATACAAAACATGTATGTTTTACCAATAGTGAAACCGATATTGCAAATTTTCCTATTTTTGTCCCGATTCACCCGAGCTTACCTGATATAATTTTGTTCTTTTTTTAATCACAAATTTAAATTAAAAGTTTAATCAATTTATAATCTACCTAGGATAAATAATGTCAAGATACTAAAAGGATATCACTTACAAAAGCATGCATATTTTACAAACTACATACATTATAAATATAATATTAAAAACCTCTCAAGTACAAAAACACACAAGACTTATAATCTGTAACACACTTGAATTACTCATATTGTTATACAGATGTGACAAACAGTCTATAAAGAAAAAGACGAATCCCGCATAATGGCACCAAGAGATGAAATTCTGGGGATTTTCCACTTTAACTTACCCGATATATTTTCAAAGTCCTATAGAACAACAGTACGCATGCACCAGAGTTTATAGAGCCAGCGATCACCCACCATCGAACCACATATCGATTATAACCCTTGCCACATATACAACTTACGCTAGATGGCAGCACTTCGCTATGAAATTTAAATGACCAATATTTGCAACAAATCTCCAAATTTATGTTAAAAAATATATTAATGATATTAAAATTACCAAACGTTTCTTATAAATGGGTGTAACTTACTTATCACTCCCTAACACCGTTCCAACCAACGATAACCCAAAACTGTGATCGATAAAACATGGACTAAGTATTATACTCTGTGGAGAAAATAGTAGTCAGCATCACAATATTGTGTAGTGGTATCCTAATGTTGTGATTTGCGTATTTAATTAAATAAACACATACAAATTATTAAATAATGCTATAAAAATTGTTGAAAAAGTTTCTTTTTCTTCTTCCTTCCAAGTATTAGGCCAAGGCCTGTTACGATCCTATAGAAAATTTTCCCTCCAGCGTTTCATAGGGCGGCCCAGTGACCTTCGTCCTCTTGGTATATAATTATAAACAGCTTTGGGGATCCAATTTGAACTCATTCTTTCAAGATGGTGTTTCCAATTTAGTTGGTACTGTTTAATATATTCCATAATTGGCGTAGTCTTCAATTCTTTTAAGATATCGGTGTTCCTTTTCCGATCCCATCTAGTATACCCGCTGTTCTGCGCATGAATCTCATTTCATGCTGTCTTTTTAGTGTCCATGCTTCACTACCATAGGTCAACACTGGTCTAGCCAAAGTGTTATGTAAACGTAATCTGGTGTTTTTTTTGTACAAGGGATGGTTTCATAACTTCATTAATAATTCATAAACTTTTATTATAACTAGTAATTTTTCAGGAATATCCTTTTCATCCCAGATAGAGAGATAATATCCAAGGTATTTAAATTGATTAGATCTCTCTAAAATTTTATTCTGGAGACAGATTTTACTTTGTATGGGGTCCTCCCCATGAAATGCCATAATTTTAGTTTTGTTAATTGATATTTTCGAAAAAGTTTAAAATATTTAAAAATGGTAGTAAATACAGAAGAGTTATAATTCACAACAATAAACTGAAAAATCAAGGGTAAATCATTCTAAAGAATAGCCGAAATATAGCAAAATATACATGACAAATTACATACAACTAAACTCCGTTTCAAACGTCTAAGCTGCAAGACTACACACAGTTGTGTAGCCTTGAAGCTGGGGTTGGACTCTCATTGGCTGTTTGTTGAATAATGAAGGAATTTACCGCACTCGCTGTGCACAAGACGATAGTAGAGAGCAAGCGAGTGAATGCTACACAGTAAAGGTATTGAGATCGTAAATAAATATCAAATATTAAAACTAAATTCACTAATACGGTGTAAAATCGGTGTTTTAGTGTGTTTTCTGTGTTAAAGTTTGGTGTAGTGTTTTGATATTCACCTAGTTAACTATATTTTCTGTCTTCATATAATTTTCAAGGCTCGACTGCACTTCTACTAGCGCTTGATTTCTCAGTTATATTGTTGTAAACTATAGCTCTTCTTCTGTATTTACTAACATTATTTAATATTTTAAACTTTTCCAAACAATTTTTATAACATTATTAGACAATTTTTAAGTATTTATTTAAATATTCAAATCACATTATGACACTGTTAGACAATATTGTGATGCTAACTGCTATTTTCGCCACAGAGTATATTACTTAGTCTATGATTCTTCTATCGCTGTTTTGGGTTATCGCTGGTTGGATCAGCGTTAGGGAATGATAAATAAGTGTACCCCATTTTTAATAAACGTTTGGTAATTTTAATATTATTAATATATTTTTTTAACATAGATATGGGCATTTTTTGCAAATATTGGTCATTTAAATTTCATAGCGATGGATAGTAATCGAGGATGATAATCGATAGTGGTTCGATAGTGTATTATCGCTGGCTCTATAAAAACTGGCGCATGCGCACTGTTGTTCTATAGGACTTCGAAAATATTTCATGCTAGTTTAAGTGCAGTTTTTCCAAAATGGGTGTACACTTACTTATCACTCCCTAACGTCGATCCAACCAGCGATAACCTAAATCAGCGATAAAAAATCATAGACTAAGTAATATACTCTGTGGAGAAAATAGCAGTTAGCATCACAATATTGTCTAACAGTGTCATAATATTGTGATTTGCATATTTAAATAAATACTTAAACATTATCAAATAATGTTATAAAAATTGTTTGAAAAAGTTTAAAATATTAAAAAATGTTAGTAAATACAGAAGAAGGGCTATAATTTACAACAGTAAACTGAAAAATCAAGGGTAAGTAGAACTTCTGTTCAGCCCAGAACTTTACATGATAAATATGTTGTGGATGAAGAGGCGAAAAGTCATAATATATCTGTACTTAGTTTACCACTCTGTCACTTGAGTTGAAATCTATTGAGTTGATATGGACTCGGGTAGAGGGTTATGTATCGTCGCATAATAAAACATTTAAATTACAGAGGTCAGGACATTCCTTCATGAAGCTGTAGAACGAGTCACAACCGAAAATTGGGCGGTGTGTGTGCGTCATGTGACAGAGACTGAATCACTGGAATATGGGATATTGGAAGAGGTGAAGAAATGATCATCAACCTAGAAGACTCAACTACAGATTCCGAATAAACAAAGGTACATGTAACATTATTTTCTTGATTTTTAGTCTCTAGGAAAGTTTCAGTAGATAAGCTAGTTTTATAAGGTTGTGAACCGCGCTTCAATAGACCGAGGACGCTGACTCGAAGGTCAAACATCTCTGTACTTGTCTGCTGCGTAGACGTTTGAAATAGACTGTAATAGAGATATATTAACAGAACGTAAGGGAGTCATCACTTTACCTTACCGGATATATTTTCAAAGTCCAATAGAACAACAGTACGCATGCGCCAGATTTTATAGAGCCAGCGATAAACCCACCATTATCATCCTAGTCACATATCGATTATTAACGATATCGTAATAAACTTTATATAGCTTACGCTAGATGGCAGCACGTCGCTATGAAATTTAAATTACAAATCTTTGCAAATAAATCCCCAAATGTATATTAAATAAACATATTAATAATATTACGATTACCAAACGTTTATTAAAAATGGGTGTACACTTACTTATCACTTACTAACGCCGTTCCAACCAGCGATAGAAAAATCATAGACTAAGTAATATACTATGCGGAGAAAATAGCAGTGAGCATCACAATATTGTCTAACAGTGTCATAATCTTGTGATTTGCGTATTTAAATAAATACTTGATAATTATCAAATAATGTTATACATTTGTTTGAAAAAGTTTAAAATATTAAAAAATATTAGTAAATACAGAAGTAGAGCTATAATTCACAATAATAAAATGAAAAATCAAGGGCAAGTCTTTCTGCAGAATAACCTAACTTAAATTTGAACCGATTGTTGTAAAAATACAACATTAGATAAACAATTGGAGATTACATATTGGAATAACGATTATACAGGGTGAAAATTATTTAAACCAACAAATTCTGGGAGGTTGTAGGGGACACATAAACAAATGTTTTTCCCTAATGCCATTTTTTCCTATGAGGATTATTTAAACCGTAGAGGGCGTATTACGCTCTTCAGTTGTCATGACTGCAACTGCTGTTGATGGTAGGAATTGTTTTGTCCACCAGTGTAGTAGTGAATTGTATCTGTTTACTAATGGAGCGATACACCTGGAGTGAGTACACTGATATGTGTAGGCCGGTGTTGTTGGGGACTGTTTAATTGGGACATATCTCCTACATAGGCCATTAAATGGCAGGTACTATTACAATTTTCTCACCAGAGCATTGCCAGAATTGCTGGAAGATGTCCGCTCCCTACGCGACAACGCATGTGGTTCCAACATGACGGGGCGCCGGCACATTTCAGTCGTCGTGTGCGTCGATTCTTGAACCAACGATTTCCAGAAAAGTTGATTGGCAGAGGTGGTCCTGTACCATGGCCTGCTGGATCCCCAGATATGACCCCTTTGGATTTTTGTTTGTGTGGGGAGAGATGCACAACCTTGTTTACACAACTCCTGTTGCATCAGAAAAGGATCTGGTTGCCCGGATAGTAGTAGCAGCAGGAGCCATTAACGATACTCCTGGAGTTTTTGTCCGTGTTGGACAGAACGTGATCTACCGGTGTAACCTTTGTTTACATGTCAATGGGGGCATTTTTAAACCTCTACTGTAAGTTAAGTAATTGCGTTGTGCTAATGTGTTTTCTCTTGGTCATAAAACATACAAAAGTGTTTGTTGGTTTAATTAATTTGCCGCCAGAGATATCTTCCTCTACCGGTTTAAATTATCCTCATAGGAAAAAATGACATTAGGGAAAAATATTTGTTTTGGTGTCCCCTACAACCTCCCAGAGTTTGTCGGTTTAAATAATTTTCACCCTGTAGAAAGACTGCCCAATTTCATCATCCTCATAGTATCGAGTGATTAGCCTAGTGTCTGTTATTGTCTCCAACCATCTCTTGTGAGGTCTTCCATTAGATCTTCTCCCTTAGGGAATGTAGTGAAACATCTGTCACAGTATTCAGATAGGATCCATTATTTTCACATACTTAAGCAAGCCTTATCTATATTGTTGTAGGCATTGAATGTTATTTTAATTTCTTTTTCAATGATAGCGTTTACCTTATGACCCAGAAGACTATAAGTAGAGGAAGTGGACCCTTCTGCTTCAGTGGATCCTGTTGATATCTTCTTTAATTGGTGCTGCCCTCGAACAGAAAATATTTTAACTTCTTCCCGTCATCTACAATTCCTGTTTATTTTATTCCTTGTGCGCGGGTTTATTTCTGACATTTAAATTTTTTGGAATCTAAGAATTATCTTAATTTCTGCTATTGAATGTTATAAATATTGAAAATCTCCTAAATATATTATATTATGTGGATACTGTTTTAATATACTGACGTGTTTGGTTTGATATTATGTGACATGGCGGCTGTATAAGATAATTAAACATAACAAAGGAATTCGGGTCATGTGGCTCCACCAGGCGGTTAAAGTGAATCTGGGTGCAATGTACATGAATACATATATTTTATCAATGAGGATGTTAACTATAAAAATAATGCACTTATTTAATTTTATTTAATAGCCTTGTAATTTTACTAAACCCAAAGACCATCGCTTTCTGCAGTTCAATGACGTGTGAATGTTATAATCAACAATTATTTTTCAAAACATTAAATAAATATTAACACTTTTTAATTATGATCAGCCATAAATATTTTCAGGTTTATTTGTGCCTGTCTGTGTAAATTAATGGAGTAAATAAACTTAAAAATTATCTAAAAGCTAGGGTGGTCTCTGGGGTCGACTTTACCCGAATATGGAGGTTAAAGTGGACCTTTCTTACGATGTAAAAAAGTTTATGGGAAAACTGCACTTAAACTATAGTGAAATATTTTCAAAGTCCTATAGAACAACAGTGCGCATGCGCCAGAGTTTATACAGCCAGCGATAACCCACAATCGAACCACATATCGATTATCATCCTCGATTACTATCCGTCGCTATGAAATTTAAATGACCAATATTTGTAATAAATCCCCAAATCTATGTTAAAAAATATATTAATAATATTAAAATTACCAAACGTTTATTAAAAATGGGTGTACACTTACTTATCAATTCCTAACGCGGATCCAACCAGCGATAACCAAAACTGCGATAGAAAAATCATAGAGTAAGTAATATACTCTGTGGAGAAAATAGCAGTTAACATCACAATATTGTCTAACAGTGTCATAATGTGATTTTCATATTTAAATAAATACTTCGAAATTGTCTAATACTGTAATAAAAATTGTTTGAAAAAGTTTAAAATATTAAATAATGTTAGTAAATACAGAAGAAGGGCTACAGTTATACAACAATATAACTGAAAATTTAAGCGCTAGTAGAAGTGCAGTTGAGCCAAGTTTATAAATTATGATGATGTTTCCATATTTTAATAAAATAACAATGATATTTCATAGTTATAACACTGACGATAACATTGGTCAACAGTGATTTGTTGCCCTTGATATAAGATTAATTTCGGATATATTTATGCTCACAATTCATGAAACTATCAATGATTTTGGAAGATTTGCTCTGATTTTATTTTAAATCTTCTTCTTCTTCTTCTTCTTCTTCTTCTTCCTTTCAAGTATTAGGCCAAGGCCTGTTACGATCCTATAGAAAATTTTCCCTCCAGCGTTTCATAGGTCGACCCAGTGATCTTTGGTCGTCATTAGTTTGATCCTTCCGGGAAATTCTCTTATAAGACTTGAAAGCATAATAATAGTCCCTTCGATTGGTTGCCGGCCAAAGGAAGGCAAGACCAGTGATGGGGCTGCCATCATATAGCCTCTGGTCAGGCTTTTCTGGAGAAGAAAAGAAAATAAAGGAAAGAAGAAATGGAAGAAGGGAAAGACTCCCTAGCCCTCGGATGCCCTAATAGCGTTGGGGTTGAAAAAAACAAGAGTTAACCAAGAGAGGTTAGATAGTAAAGTTAAAAGAGTGCAAAACATAAGTAAGTGGAAGAAATGTTTTGCTCGGCTTGGGCACCTTGTGGTCGCCATCCACATATCCCCTAGATGAGGACCTTTTATTTTCATTTTACACTACAAAAATCGGAAAATATGAAAAGAAATAACAGCTATATTTATAATATCAATTGTTTTTTTAATTAGTATACACTGATGTAAATAGAAAGGAAACTGTCGAAAACCCATGTTATACTTCAGTGAAACGTCTTTTATAAGATTTTCTTGTAAAATATATTAGGGGACAATCTCTTTTTAAAGACCAGCAGTAATCTGCCATCATGTGATGGTCCATCTACCCTGATAAATTTCCTCCATTACTTTTAGATCCTAGTGAAAGCGCCCTCCCTGTTCGTCACTATAATTTCCTAAATTATCTGAAAATCTATCCAGGTGACTGTGGAGAAAGTGTAACTTTATACTCATATTTCCTCCCAGAATCTTGAAGCTTATCAACATGTTTTGCACAATTTCTTTATAATTTGATGCTTTATAGTTACCTAGGAAATTTTCTACTACCAATACAAAACCCTTCCAAGCTTCACTTTCTGGAACAATTAAACTTTGATAAAAATTTGCATCTTTCATCAATTGCCGAATATTCCGCCTTTTAACTTTTACATACTGAGCTTAGATTTTCTACAAATGTATTTGGAACATTTTCCTTCCTTGTCCAACGCTTTGAGGAATTGTTTTATCACATCCAGATGCACGTCGTGAGTACTTTAATTTTGTCAAATAACTGAGATCACGGCCGATGTCCGGAGTGAGGGGCATGAGAGTGGGGATCGCGTGATGTTTGTATGCGCGAAAAAATGGACAGAAATCAAATCATGACTGGAAACATACATTTTATTAGTAACAAGCCGTTTAATGTTTAAAATATAAGATACGCAAAAATTATAAAAACTAGAGCACACTCAGCACTTCCATGAATATATTCGTAAACTGTGCACTTGAAAACATAGAAATTGGCTGAGATATCCAGGGCAACAAAAAAAAGTTTTTTTGTAGAGCTGTGTAACATATGTAATTAAACCAAATTCAAATCTCTTAATTAAAAGTAGAAAAATAACAAATTCAAAATAGGGGGTCACATTACCCAAAGTTCCTATAGTATTAGAATAACGCCCACTTGAGAAACGAACCAAAACTCAATCACTTAGAAGAGTAAGGAATGGAAAATGAAATCGGACTGTGCTACTGTATCTTTATTCTCGAATGCTTAACGATAATGAAAAAATATGATGAAATTGTAATTTAATGTACAAACCACGCCCCAAGTAAATGTGCAGGAATTTAAGATTATCGAAGAAAATAAAGGGACAACAAAAGAGGGAAATAATGGAAGTCGTAAGAAGTTTGGTCTCATAATTCAAATTATTTCCCAACATGATCCACGTTGCTGTTTAATGGACCTTTCGTAACGTGAATAGGAGGCCGTGGAAACATGTGAAGAGGCAACGTCCCAAAAACAGATGCGCAACGGCTCGAATCTTGATCCGAATTAGCTGTATCATTTATTACATATCCTTACATCGCAAACTTTTCCCATCCACAGACTTTTCTTGTATTGTGTTGAATTATGACCACTCCTATTTTCTCCTTTGTAATGAAGGAATTCAACAATAAAAAATATTTCTAGAATATTTATTTTCTTCAGCTATTTAACTCATGTCTCAAATGGGAGTCAATGATCAATCTAGTTTTAATGAATTTTGTTTTACAGCCAATCACTGTCGTGTTTCACCTCGATATTTATCTACTTCTGTTTATCATCTTATACAAAGCTCCTCCTTTTTAATATTCTGAACAGGTCAACATCATCATCTGCATTCATGGGTTAGGTCTGTTGACCCGTTCCGACTTCAGCCCATCTCTTTCTAGGTCTGCCCATATCTCGGGTGCCTTTAGGTTTGTATTTTGTTATTTGTTTTGGATATCTATCTTCATTCATTCTGTCTATGTGTTGCTTCCATTTTTGTCTATATGTATCTATTTTATCAGTTATTGCAAATATTTCCAGTTCCTGTCTTATTTCTGTGTTGTTGATTCTGTCTTCCTTAGTACACCCTTTAACAGATCTCAAAAATTTCATTTCTGCCGCCGTTATCCTACTTAGATCTTGTTTTTTATGTATCCAGGCTTCTGAACCATAGAGCAGTACCGGTACTGCCAACGTTTTATAAATTTCAATTGGGTCTCTCTTGTTGTTTTGTTATTTAGTGATCGTTTTATCGTACCACATATTCCCTGGAATTTTGCTAGTTTATTGGTTATATCACTATCATAATTAAATGAAATGTCACATCGTAGATAATTGAGATGGTTCACCTGTTCTATGATTTTGTTTTTTATTACTATTTAGGATCTGAACAGGTAAGAGCATTATTTTGCAGTGACTGACTCTGTAACAAATACTTTGAATATAGCAAATAATGAACATATTCCTTAGAACTACACATTTGATAATTGTGTGTTCAATAATTGTGTTTTTAAATACTGATTTTACGGAGTTGTTTCTTTAAAAAAATAATAACCTATGATGTTCGTTATAATATGCAGTTTGATTCGTTTCACTTTTTCTCCGCTAGGATACATTCTTACAATATTGTGTTCCTATTTGGCAATACATGATATATAAATAATATGTGATACAAAGTACGGAAACAGCTGTTACTAATTTATATTTTAATAAATACGAATTCGCATAAAACTTTTAATTTTTATTCTTATTTAGTTAATATGATATAGTTGCAGTGGATGAACAAAAGAAGCATAACCATTTGTTTTCAAACATCGCCGTTTAAATTAAATACATAAATATTTTAAAATAACTATATTTTTAAATAATGATTTGTGAGTGAACAGCTTAATTGAATCGCTAAATATTCCTAACAAATTACACTCTTGATTTCCAAATTCTCTAGAATAATTGGAAATTACTCGAATATTGTGTAGTTACGAATGTGGAAAATATTAAAATGTTTGAAATTTAAGAATTCCTGTCTCTCGGAAACCTTGCGTGATGGAGAAAAACCGATATCATATTTGAATTCAGGAGAAAAACTACTATCAGAATCACATTTTTTTCTTTATGAGACAAAAAAATGTCTCTTTTTTTGTTGCTCAGTGTTATTACTTCTTCATATTTCAGTAGGTCTAATGACGCTGATTGACTTTTATTATTACTTACTTACTCACTGGCACTATCGAACCCGTAGGTTCATGGCCGCGCGGACATAAACTCTTCATACATCCCTATCCTGAGCAAATGCTTTCCAATCAGTCCCTGTATAATTTACTTCCTTCAAATCATAGTTAATGTTATTCTCCCACCTCATTCTTGGTCTACCAACTCGGCGTTTTCCCTCTGGCTTTCCTACAAGAAGCTTCCATGCAATTCTTTCACTCCCCATACGTGCAACATGTCCTGTCCATCGCATTCTACGAGGCTTAACTGTTCTTATTATATCTGGCTTCCTATAAAGACCATGTAGTTCATTGTTATGTAGTCTTCTCCATTCACCTGTCTGTTCATCTCTCTTTGGCCCAAAAATTTTCCAAAGTACTTTATTCTCAAATACTTGTAATCTCCTTTCCTCCCTTAAAGTAAGAGTCCATGTTTCGCATCCATATAATATAACTGGTAGAATAATAGTTTTATATATTTTCAGTTTAACATTTTTTGAAAGGAGTTGGGACATCAAAAGTCTCTGCAATGCATAATAGCACGCATTTCCAGAATTGAGCCTATGTTTAATTTCTTTGTGCATCTCATTCCTATTTGTGATTATTGTTCCTAGGTATTTGAATTCAGCCACTTCCTCAAAATTTTCCTCATTTGTCTTTAGCTGTCCATTTCCATTATATAATGTATTTCTACGTGTGACCATATATTTAGTTTTATTGATATTTACTTCCAGTCCCAATTCCTTAGTGTTACTCAATAGTGTGTGCGTGTTGTCCTTTAGTATCTCCTCGCTATCGGCCAATAGTACTACATCATCAGCATAAACTAACAGCTTATTAATACCATTCAGTTGTTGCTTAGTAATATTTCTTTCTGCACTCCGAGCTACAGTGTATATGTTGAGTTGACAACACTGGACTGCAAGTGTAAATAACCTGTCCTCCTACAAGATCCAAAATTGTGGAGTAGTGAGAGGGGTATAAGGAAAGAGAGAGATGGGAATGCAGATGGGAAAATTATTTATCGAAGCAGAAAAGGAATTAGTGTTTAGTTTGCATATCATATGGGGTACAGATCCGTTGGTCAGACTATACCTACAAATAAGATATTACACTACGAAACAAAGAGGAAAAGTAGGGACCAAATAGGATTGTTTTTAAATACGGAATTATTTGTAGCAGGATTAATCTAATATATAAAAATCAATGTTTGTTTGTTGTTTGTTTGTACTTTATGCACGACCGTACCGTTGATCCAATTGTGATGGGGCTTTTTGCAAAATGTTCAGGAGATTCCCAGGATGAACATAGGCTATAAGAGAGTTGCGATACTCAAATCCTACACCCTTAAAAATCGCCCTTTGTAGTGGAAAACGTGAAAAAAGTTGCTCTTTGGACGCTTAAATGGCTAAGCTGCCTAAACCATAACAAATACACACAATTAATGTACACAGAATTGAATATCTCAAAACACTCTATAAAAAAGTCCGCGACACCATATGTTTATCTTTTACGGATAACTCACAATAACCATTTTTGTCTTTCATTGATGCCAAGAAGATCGCGACAAGTACGTAGATTCCTGTGTAAGCATAGCAGCACATGGCGGATATTCTTTTACGGACAACTCACAATAACGAATTTTGTCTTTTAGCTCATTTATGCCAAGAAAATCGAGATAAGTAGATTCCAAGGCAACACCGGGTAATCGGCGCGGGGAATCTTAAAATAATTACGATTTACATTTGCAATTATTTTTGATTTTACTTATTCAGCTAATTATAAGAAGTACATTAATTGTTGTCTTTCAGCTCATTTATGCCAAGAAGATCGGGATAAGTAGATTCCCGGGTAATCAGCGCGGGGAATCTTAAAATAATTACGATTTACATTTGCAATTATTTTTCATTTTACTTATTCAACTAATTATAAGAAGTACATTAATTTTTGTCTTTCAGCTCATTTATGCCAAGAAGATCGGGATAAGTAGATTCCCGGGTAATCAGCGCGGGGAATCTTAAAATAATTACTATATACATTTGCAATTATTTTTCATTTTACTTATTCAACTAATTATAAGAAGTACATTAATTTTTGTCTTTCAGCTCATTTATGCCAAGAAGATCGGGATAAGTAAATTCCCGGGCAACACCGGGTAATCAGCACGGGGTGTCTAAAAATAATTACGGTATAAATTTTTCTCCACACTTATTTAACTAAATATTACACATCAATTTTCGTACTTCAGATAATTTATGTCAAGATAATCGGGATTAGTAGATTCCCGGGCAACACCGCATAATCAGCATGGGAATCTAAAAATATAAATGTGTAATAATTTTTCCTTTCACTTATTTAACTAAACATAAAAGCACATTAATTTTCATTTATTTAGGCGTAGCAACGCACGCCGGGTATTAGCTAGTAACTAATAAAATATTATCAATTGCTTTCCTACATTCCTTGAACCTCTTGGCTTGTAGTTGAATGCTGCTCTCGGTAATCTTGTTACATCCATTCTTTCTATATGTGTAAACCATTTCTCTCTATATTCTTTGATTTTTTCATTCAGTGGATATATATTTAACTCTGTTTTATATCTTCCTTCTTTATCCAATCCATTCTTGTGCAGTCTTTTGTTCTTCTAAGGAAGTTTATTTCTGCGCTTTGTATTCTACTTTGTAATTTTTTGTCATTACCCAAGTTTCGCTCCCATAAAGTAATGCAGGAACTGCCGATATTTTACAAAAACTTCAATCTAGTATCTCTTCTTGTTTTATTCTTTAATGTTTTATGTATAGCTCCCATATCATTTGAAATTTCGACAATTTCATATGTATGTCTCTTTCAGTTTTTGTGTTTATAGTAAAATTGAAACCCAAGTAATTAAAATTTGTTACTTGTTCCTGAGGTTTGTTGTCTATTATGATTTTTGATCTTATATGTTTGTTTCCCCAAAATGCCATTATTTTTGTTTTTTCCTTTTGATATTTTAAAATTATATTGTTGGCATAACTGATTCCATTATTTTTCTTTTTTCTTTTCATATTTTAAAATTATATTGTTGGCATAACTGATTCCATTATTTTTCTTTTTTCTTTTGATATTTTAAAATTATATTGTTGGCATAACTGATTTAATTGATGTAAAGAGTACTGAAAATTATTTTCATTTTCTTGAATAATAACCACATCGTCAGCATACATTTTAATAAAACATTTAATATTTTAAAACGGTCCATTCTTATATCTATATTAACAATATTTTTCCAATTTTGGATGATGTCATTATTATATAAAGTATCAAGTTAGTAATATAATTAAATAAATATTTGTATATTTATATCGAACCACATGCTTATTACTACTAGATTTTTAGTAAAAGTAGTCATGGAACGGGTAGCACATATATAACTGGTGATTACATAAAAATTTAGTAATCTGTTTTTTGCTAGTTCAATGGCTCAGAAATTTTACAGTTTATAAACGAACGGTTAAAATAAAACCTAAACGATGTCGGTGAAAGAGAACAGAATTTTCACATCTGCATCGAGTATTACCTTCGCTTTGTTGGAGCTGATGTTTAATTCTCCATGAAACCGCACCACATTCCTCCAATATGTTGATCCATTTTTGCTAGTTTCAAAACTTCTGGTACATCATCATCTCTCTCTCTCTCTTCCTATCTCTCACTCTCTATCTCTCTCCATCTCTCTCTGTATCTATCTCTCTCCCTCTCCCTCTCTCTCTCCCTCTCCCGCTCCCTCTCTCTCTCCCTCTCTCTCCCTCCCTCTCCCTCTGACTCTCTCTCCCTCTCTCACTCTCTCCCGATCCCTCTCTCTCTCCCTCTCTCTCTCTCTCTCTCTCTCCCCCTCTCTCCCTCTCTCTATCTCTATCTATCTCTCTATATATCTCTCTATCTCTCTCTATCTCTATCTCTCTCTATCTCCCTCTCTATATCTCTATCTCCGCCTCCCTCTCCCGCGCTCTCTCCTTCTCCTCTCTCTCCCTCCCTCTCTCTCCCTCCCTCTCCCTCTCTCATCCTCCCTCTCCCTCTCTCTCTCCCTCTCACTCTCTCTCTCCATCTCCCTCTCTCTCCATCTCTCCTCTCTCTCTCTCTTCTCTCTCTCTATCCCTCTCTATCTCTCTCCCTCTCTCTCTCCTCTCTCTCTCTCTCCCTCTCCCTGTCTCTCTATCTCTCTCTCTTTCACTCTCTCTCTCCATAAGATGAACATCAAGAGAAATAATTATAATTTATCATAAGTAATGCCACGAGAGATTTCTAAATTATCGATAAATTCACGACTCACGAAGTGAGGAGTGAATTTATCCAGAGAATTTGGAAATCAAGAGTGGATTTTGCTAGGCCTATTTAACGAATAAAATTAAGCTGTTTACTCACAAATCATTATTTAAATATAGTTATTTTAAAATATTTATACATTTAATGTAAACGGCGATATTTGAAAACAAATATGGAACGATTGGTACGCTTAATTTGCTTCTTTTGTTCTCACTGCAACCAGATATTATTATTTATTGCCAAAGGATCGCAATGTTGTAAGAACGCACCCTAGTGGGGATATTTATAACCAACATAATAGGTATTAATTAATTTCTGATGTGCTATGATGTAAATATGTCAATTATATGTTTCTGCAATGTAATTTCCTCGAAAATAATTCGTTTAAAAAAGTGCAAACAGTGGTCTCTTTTTTTGTGGTGTAATCAATTATTACAAATGCTTTTATATTATCTGTCGCATTCTCTTTCTGTTGACATTCGTGCACTATATATATAATCTGGTAGCCGTATTTCTTAGGGAGTCAGTCACTGCAAAATAATGCTATGACCTATTCAGAATGTTAAAAAGGAGGTGCTTTCTTTATTATGATAAACTTTAGTTGGTAAATTTTAGGCGAAACACGACTGTGATTGGTTGTAAATAAGAAATCATTGAAATGTGATTGGTCATTGACTCCCATTTGGGGCATGAGTTAAATAGTCTGAGTAATTCATCATTTACAAATGTTAATACGGTAAAACTCGCTCAAGGCGGAATCGCATGGGACCAATTCTTCTTTCCACATTAGACAAAATTCTGCATTATAAAAAAAAACTAAAACTTATTAATAATCGTAGATTATATAGTACCGTATGTTTTTTTACGTACCTTGGATTAATTGTACTTCCGCTGCCTTTGAAAAGTGAAGTATAGTATGTATGAGTGACTTCGGCGGTAACGCGCGAAAAAAAGAGTCCCGTTTCGTCAGCGTTAAAAATTATTCTTAAGTGCATATGCTAAAATTAAAGTATGCAGTTTCGCTTTCCGCTCACTAACTACACTTTCGTCCACATCCTTGGATTCCCCGCAGATTTCATTCCACACTACATTGTGTCGTCTTTTAAAATTGTCCAGCCAACCTGAAGATGTCTTGAAATCGTTATTCCCTAGGGATTTAGCAGCAGCTAGAGCTTGACTTTGGAGCATCGGTCCGGAAATTTGCAGATGTATCTTCAATCACATTCACTTTTCGTTTAATGAGAATGATACATACGTTTTAGTTATCGTTATTCCGTAAATTCAGAACGGTGCCTGTGAAAGTTCGGTCTCAGAACTTAAATAAATTTAAGATTTTGCATTGCAATTGTCACTTGAAAGACAAGTGTCTGTATTTCGTAGAACGGAAATAAAATTTCAGGTACAGGTAGAATCTATACTTCACCCGGCGGCAGGAATTATTTCTTATTGTTTCTTTTTTGCCATAACGGAAATTCAATGAAGCGGAAGCCAATTTATGTATATGTCTTTCCGCTTTATAAATATTTTTTCATGAATTGTGTACAAATATCCTCCCGTTTCCGCGTTGGACTGTTTCCGTTTTATGCAAAATAAATACACGTAAAATTACTATTATTTCGTCGGGAACAATATATTTATTCACATTGGGTAGTTTTCCGCACTATTCATGTTCCGGATTAAACAAGTTTTACTGTGTCAATAGAGAATTAAAGGAGGGGGCGCTGTAGCGTAGTAGGTAAGGCAATACACTGCAATCGGGAAGGTCGAAGGTTCGAGTCTTTGTGGGGTCAAGATTTGAAACTTTCCTAAAACCTTTTAGGGACACTAAGGCCCTGGGGTCGTCTCAGCCTCTAATGTAAATGAGAACAAGACTTATGTTCTGGGGATAAAGTCGGTCATCTCGCAGAGTTGACAACTTGACTAACGTGTCGCGCCGAATGTATAAAAATGTGGGAGCCTTAACCTCCTCCTATTCCAAGAGTCTCCTAAAACATGTAGTTGGACCACTTTACACGTTTTAGGGAAATGGTAGCCAACCCTTATATTGGCGAAACACTAGTTTGTCGTGTCAATTAATTAAATGTGTCGGATCGCAATAAAATGTAAAACTGTAAATCATTTCTGCATAGTGATTAATTTAGGTGGCTCTGTGGCGCAAGCGGTTAGACACTCGCCTCTCGCCACTGGGGTCCCGTGGTCGAGTCTCGTTCACTCCATGTGTGTTTCATCGTGGACGAAACGCAGCTTGGGCAGATTTTTCTCGGGGTTTCTCCCGTTTTCCCCTGCAACAATTTCATTCCACCATTTGTCCGTACTCATCTCATCCGTTTCGTTTTATTTCATTCATCTGCTGTTGTGACGGTCCTCATGCGTGGTCGGCCGGCACCTTTGTTATTCACAGATTTCTATATATAGGTCTCATCTCATATCATCCCTCGACCTGAGCCTGAGTTGGGCACGAGTTGAGGATATTTGTTTTATTATAGTGTTTAATTTGACACAAATTTAAGTAATATTTTTATAAAGTATAAAGTAATCCCACTACAGGCCTCGGGAGGCCCTTGGGATAGTAGCAGGTTAAGGCTCCTACTTTTTCTAGACAATCGGCACTTTATGTCAGCCGGGTTGTCAGCCCTGCGTGACGGCCGCCTTTACCCCAGAACAAGCGTCTGGTACTCATTTCCGTTAGAGGCTGAGTCGACCCCAGGGCAATAGTGCCGCCAGAATGTTTTGGTCAGTTTAAAAATCCTGACCCCACCGGGACTTGAACCCTCGACCTTCCGACTTGTAGCGCAGTGCCTTAACCACTACGCTACGGCGTGCCCCAGTAATATTTTTACTCGTTCTTTTTTTATTTAAAATAAATTAAACCAATGTATCTTGTAGGATACATTTCCAATTTAACTGTTAAGATTTTTATTGTAAATGTATTTTTTGTGCTTAGTTCTTAGGTTATAATATATATATATATATATATATATATTCTCTTTAATTTGCTTACTTGATATAGTCAGCTGCTAGATGGCGGTGAAGACCGAGTTCTCGCGACATCTAGTAATAATGGAGAGTATAATACATATATAAGAAAAATAAGTGTTTGAATTGGATTCGCCTGGTAGTGTAATGGATATCACACTGAGGTACAGACTCAGAGATCCGGGTTCGAATCCCGTCCAGGCATTTATTTTTCTTATCATTCATATATATTGTTATGAATACATAGTCTTTATATATAGATTTTTATTGTTTCATAGATTGTTTTAATTATTTAAGCAAAGTCTTTTGAAATAGACGTTAGACATTCAAAGTCTGTTGAGATAGAGTTTAGACATGATATAGTTCAGAGCAAAGTTTTGCTTAAGCTAACTGTAAACATCCCTACATTTAGTTCATTGGAATGTTAGTTGGTACAGTTAGGGTGACTTGAGGTCATTTTGAGTATATAACACTTGAGAAGTGAGGGTCTCGTGTCTGTCTGTGTGTGTAAACGGCTGAAGGGTAAGTCACCGACCATTTTTCTTAATATGTGGTCCTTAACTTTGTAAAACGAATCAATTACCTTAACTGGTTGGATCTTAAATTTTAAAAAGGGATATAACATTTTTAATCATGTAGATTAGGTTAGATTTATAAATTCCACAACTCCCTCTTCTCTCAAACCCCAGAAAGTACTATAGGTTTTAATATAGGCTTAGATTAGATTTAGGGCTAGAATACTAAGGGTTTCTAATTATTTATACTTTAGAAATAAAATAGTTTAAATTAAGACTCCATTTGTTTATTTAAAAACATGTATACTGTACATCCTCATACTAGCGCTCGGCTAGATAAACGCTACCAGATTTTCCAAGTCCCGAAGGTCCTTTAAGCCTAAGAAATCCAGTTGGGATTATAATATATATATATTTGTGTGTGTATTTATTTACACTCAGAATAATGCAGACAGTATCATGTTCTACTAAATATCATGTCCACTTAAATTTTACTTTTATCTTCTATTTTTGTTTTCAATTTCTGAAGCACTAGATTTTAATAAATGCTAAATGTCCCGCTCCGTAGCCGAGTGGTTAAGGCAAGAAGCCTTGACGCAGAGTTACGGGACTTGCGCTGGTTCTGGTCTCCATGGTGGAAGAAATTTTTCATGCTATGCTTTGCAGCTTTACCATGGAATTGTAGGTGTGGTAGCTTCCCGTTGCTTTCCACACCGGTGAAGGATGATGATTTCGGGGATCGTTTGGGATATATATGTATGCTCCTAGAATTCTGGAAGCCATGGGCCAATTTAAACCAAATTTGTTGCACATACAAATAGTACATCTGGATAAGATCCTGTAAAGGGTAAAGATGGCATGTGCAAGTAAAACAAAACATCTAAAAGGATCTTTTCCATAATGCATTCCCTAAAGCGACTTAAACATTTTCTTCCTACAACTCTTAAAAGAATTTTAATCCAAACTTTAGTGATGCCGCATTTTGACTACTGTGACGTTCTACTAACTGACATAAGTGCCGGATTATCGGACAAACTACAGCGTGTCCATAATATGTGTATCAGATTCATACGATCACATTTCTCCATTATTCCACTAATTGTCATGGCTACATAAAAGAGAGAAGAAAATCGCACTGTCTAATTCTCCTATTTAAGATCCTACATACCTCGATTCCCAATTATTTATCATCCCGTTTCCAGTATCTATCCTCAAACCATAACTTAAACACAAGATCACAACATAGTCTCTTACTTAATATACCGCAACATAGGACATCACACCACTCCATGTCATATACCATCTCCACTTCTCGCAACTGGAATTCCCTACCACAAGAAATAAGGGGCTGCCGGACATTGTCAACTTTTAAAAGAAATCTAAATTTATATTTGCTCTAAACTCGACTTCATTATTATCCAGTGTAAGATATATATATATATATATATATTAATTGGTGTTTCCCGTATAATGTATCATATTTTATATTATTATTATTATTATTATTATTATTATTATTTTTATTATTACCGTATCATTATTGTTATTACCCTATAAAATGTTGTTTGTACATGACATTTACATTGCTACATTTATTGTATCTTTAACTGTTTATAATTAGTATAGTGTATATCTATATTTGTCGAATATTTATTTGTATTTGTGCTGGTTGAGTGGAAGAGAGGGCCTTATGGCCTTAACTCTGCCAGAATAAATGAAGTATTATTATTATTATTATTATTTTTATTATTATTATTATTATTATTATTATTATTATTATTACCTCTAGCTACGTTATGGGGTGAGAGGGGTGCCACATCTTTAAATAATCTAAATCAACCAATGTATGCTTCAGCATAAAATCCAAAACTCCTAGAGCAATTACAATCAGTCTTCATACACATATACTTTACATTCCAGAATGTAAACTACCTGGGTAGAGACTCATATGACTGAATTGGGTGTGATTGAAACATTAATATAAAATTATAGAATATTATATAATTTTATATTAATTTTGAATAAACCTCAACGGAACACATCATGAATATTATAAAACTTGAGTGATTGAAAAAATAATCGAAATCTAAAACCGTATGTTACATCATAACTTTGGAACGCCTGGAGTAATTCCAGTCGAACTCGATGCACATGTAACTTATAATCTTGTCCTTCTACTGTCTTTCCCCTCCACATCTCTGTTATTCCAATCTCCATCGTCCAATCATTTTTCTCTTATGCTGAAAACATCATCAAGTCACATTATTTTTTGCCATCTTCTCCTTCTTCTACTGAGTGGTACCCATTCTTGTATTCTTCTTAGGAATCTCTCTTCTTTCATTTAATTTTAATTGGGCTATTTGAGTTTTTTTATGAAATTCACAATTGAAGTTTCAACATTCATATTTTGTTTAATTAAACTTTGTCTTATTTTACCTCTTCTAGAAATTCCAGTTAAACGCCTCCAGAAATCAATTACTGCAGAATTTAATTTACGTATTGTTCTAGATTTTAATTCCCATGCTTATGAACAATATGTCATTGTACTCCTTGGCACTGTATTAAAAAGATTTTTTTTTTAGATCTTATATTCTGATCTGTTGGCTAAAGGAAAAGAAGTTCATATGGCATTTATAGACCTGAAAAGGCATATGACTCTGTACCCATCAACAAGCTTTAGTTGGCAATGGAGAAGTTTGGAATATCTAAATCTCTCATACATTTTATAAAAAGAATGTATGATTGTAAAGCAAGTATTAAGGTTGGAAATAGAATATCCTCAGAATTTGATATAACAAAAAGGATTAAGACAAGGATGCGGGATGTCACCAACATTGTTCAAGATATATTTAGAAGATGTATTAATGAAATGGAATAAGTCATGTAGGGGAATGGAAATCGACATTAATGGCCATTTACTGCACAATTTATTATTCGCTGATGACCAGATTATAATAGGACAAGATAAAGAAGATATAGAATATATGATAAGAAAGTTGGTCGATGCATTTGAGGTAGGTGGACTGAAGATAAATTATATTAAAACAGAATATATGGTAATCGGAGGAAATTCAGAAGATCTACAAAATAAATAATATGATAATTAAACGTGTTGAAGAATTTAAATATCTTGGATCTATAATAGATAAATCTGGTACTTGTGAAAAATATATTATTAACAGAGTAAATTGTGCAAGGAAGGCGATTAGATCCATGAATGGTCTTTTATGGAATAGAAATTTGACCAGAAAAAAAAAAAAAAAAAAAAAAAAATTATACAGACAATAATAGAAAGTATACTTACATATGGATCAGAAAGCTGGACAATAAATGAAAGGATGCAGAAAATAATCTTGGCGACAGAAATGGATGGATTACGGAGAAGTATGAGAATATCCAGGCTACAACATATTCGAAATACATATATCAGACAAGAAATGGATGCACAGGAAACTGTTATCGATAGGATAACAAAGAGAGCTCTACAATATTATGGACATGTACAACGGATGCCGGAAGACCAGTGGCCTAAACAGGTGTTGGATTGGATGGTACCAGGAAGAAGGAGAAGGGGAAGAAGTAGAAGAACATGGTATGAGGGAATATATGATGCCATGATGAAGAGGGGTATGGAAGATGGACAATGGGAAGATAGGAATCTCTGGAAAGCAGGAATCAAGGGCAAACTGCTGTAAAGTGGAAAGCCTGTATTAAGTAAGTAAGTATATTCTGATCCCATAAAACACCATTTAATATTGATATTACAGATTTGCCCTTATTTATTGCTTCATCAATTTCAGCGTCATGACTTCCATCTGCACTAATTTTTGTCCCCAAAATATACATATAATCGTAACATGAAAACAATATATATATACAATTTTAAGTACTGATTACTCAGCAAAATTAAGTTTCTGACATGGAAATTTAATTAATTCAAATTGCCAACTTCATAAAATGAATAAAAACTAAACAGAGAAGGAGATTTTAATTTCTGTAGATATTTAACTTCCCTCTTACTATGTTGGCTTCAACAGAAACCATATTATCATTTAAAGAGAACATGATACTTGTTACTGGCTCAAACTTGTTCCCAGAAGTTGTAATAATTTGTTAAGCTAACATTTGTTTAAAATCGAAAGGAAATTCAACTGTGCTCAATTTATAAGTAGATATTGCAATTAATTAAGCGAAACATTAAGAATTGATTTCAGAAAATTACAATTTACATATTAAGAGTATTATTAAAATTTCTATCGATAATAAAATAAAATAATATAATATTCTTCTTCTTCTACTTCATGAAATTAGGCCTTTTGACCTGTTTTCACATCAAGTGGGTTTTAATGAATCTTCCCATCTAGTAAATGGGTGCCGAACACTTCTATGTCCTATTGGTTTGTACTTTAATAATAGCTGAGTGATTCTATCTGTAGGCTTATTTAAACATGTTATACCAGTTGCTTCTCATATTGTCAATCCTATTTATTAAATTAAAATTGTTTACGTCTTTTCTAATATCTTCATTTCTTTTTCTGTCCAAAATTGTCAATAATAATAATAATAATAATAATAATAATAATAATAATAATAATAATAATAATAATAATAATAATACTTACTTACTTACTCACTGGCACTATCGAACCCGAAGGTTCATGGCCGCGCGGACATAAGCTCTCCATACATCCCTATCCTGAGCTAATGCTTTCCAATCATTCCCTGTATAATCTACTTCCCTCAAATCATAGTTAATGTTGTTCTCCCATCTCATTCTTGGTCTACCAACTGGGCGTTTTCCCTCTGGCTTTCCTACAAGAAGCTTCCATGCACGTCTTTCATTCCCCATACGAGCAACATGTCCTGCCCATCGCAGTCTACGAGACTTAACTGTTCTTATTATGTCTGGCTTCCTATAAAGACCATGTAGTTCATTGTTATGTAGTCTTCTCCATTCACCTGTCTGTTCATCTCTCTTTGGTCCAAAAATTTTCCTGAGAACTTTATTCTCAAATACTCGTAATCTCCTTTCCTCCCTTAAAGTAAGAGTCCATGTTTCGCACCCATATAATATAACTGGTAGAATAATAGTTTTATATATTTTCAGCTTAACGTTTTTTGAAAGGAGTTGGGACATCAAAAGTCTCTGCAATGCATAATAGCATGCATTTCCAGAATTGAGCCTATGTTTAATTTCTTTGTGCATCTCATTCCTATTTGTGATTATTGTTCCTAGGTATTTGAATTCAGCCACTTCCTCAAAATTTCTCTCATTTGTCATTAGCTGTCCATTTCCATTATATACTGAATTTCTACGTGTGACCATATATTTAGTTTTACTGATATTTACTTCCACTCCTAATTTATTAGTGTTACTCAATAGTGTGTGCGTGTTGGCCTTTAGTATCTCCTCGCTATCGGCCAGCATTACTACATCATCAGCATAAACTAACAGCTTATTAATACCATTCAGTTGTAAGCCTTCCTCGTTCTCTAAAGATTTAATGGCATGCTCTAGTACAAAATTAAATAGTAGAGGAAATAGTGCATCTCCTTGCTTCAACCTATTCTGGATTTCAAAAGTGTCTGAAAACTGTTTGCCTACACGCACCCTACTCTTTGAGCCATTTAGACACATTCGTATAAGTCTAACTAACTTTTTAGGAATTCCGAACTCCAGCAGGATACTATATAACTTCTCCCTCTTAATTGAATCATATGCTTTTTTGAAGTCTACATATAGTTGATGTACAGTACCATTATATTCCCATTTCTTCTCTAAAATCTGTCTTATACTGAAAATCTGATCTATTGTATACCTGTTTTCTTCTAAATGCACATTGATGATCTCCTAGAATGTCATCAATATAGGGAGTAAGTCTGCTTACTAATATATTTGTTAGAATTTTGTACGAAGTTGAAAGTAATGAGATGCCCCTGTAGTTGTTGCAATCAGTTTTATCTCCTTTCTTATAAATTGGTAAGATAATTGATTCCTTCCATTCATCTGGAAGAGCTTCTTTTTCCCAAATCATACTAAGCAACCAGCGTATCTTGTCCATCAATTTTTCTCCCCCTGATTTTATCAGTTCTGCTGGGATCTCATCTGAACCTGATGCTTTATACATCTTCAATTTTTCAATCGCCATTTCAACCTCTAATGCACTTGGCTCTGCGACTAGCATTTCTGCTGTCTGTAACTTATCCTCCTCAATGTCCTGTTCTGTATGTACATTTAATAGCTGATTAAAGTAGCCTTTCCATCTATTTAATATACTCCTAGAATCTGCAATCATATCCCCATTTTCATTCCGAATTATGTTTGTTCTAGCCTGAAACCCCTTCTTCTCTATCCTAATTCCCTGATATAATTCTCTAATGTTACTATTTTTGCATTCATTTCAAGATCATTAATCTTCTCTCTCAAATATTCCCTCTTTTTACTCTTTAGTAACTTGGTGGTTTCCCTTCTAACACTACCCAATTGCTCTAAATTTACCTCATTTGGCTCGTGTAACCATTTCATTTTTGCTAGCTTTCTTTTCTTTACGATGTCGGCACATTCCTCATCAAACCATTTCTTGTTTTGCCTCTTTTTTAAACAACCAATGCTTTCTGATGCTGACAATTTAATAGTATCTCTTATAGCCTCCCATTCTTTATTTATATCAGTTTCTTCTTCGTTTGCCACATTGTCATCTAATAATAATAATAATAATAATGATGATGATGATGATGATGATAATGATAATGATGATAATGATAATAATGATAATAATGATAATAATACTAATAATGATAATAATACTAATAAAAATATTAATAATAAGAACAATAATAATAATAATAACAATCCATCCATCCATAGTAATTCTGCCCGAAGGTAGGTCCTTCACTGCAATCATAGCATTTATATGCATTGCTTGCAGCTTTACTTGGGAATTGTAGGTGTGGTAGCTTCCCGTTGCTTTCCACAATAATAACAACAATAATAATAATAATAATAATAATAATAATGATAATGACGATAATGACGATAATGACGATAATGATAATAATGCTAATAATTATAATAATACTAATAATAGTATTAATAATAAAAATAATATAATTAAAATAACCTCAAAATATAACTTCCTAAAATTAAATATTAATAATAATAATAATAATAATAATAATGATGATGATGATAATGATGATAATGATAATGATGATAATGATACTAATGATAATAATAATCTATCTATCTTCGGGTTTTTACAGCTGCTGCCGTCTTTCCGTGCCAAACCTCCAAAGCCTACGGTCTTCGGCATCTTCGATGCTTAGCCCTCTAGCTTGCATTACTGGCTTCATGTTTTCCTTCCATGTTAACCTTGGTCTCCCTCTTTTCGTCTTTCTGTTCGGATGCCATTCATATAGTTGCTTCGGCCATCGCTCATCTTCCATTCTTAAGACATGTCCTAACCACTTTAATTCCTTCTCCTCAATTCTTTCAATTATGCTTGCTTCTGCTTCCATTATGTTTCTAATTTCCAATAATGATAATAATACTAATAATATTAATAATCACAGTAACAATATTCCAAGGTTTAGTCTTTACCCAATAGACAAAATTAATAGACCAGAAGTTACATTAAAAACTATTGGTCATCAATGCTATTGAATTTATGAATATTCAGATTTTATGAAGGTAGAATTTGATTCATATATAATTCCGCAGAATGATGAGCGATTTACATCATGCCCTGGTGTAGAGCAGCGGAACTTCCGTCGATTCGAGTCCGGACGGGGAAGAAACTGTTTCTTAGAACTTCTGTCAGTATGAGACCTGTGATGAAAACAATAAATTGCGTTTATAGGTTTAGAAAACAAGCCGTAAACGCTCCGGGACTCCACATGTTGAATACCTGTCACTCGTACATGCCAATCTATCTGGATGATCGTACACCTTTGATACACATATGGCTGTGAGGCCAGCAGTCTCGTCCCGTCATGGGATTTGAGTAAACACTAATTACATTTATATATAGACCAATAAAATTTCCAGAATTCTGAAAATATTGGCTATTAAATTATTAACTAATTCACTGGTATTAACAAACCCGGAGGTTCAGATCCGCGGAGAAATATCCGTATCTTGTTCTAATGCTTTAAGTCTATCTGTGTCTAATTCACTTCTCCAAAATCAAGGCTAATATAATATATTATCCCGTCTAATTTTGGCCCATCTACTGGCCCCTTTCTCTCTGGTTTTCCTACAAGGAATTTCCATGACATTCTTTCATTACCCATTCATGCCATATGCCCTTACCATCGCAGACTACGTGTTATCGCCTCACTGTGATGGTTGTCCAGCGGCTCGCTTTTATTTTCCCCGCAGCTGTTATATATAATTAAATGCAAATATACCGACTATCGCCACTATAATAATTCCGCATGTTAATCATTGTCAAGCATTGTCGCGCGGCACCCGCTTTTATATAAACGGAAAACCATAGTGAGGCGACAATAACTCAGTTTTTCCTATTACATCTGGTTTCGTATTAATATAGCCAAATGTAGCTCGGTATTATGTGCTTCTTTCACCTGTGGGTTCGTTTCTTCTGGGCCATCAATTTTCCTAAGAACTTTATTCACAAATACATATAAGCTATTTTCTACTCTCTTAAAATAAGAGACAACATTTCGCTTCCAAATAATAATATATTAGGTATTCCCATTAAAATATTTTTAGAGAAGTTGGGTTGACAGACTGTGCAATGCATATTATGAGGCGTTTCCAGAGTTTTGTTTATATTTAATTTATTTCTGCCCTCATTCGTGTTCGTAAATATTATTATTCGTAAATAATTTTATTCTGTCACTTTAAGATTTTCTCCATTTCCTGATAACTGTCCATTTCCATTCAATTATTAACTTATCATCAGGGAACGGAAGTTCATGCAATTGCATATTTGTTCTCTCTCGTTGTGCAAATATGCCGAAAGATTATCTACACGAATCGCAAATTTCTGAATACAATAACATTGTTTTTATTGTGCATAAAAGTGCATATTTACCTTTACTTATAAATGCATCATATTTTAACATTTATGCAGGGAAGCTGCATATTTGGTATATTTTTGGTATATTTATTTGTATTTTTCAAATATTTAAAGGTTTTTAAATTTTAAAATTTCATTAATTTAAATTAAATAGTTAATTAAAAAATGTAACGTACTAAACATGATTAATTTATGTTTATGAATTTTGTTTAACGATGAATGGCACACCCATTGGGAGCCCCTCAAGGTTTCGTGAGGTGACATCAATTTTTCACACGGTCCGTTGGTGAATCCCCGTATGTATTCCACGTGCAGCGAAGGTCAACAGTAACGCGCTTACGTATCGGACTCACGAGCAGTTGTGTCTTCGTTCATTGAACAAGTGTCTAGTTTTTGCGTGTGGTGAAGTGGGTGTAAACTGTTAAGGGGGCTTTCTATACCGCTATTAAATCATGCCCAAAGTTAAATTAAGTAATTCAGGTAGACTTCAATCATTTGTATATGAATTTCGTAACGAGTTTATTTCCACGGATAATGGAATTTTATTTTGTAAAGCATGTGAGAAAAAAGTAGGCAGTGAGAAACGGTTTCAAGTGTTGCAGCATATAAACACATCCAAACATAAGGAATTAGTAATTAAAAAACGTGAAACGGAAAACAATCCAAAGCAAAAACAACTTGCGGAGTGTTTAGGTAGTAGGTTAACTCAGTTTTCTTCAGACTTGTGTGAGGTTTTTATAGCATGCGATATTCCTCTCTTTAAACTCAATAATCCAACGCTAAGAAATTTTCTTCAGAAATAGACCAACGAACATCGTACCAGAAGAAAGTACTTTGCGAAAAACATATGTAAGCCAGTGTTACAACAGTGAAATATCAAATATTCAGAATACTCTTAGGAATCAATTTGTATGGATTAGTGTTGATGAAACGACGGATTGTGAAGGTCGTTACATAGCGAATTTTATAGTTGGAGCCCTTTGTAAAGAAAATCCCACAACTCCGTATCTTCTGAATGTTGCAGTGTTAGAAGTTACTAACAATGCAACAATTACTCAGCTTGTTATTGATTCGTTGAAACTATTGTGGCCTGATGGCATTAAGTACGATAATGTGCTCCTCTTGATAACGGACTCTGTTAGTATCTTCTGAATGTTGCAGTGTTAGAAGTTACTAACAATGCAACAATTACTCAGTTTGTTATTGATTCGTTGAAACTATTGTGGCCTGATGGCATTAAGTACGATAATGTGCTCCTCTTGATAACGGACTCTGCTAGTATCTTCTGAATGTTGCAGTGTTAGAAGTTACTAACAATGCAACAATTACTCAGTTTGTTATTGATTCGCTGAAAATATTGTGGCCTGATGGCATTAAGTACGATAATGTGCTCCTCTTGATAACGGACTCTGCTAGTATCTTCTGAATGTTGCAGTGTTAGAAGTTACTAACAATGCAACAATTACTGAGCTTGTTATTGATTCGCTGAAACTATTGTGGCCTGATGGCATTAAGTACGATAATGTGCTCCTCTTGATAACGGACTCTGCTAGTATCGTCTGAATGTTGCAGTGTTAGAAGTTACTAACAATGCAACAATTACTCAGTTTGTTATTGATTCGCTGAAAATATTGTGGCCTGATGGCATTAAGTACGATAATGTGCTCCTCTTGATAACGGACTCTGCTAGTATCTTCTGAATGTTGCAGTGTTAGAAGTTACTAACAATGCAACAATTACTCAGTTTGTTATTGATTCGCTGAAAATATTGTGGCCTGATGGCATTAAGTACGATAATGTGCTCCTCTTGATAACGGACTCTGCTAGTATCTTCTGAATGTTGCAGTGTTAGAAGTTACTAACAATGCAACAATTACTCAGTTTATTATTGATTCGCTGAAAATATTGTGGCCTGATGGCATTAAGTACGATAATGTGCTCCTCTTGATAACGGACTCTGCTAGTATCTTCTGAATGTTGCAGTGTTAGAAGTTACTAACAATGCAACAATTACTCAGTTTATTATTGATTCGCTGAAAATATTGTGGCCTGATGGCATTAAGTACGATAATGTGCTCCTCTTGATAACGGACTCTGCTAGTATCTTCTGAATGTTGCAGTGTTAGAAGTTACTAACAATGCAACAATTACTCAGCTTGTTATTGATTCGTTGAAACTATTGTGGCCTGATGGCATTAAGTACGATAATGTGCTCCTCTTGATAACGGACTCTGCTAGTATCTTCTGAATGTTGCAGTGTTAGAAGTTACTAACAATGCAACAATTACTCAGTTTATTATTGATTCGCTGAAAATATTGTGGCCTGATGGCATTAAGTACGATAATGTGCTCCTCTTGATAACGGACTCTGTTAGTTATATGATAAAATCAGGTACATATGATTCACTTAACATGTCTTGCACACGGCCTTCATCGTATATCAGAGACTATTCGAACATGTTATCCTTTAGTGGACAAGCTAGTGTCGTCTGTTAAGAAAGTATTTAAGAAAGCTCCGTCCAGAGTTCAAAAGTTCAGAACAATAGCGCCTGACGTCCCCCTCCCACCACAGCCAATTTTAACCCGTTGGGGCACATGGCTGGAAGCTGCTCTATACTATTCAGAACATTTTTCTAAAATTAAAGAAATTTTGCCCCTCAGGGGTCCTCATCTAGGGGATATGTGGATGGCGACCACAAGGTGCCCAAGCTGTGCAAAACATTTCTTCCACTTACTTGTGTTTTGCACTCTTTTAACTTTACTATCTAACCTCTCTTGGTTAACTCTTGTTTTTTTGACACCGACGCTATTAGGGCATCCGAGGGCTAGGGAGTCTTTCCTTTCTTCCATTTCTTCTTTCCTTTATTTTCTTTTCTTCTCCAGAAAAGCCTGACCAGAGGCTATAAGATGGCAGGTCCATCACTGGTCTTGCCTTCCTTTGGCCAGCAACCAATCGAAGGGACTATTATTATGCTTTCAAATCTTATACGAGAATTTCCCTCAAACGCTGGAGGGAAAATTTTCTATAGGATCGTAACAGGCCTTGGCCTAATACTTGGAAGGAAGAAGAAGATAAATATTTTTGATTGAAGTGAAGCAGCATCTATCGAATTAGCGCAGAAAACTGTATCGGACAATGAATTAAAAAGCAACCTTGTATTCATATCATCTCATTTTAATTATATTCCTAAAGCAATTAGGTCATTGGAAGCAGTTGGTATTCCTTTACTGCAGTCTTTAGCAGATTTCGGTAGAACGATCTCCAGTTTAATATCAGTTCCGAGAAATGTAGGAGATATAGTGAAAGAAAAAACAGAAAATATTATTTCCAAAAACCCTGGCTATTATAAACTTGTCGAAATTGGAGAAATGCTCGAAGGAAAAACACCAAACAAACCAACAAAGTTATCTATAGAACAGCTCACAGTTTTTTTGCAAGCCCCTCTTACTTCTTGCGACGTAGAACGATGTTTTTCGCGCTACAAAGCTATGCTGAGAGACAACAGGCGAAGATTTACAACAGAAAACATACGTCACTGGTTAGTTGTGAACTGCAACAGTAGTAATGGAGCATTCAGCAATGAGGCAAGCACTTCAAAATCCAGAGACTAAAAGTAAGTTATCTATAAACCTATAACGTATTATTCTGTTAAAATAATCTCAAATTGATTATGCATATTTTGTGTCATATTTACTAATTTTTACAGCATATTTTGTGGCATATTTAGCTATTTTTTACCGCATAAATGCATACATATTCTTCATGTGTTTAGGGCATGAACTTCCTTTCCCTGCTTATCATTATTTATAAATAGTTGCAACCTTGGACACACTATTGCAAAATAATTGTAAAAATTACAAATTATTACTATTATTATTATTAATAATAATAATATTATTATTACAGAAAGATGGCGACTGCGACTTACTTACTTACTCACTGGCGCTATCGAACTCGTAGGTTCATGGCCGCGCGGACATAAGCTCTCCATACATCCATATCCTGAGCTAATGCTTTCCAATCATTCCCTGTATAATATACTTCCCTCAAATCATAGTTAATGTTATTCTCCCACCTCATTCTTGGTCTACCAACTGCGCGTTTTCCCTCTGGCTTTCCTACAAGAAGCTTCCATGTAAGTCTTTCATTCCCCATACATGCAACATGTCCTGCCCATCGCAGTCTACAAGACTTAACTGTTCTTATTATATCTGGCTTCCTATATAGAGACCATGCAGTTCATTGTTAAATAGTCTTCTCCATTCACCTGTCTGTTCATCTCTCTTTGGTCCAAAAATTTTCCTAAGTACTTTATTCTCAAATACCTGTAATCTCCTTTCCTCCCTTAAAGTAAGATTCCATGTTTCGCATCCATATAATATAACTGGTAGAATAATAGTTTTATATATTTTCAGTTTAACGTTTTTTGAAAGGAGTTGGGACATCAAGAGTCTTTGCAATGCATAATAGCACGCATTTCCAGAATTGAGCCTATGTTTAATTTCTTTGTGCATCTCATTCCTATTTGTGATTATTGTTCCTAGGTATTTGAATTCAGCCACTTCCTCAAAATTTCCCTCATTTGTAATTAGCTGTCCATTTCCATTATATAATGTATTTTTACGTGTGACCATATATTTAGTTTTATTGATATTTATTTCCAGTCCTAATTCCTTAGTATTACTCAATAGTGTGTGCGTGTTTTCCTTTAGTATCTCCTCGCTATCGGCCAAGAATACTACATCATCAGCATAAACTAACAGCTTATTAATACCATTGAGTTGTAAGCCTTCCTCATTCTCTAAAGATTTAATGGCGTCCTCTAGTACAAAATTAAATAGTAGAGGAGATAGTGCATCTCCTTGCTTCAACCCTTTCTGGATTTCAAAAGTGTGACTGCGACAGCTGTAACAATCCTTGATGATGATGATGATGAATTTTATTGCTATTACTAATCCATAGGTAATTTTTAAAAAATCCACCGGATCTGAAAAGTATATTTCTTATAGTTTTTATAATTAAATTATTTTTCTTATTTCGTGGACCTTTTTTGTAATTGAACATAATATGTTGCATGGTGTGTGTAATATCACCTGTGACCTAATGCTAGGAGATATTTGTCTTGAATATTCTACACTGTGACGTAATTGGTTTGTTTTAACAGTTTGCACTTCATAAGACAAACAAACGAAGCTACTAATGAGGCATTTGTTATATTCCATGTTTATTCAGTTGAACTAGGTTATGTCTATATGGTTTTCTCTCAAGGTATTATAGCCTCACCGTACAGCTTAGTTATATATTTTTTATTTCATGCGTGTCTCATTTACTACATTATGAGGTCTTATAAAATTATAGAGAAAATAAACTTAGCACTTCTTCGGCGGCTCAGTGGTACTAGTAGTTATAACCCTAGCAATAGTTCCTGAACAATGAAATTTGTAATGGGAGCTTAGATGCGAGTCCTGTACTAACCAGATGTAGGTCTCAGCCAATAGGAAGTATGACCACAGGTCATTGCTAACTCCCTCGCTAGCTGCTCGCTAGCGAATATCAAATACAGTCACTGTTAACATTTTTAAAATCTCACTACAAAGATTAATTAATATTGGTAATCTTTATCGTAGACTGCGATGGGCAGGACATATGGCACGAATGGGAAATGAAAGACGTGCATGGAAGCTTTTTGTAGGAAAACCAGAGGGAAAACGCCCAGTTGGTAGACCAAGAATGAGGTGGGAGAATAACATTAACTATGATTTGAGGGAAGTAGATTATAAAGGGGATGATTGGAAAACATTGACTCAGGATAGGGATATATGGAGAGCTTATGTCCGCGCGACCATGAACCTACGGGTTCGATAGTGTCAGTGAGTTAGTTAGTTAGGCGGCATTGTGTAAATAAAAAAATCACAACTGTTAAGTAATTAACTAAATACACATTCACATTGCATTATAATTTTAAGACTTGAGGCAGCAAGTGTACAAAATATTATAATTAAAGTCTACGGTTTTAAATCTAAAATCAACACATCCGCGTCTCACTACAATTTTCTATGGACTGTACATAGGAACTGTTTTGTTTGTTCACGTGGCAGACAGGGAATTCACAGATCAGCAGTCTGGATAGGCTCTTCCATTGGATTTACGGTCAAGGACATTATTCAAAATCCCTTGCGCGACCTATAACAACTCGGCATATATCTCTGGGACCCAAGTTCTCTTTGCCAAAATGTCTATATAGGACAAACTAGAAGACCTTTTATTTCTCGTACAAAAGAATATATGAGAGCATATAACAGAAATGTAGATACTTCAAAATACGCTAATCATTTACTTGAATACGATCATTGTTAAATTTAAATTTTTAATTTTACACGTTTGTAACAAAGGGAAAAGAAAACCGCCCTAGGTGTCTCAAAACACACAAAGTCGAGGCTAGCATATGAACTCGCCAAGGAACCCTACTTCACAGAAGAACTGCATATGAGGCTACCATCCACAGACAGCTCAAATAAACTACTTCAGGAAAGAGAGGAGAAGAGACAAGAGATGTAGCTGGACTTTCATACAAAAGAAGCCATGACAAACAGATCCTGGACCAACACCAATCAAGAACTCCGACACCTGGTGAACTCAATAGCAGTGCATGGATACCACCACAAGATATGCAATATTCTAACAAATTCTATTCTACAGTGTGATTATAAAGTCCCAGTACATTTTGTGGATAACGTAGCGCAAATAAAACAAAAATTATAAGGTAGTTTCTAGTATGAAGTTAGTGTTCAACATAACCTCCATCAATCTCAAAACATGTTTCCCAACGACGCACCGTCGCCCGGAAAACATGCACCAACATATCCTCTGTAATCATTTCACTCGCTTGGCGTATGCGTTCTTTCAGCACTTGCAGATTAGGAAACTTGGTTCTGTACACCTGTTGCTTGATGAACCCCCAAGCAAAAAAGTCCAGGGGTGCGAGGTCTGGCGAACGAGGTGCCGAGATACGAGGAGATGCTCTTCCAATCAACTTTTTGGGAAACCTGTCATTGAGACACCCGCGTATATCCAGAGCAAAGTGGTGGTGGTGCTCCATCTTGTTGCAACACCACTGTATCAATGATACCATCTTGCTGTAACTGTGGCTGTACGAAAAGTTGCAACATATCAAGTTACACGTCTCCCGTGAGGGTTTCCTTTGGAATCAGTCTCTAACTTCTTCGTACGACTGACCTCTTAAACGCGCAGCAACAATCTCTATCCGCTCTTCAATGATGAACATATTTGTATCTTTCGAATGGCTGTAACAGAAATACGATATGCAAGCGATTTCTGTAAAATGTACTGAGACTTTATAATCACACTGTATTATAATCCTACATTATTTGCATCCTTAAAATAATCCATTACAGAGAATATTTACATCTAAGCTATTGTAATGAATTGGCAATGACTTCGAAATACTCTTAGGTCACAAGGGTTTTAAATGTCTATACTCTATTTTTATATGTCAGGATTTTATTAATTAATTAACATTAAGAAGCAACAAAACTATAATAAATAAAATTAATTATCATAAGTAATGCCACGAGTGATTTCAAATTTATCTAGATGATTTGGATTTCAAGAATGGCATTTGTTGGGAATATTTAACGAATAAAATTAAGCTGTTTACTCAAAAGTCATTATTTAAATATAGTTACCGGTGTTTCAAAATACGTATATATTTAATGTAAAGGGCGATGTTTGAAAACAATCGGAAATGTGAGGTAACGTAATTCTCTGCAACTTGATCATTGCCAAATAGGATAGCAATATTTTAAGATCGCGCTCTAATGGAGAAATAATGAGACACAACAAACTGTATACTATAATCAACATTATATATTATTAATTAATTTATTTAGTAAACAACTCAGTAAAATCAAGGAATCTGTTCATTATTTTCTATATTCAATGTATTTGTTGGAGAAAAATAATACTATGAGCTGTTGAGAACATTAAAAAGGAGGAGCTTTCTTTATCACAAAAGCAGGAGCTGATAAAGAAAAATTGGTAAAGAGCGAGGTGAAACACGACTGTCGTTGGTTATAAAACAAAATTTATTGAAACGAGATTGGTCATTGACTACCATTTGGGACTTCAGTTAAGTAGCCAATAATAATAATTAATAATATAAATTATTAATAATAATATGTATTATTATTAACAATATATTAACTATTGTGAAGAATTTGAGTATCTGGGAGTAAAATTAGATAAAGAGGATAAACAAGAAAGTGATATTAAGAACAGAATAAATAAAGGTAGAGCAATAACAGTAATGATGAATGGAGTCTTATGGAACAGACATATAACCAGGAAAAATAAGTTACAAATATATAATTCAATAGTGAGAAGTACTGTCACATATGGAGCTGAAGTTTGGAAATTCAACAAAAACTTAGAAGAAAAACTTATGTCGATGGAAATGGATTTCTTGAGGAGAGCAGCAAGATATTCAAAATTAGACAAAATAAGAAATACTGTCATAAGAGAAAAATTAATACTGGTTATTCAATAGTAGATTATATACGGTATAAGCAATTAAATTGGTATGGACACGTACGACGAATGCAAGAAGAAAGATTACCCAGGAAAACATTGGAATAGTGTCCACCTGGAAGAAGGAGGAGAGGAAGACCTCGAAACTCGTGGATGCAGGAAATAAGAACTGGAATGAGAGCAAGAGGACTGGAGGACATGGATTGGATGGAGAGAGACGAGTGGAGAAGAAAAATAAAACTTTAGGCACAGAAAGATGTGTAAACATTAAAATTCTGTATATACTTACTTACTTACTTACTTACTTACTTACTTACTTACTTACTTACTTACTTACTTACTTACTTACTTACTTACTTACTTACTCACTGGCACTATCGAACCCGTAGGTTCATGGCCGCGCGGACATAAGCTCTCCATACATCCCTATCCTGAGCTAATGTTTTCCAATCATTCCCTGTATAATCTACTTCCCTCAAATCATAGTTAATGTTATTCTCCCACCTCATTCTTGGTCTACCAACTGGGCGTTTTCCCTCTGGTTTTCCTACACGAAGCTTCCATGCACGTCTTTCATTCTCCATGCGCGCCACATGTCCTGCCCAACGCAGTCTACGAGACTTAACTGTTCTTATTATATCTGGCTTCCTATAAAGAGAGTGTAGTTCATTGTTACGAAGTCTTCTCCATTCACCTGACTGTACATCTCTCTTTGGTCCAAAAATTTTCCTAAGTACTTTATTCTCAAATACTTGTAATATCCTTTCCCCCCTTAAAATAAGAGTCCATGTTTCGCACCCATATAATATAACTGGTAGAATAATAGTTTTATATATTTTCAGTTTAACGTTTTTTGAAAGGAGTTGGGACATCAAGAGTCTCTGCAATGCATAATAGCACGCATTTCCAGAATTGAGCCTATGTTTAATTTCTTTGTGCATCTCATTCCTATTTGTGATTATTGTTCCTAGGTATTTGAATTCAGCCACTTCCTCAAAATTTCCCTCATTCGTCATTAGCTGTCCATTTCCATTATATATAGAATTTCTACGTGTGACCATATATTTAGTTTTGTTGATATTTACTTCCAGTCCTAAGTTCTTAGTGTTACTCAATAGTGTGTGCGTGTTGTCCTTTAGTATCTCCTCGCTATCGGCTTATAATACATCATCAGCATAAACTAACAGCTTATTAATACCATTGAGTTGTAAGCCTTCCTCATTCTCTAAAGATTTAATGGCATGCTCTAGTACAAAATTAAATAGTGGAGGAGATAGTGCATGTCCTTGCTTCAACCCATTCTGGATTTCAAAAGTTCTGTATATAAATAAATTAATTATATTTTAAATGTAGCATTTTTAAAATGAAATTATACATTTTAGAGATTGAAATTTCATACATGACTAAAAGTGTATGTCAAAATGGCAGCAGTGAAAAAAAAAATGATACTCGTGTTTTGGCTGCACAAAGCTGCAACTAATCTGATGTAATTTGGCCTCGAGTTCTTGTGAATAGGTTACATGTATTACACAAACATCAAACAAAGGATTTCGTTGTCATGGTTACATTGTTAATGCGCACGCAGCGACAGTACAGTCGACAACAAAATAATTAAACGCCTTTGGGCTAAATGAAATTTTTTTCATTTTTTTGTCGGAGTACTTTATGCTCTTTCTACTAACTTGATAAAATATAGAGTAGGTCTACATAGAGAAAACATATCATTTCTTGCTTTCACCCAACATCTGCGTTTATGAAATACAGTTACTTTTAACATAGGCCTATTTGTCTGATTACGGTACTGAATATAATAATAATAATAATAATAATAATAATAATAATAATAATAATAATAATAATAATTAATTTTAGCTGGCAGAGTTAAGGCCATAAGGCCTTCTCTTCCACTCAACCAGCGAATAGTAAAATTATACAAAAATTACGTACATATTACAATTTTAAGATATTATTAAAATACAGACTAAACAAAATACAATGATGATGTAATCTAATACTAGCTAATACTAACAAAAACATAGAATATAATAAAATTAAGATGATATAAAATAATGTAAGTAGCTTCCTAGATGATTATTAATGGAATGCTCTATATAGTTGTTATGCACTTGACGTTTTCATTGTGTCGAACTTAAGATATCAGTTAATTTGTATTTAAATAATGATAGCGATTGACAGTCCCTGACATGACTGGGAAGTGAGTTCCATGCTCTAGACATAGATATTGTGTAAGATTCAGAGTATAGACAGGTCCTGTGTTGTGGTATCAAAAGTAAAGAAGAGTCTTGTGATCTTGTTCCTAAATTGTGATGAGCCGAATATATATATGGGCCACGCCATAGTGTAGTTGTTTAAGGCAATACGCTACGAGCCGGAAAGTCGAGGGTTCGGATCCAAGTGGGATCAGGAATTTAAAACTGGTCAGAAGCTTCTAGTGGGAGCATTGTCCTGAGGTCGACTCAGCCTCTAACTTAAATGAATGGAGATATATGTTCTAGTCTACTAACAGGGCGTTTTCCCCCTGATGCTTCCATGCAAGTCTTTCATTCCCCGTACGTGCCACATCTCCTGCCCATCGCAGTCTATGAGACTTAACTGTTCTTATTATATCTGGCTTTCTATAAAGACCATGTAGTTCATTGTTGTGAAGTCTTCTCCATTCACCTGTCTGTTCATCTTTCTTTGGTCCAAAAATTTTCCTAAGTACTTTATTCTCGAATACTCGTAATCTCCTTTCCTCCCTTAATGTAAGAGTCCATGTTTCGCACCCATATAATATAACTGGTATGTAATATCTGGGTGGTCGATTCCTTCTATAATTATAAGGATTATTTTTAAAGTATAAATAATAATCAAAATAAGTAAGAGTTGTGTCAGGAGGTGAAGATCGTCTTGAAGTTCTAGTAGATATCTGTAAATTTATAGATTAGGAATCAACCCCAGGAATTCTTCGGAAATGTGGTTAGTAGATAGGATTAAACCTAACTATAAGAAGACACAGCGGAGCAGTAGTGAGAAACAAACAGACTTTAATACAAAAAAACGTGAGACAGGGTATCGGTAACACCGATGAAAAAAAACTGTCTAACTTACAATCATAAGTTTCATACATATATACCAGTTGAGTAATGACGTAGTTACAATGTATACGTGAGAATCAATTTGGTTGTATTGTACATGTAACCAGATTCTCCCTTTCTGAAAAGCATATTGAATGCGCTTAACCTATGACCTTTTAAAAGCTAAGTCATCATTAGGTAAGACTACCTATTGTGTAACAATCCCTTATACTGCATGACTTTTCCAAATAACTACAAAGGTAATACCTATTTAAATATTCATGACAGAATTCTTTAAAATCATTCTTCAGCATATTTTAACAAAAAGATCAATTAGGTCAATAATTGTGTTTAATTTAGGACAGTCATACATTATAATGAATGTTCATATTATAAAATATATATATATATTATGATATACTTCAATATATATTATGATATACTTCAATATATATTACACTCTTCCCCCTATAGAAAGTTTTGAATTACATAATTCGAAACTTTACTAACGAAATGTTTTATTTTTATTTCTAGTTCTATGCGCAATACTATCTTTATCTTCTTCATCTTTTGGGGATACATTCTGTGGACAACTGGGGTCTCTAATTCTTTCTCCGATAAGCGGTGATGACTTGAGGGACACGACAGGTGAACTCTCATCATTACCTGTAGTTTTAGTGTATACTACACGATCATGCCCAGAGTAATTATGTATGTTAACACACAGCCTCTCGGTCGTCTCCTTCCAGCATTTTCTTGGAGTCCATTTATCCCATAACCAAAATATTAAAGTTCTGTAGCTCTTACAACAGCAAATGCAACAACAACAAGTCAAGGTTACGAATATGATCGTACCCATTACAGAACTCCATGTGGTTATATGTATATACCACTTCGAATAATCATTTTCTTCCTGCTGTTTTATTAACTTACCTAAATCATCGGCCTTCATACTGGCCATTCTCAAATCATCTACCGATGACATTAGGTTAGACATAGGCATGTCCAATTGTAATTTCTCGTAGTCGTTAGTTTTATCCATATCAAAGCAACAGTCGAAGTCAAGAGGTGCTGTTGGTATAAAATCTATGGTTAAGTTACTTACCAAATTACTCATGGCATGTAAGGTTACGTGGGCATTAAAAGCCTTGCAATTCTGTCCTAGCGATAATTTACCTTCCTTTTCAATATTGAGTTGTGTTGATTTGTCGCCACATAACACAGTCATACGATCTGGTTTTGGGGTGACAAATAACCATTCATTAGATAAATATAAGGGAATCCAGTAGGATTTGTTCAATGTGAAAATTCTAGTCTCGCAACTTTTTGGAACTTTAGTGGTGGATGGATGAAGAAGTGAAGCTTCACAATCAGCTTCAGGGGTGTACAAATAAATCGGTATATTTTCTTTACATACATAATGCAAAAGATTAGGACGAAAACATCCTGTTAGTTCATTAGTTGTCATTTTTCCGTAATGTTGTCTCAACGGGTCACTGAAAATATATTCTTTGTTTGCGCTTAGAAAAATGTAAATATTACCTTCCTTCTTGACAGGAAAAGGAAGTGTTTTATACAAGTGATACGGAGTAGGAGAGAGAAGGGGTATTTGTAATACATATACTAGATATTGTTTATAAGAATAGGTGTGAGGTGTAATTAAATTTTGAAGTTCTGAAAAAGAAAAATTAGGGTAGTCCAGACCAGTTGGTAGCGTTTGGGCTTTCATAACATTCTTAATTCTTTCCACCGTAATTAATTGAGGTTGAAGAGTTCCTTGCTCTGCGTGTACAAATGCGTCTATAAGAAGCTCAAAAGAATGCTGGCATTCTTCCACACCTCTAAGAGAAATCCTTATTTGTTCATTGGCTAAACTAATACCTTCTATTTCCTTCTGCAGTGCGTTAATCCTATTAGTGGTATAATTATTTAATTTTATTAAACCATTTTTTAAAATATTTTCATTCCGGTTCACCCTTGCTATAGTTAAGTTAACTGAATTAATGGTTGATTTAATCACTGTAATTTCATCCTTTAGAATATGCAAAAATTCTGCCTGTTCCTTCTCTAACTGTGAAATGTGCTTATTATATTCCTCTGCATCAGATTGAGTCAGAGTACCGAATAATATCTTAGCAATATCTCCCATAAAATTTAAAACGCCTCTCTTGCTTCTAGTATTCTGTTCATTAGGTGTTTTTAAATATTCTGTGACTAATTCTTTTAAATTTTCAACATACCTGACTTTTGGTTTTACAAAGTGATTTAAACTCCCACAATCTGTCAAATGATACCACTTTTCTCCCTTTATCTTATCACAATAATCAGTTATCAACCGTAAATGATTTTTTGTCTGTTTCCAAAGATCTCTAGTTGGTTCCAAGTTTATATAACTTACCACTTTCCATTGTATAGGGTAAAATTGTATAATTCCTATCTCGTCAAAGTACACACCGGTCTTCGAATCCAGAGCTTTTACTTCTTGAGCGTCTGTAAGCTTCCCCAACCAAAATGGTATTAACATTTGTAGCATTACCCATGTGTTATGAAGTTTCATTTTCTTTTCCCTGCAAAGGAAAATATGGCTTTAATCTATTTGAATGTACCGTCTCATATTTGCGTTTACCTAACTTTTGTATTATCACGTTGTGACCTTCAGTAGTCTTAACCTCATATGGACCTTTCCATATTGGATCTAATTTATTCCTATTTTCTACTCTGAGAAGTACTAGATCATCCTTCTTGAATTCAACATAATTGCTTTTCACACGCGATCGTTGTAGTTCCTTAAACTTAATAAGCCTTTCTCTAGCTATCTCATGACAACTTTGCAATTTATTCCGTACATTTAGAATTAAATCGTCGTAATTATATAAAGGTTGTGATTTAGTTTGTAAAATTCCTGGGATATTACATTTTCTTCCATACAATAATTCATAAGGAGAGTATTTAGTAATACTATGGGGGGTAGTGTTGTACGTAAAACTGGCGAAAGGTAACCATTTGTCCCAATCGGCTCCTCTAGGATTGCAAAAACAACGTAAGTAGTTTACTAAGGTCTTATGAGTTCTTTCTAGAGCTCCATTACTTTCAGGGTGATAAGCAGTAGTGCTTAGTTTCTGAATCTTAAATAGTTTACATATTCTTTTAAATAAATCTGACATAAAATTTGTTCCTTGATCAGTTAATATGATATCAGGAATCCCATAAATTAAAATAACATTGTTTACGAAAGCTTCTGTCACTTCTTCAGCTGTTTGTGTCTTTAAGGGTATGACTATTAAATATTTACTTAAGTTATCTTGACAAGTTAATATATATTTATGACCTCTCTCGGTTAGCGGAAGTGGTCCCACTACATCTAAATAAATTTTTATCCAAGGTTCCTTTTGTGTGTCCGTGACCTCTAAAGGTTGTTTTACTTTCTGCTTCTCGTCTTTATTAAATTGACAAATCTTACAAGTTTTAATGTAATTGGTTACGTCTTTCTCTACTCCCGGCCAAGTTATGTATAATTTAATTCGATCGGTAGTTTTATTGATTCCAAGATGTCCTCCAATTGGACAGCTGTGAAATTCCTTGATTATTTCCTTCTTACGATCCTCAGTTAAGTGCGTATTATCCAAGGTGCAACATTCTACAGGGTGTCTACTCAAACTATCTGCGTTTACGTGTCTTTTACCTGCCCTATAATGAATTTCGAATTCAAATTCTGAAAGTTGAAGTTTCCAACGTATTAATCTCGAACTAGGGTCTTTCACTTTAAATAGCCAGACCAATCCTTTGTGATCTGTCACTACTTGAAATTTACGTCCTAGTAAATAAGGTCTAAAATGTCTGCATGCCCATACTATTGCTAATAGTTCCTTTTCTACAGTGCTGTAATGCGATTCGGCTTGATTTAAAGTCCTGCTAGCGTAAGCAATGGGTTTATCATCTCCTAACGTTCCTTGACTAAGAATTGCGCCTAAAGCGTATCCACTCGCGTCTGTCGTTACTATAAAGGTTTGTGTGAAATCTGGATACTGTAACAACGGAGCTGTCGTTAATTTATCTTTCAATTTATTGAAGCTATTCTGTTCCGTATCTTCCCACTTCCATTTTTTATCTTTCTTTAACAATTCAGTCAGAGGTTTTGCAATCGCACTAAATTCTTCTATAAATTTTCTGTAATATCCTGCCAAACCTAAGAATGATTTTATGTCTTTAGGTGTCTTTGGAGTTGGAAATTCGGTAACTGCCTGTATCTTATTCGGATCGGGTTTGACACCTTGAGCGGTAACCACGTGTCCTAGATATTTTAATTCTTCTCTCAAAAATTCACATTTATCAGGTTCGATTTTTAAATTGTGTTTCCGTAACTGATTAAACACTTCCCGTAATTTTTTATTATGTTCTTCTAAGGTTTCGCCCATTACTAATATATCGTCCATGTACACAAAGCATCTATTGCCTATTGAGTCTTGGAGTACCGAGTTCATCATCCTTTGGAATGTAGCTGGTCCCGACCTAACTCCAAAAGGCATTTTCTTGTACTCGAAATGTCCGTTAGGGGTGCTAAAAGCGGTTTTACATTGGTCTTCCTCAGCGATCGGCACCTGAAGGTATCCACTTGCGCAATCTACTGCTGAAAAATATCTAGCCTTTCCTATTTTGTCTAATATATCTTGTATATTAGGAAGAGGATAGCTGTCTCCTACGGTTACTTCGTTTAACTTTCTAAAATCTATACAAATTCGCCACTTTTTCTTTCCAGAAGCATCTTCCTTTTTAGGTATTACTATTAGTGGAAAATTCCATTCGCTCTTACTATGTGCGATAATACCGTCTTCTAACATTTGTGTAACTTGTTTGTCAATCTCCTCTTGATGAGCCTCTGCTAACCTATAATTCTTCAAAGTTATAGCTCTTCCTTTAGGAATTGAAGGTGTGGGTATGGAATGTGTAGCAGCTGTTGTGCTTGTTAGTCTATCTCCCGGAAGCTTAAATATGTCCGCGTATTCTGTGCAAATGTTTCGTATACTATGGGCTCCTTCTTTCACGTGTTCAAGTCTCAGATTTTTATTTAATAAATCTAATCTTTGAGGTACGAAATTTTCAACTGATACTTCCTGTTCCTTACTTATTTGAGTGGGCGGTTTAACTAGTTCTGGTATTTTCTTTATTATCTGTGCGTCAGCTGTTAAATTAATTACTAGGCATGTGAATGTCTTATCACATTTTGTTATCCCGTTAGCGCAAATTAGCCCTGGCTGTAAAATTTGCCGTTCTATGAATCTGTTCCCTCTTTCGTTCGTAGGAAATTCCATTAAATTTTCACTATACGGAGGAATAATCATCTTTTTATTTAACATATAACCTTGTTCCATGAGCCAGTCTTGGCCTAAAATTATATCTAAATCTCTGGGTAATTTATCTACTATATGACAATTAACAACTGTATGATTTTCACAATTATTCAATACTAATTGAGTTATCCCATTTACTTTTATAGAGTTCCCACTAATACCTTGTATTTTCATATTACAGTTATCCTTTATAACGTTTCTCTTTAGTGATGTTTCTTTAACTAATGATATTTGTGCACCAGTATCTATCAATACTAAACCTAGGCCATTTTTTAATTGTTCACTTAGGATATACATCTCCCAGGGTCTCGGTTCATAACCAGAGGCGTCCCACTGATTAATAGCATTAAGAGTCCCTACTTCGATCTCACAACACGCTGTCTCCATTGAGGTAGGTTTGGTGTCCTTGGATTTTTCCTTAAATCCACTATCCCAAGTTCTATCCCTTGTGGACGACTCGTAGCGTTTCCCTCTATTATTCCACTGTTTCGAGCCTACAATCTCTTGGCGTTTCTCTCTATTATTCCACTGTTTCGAGCCTACAATCTCCTGGCGTTTCTCTCTATTATTCCACTGTTTCGAGCCTACAATCTCCTGGCGTTTCTCTCTATTATTCCACTGTTTCGAGCCTACAGTCTCTTGGCGTTTCTCTCTATTATTCCACTGTTTCGAGCCTACAGTCTCTTGGCGTTCCCCAACCACGCTAGGCCCACAGTCACAGAACCCATTTATCGGCGTTCTAGTCAACTTATGCAGTTCGCCTTGCGACACTGCCCAACAAACACTGTCATCTGGGGATTCGTTTGCGTCACTAACTATTTTAGCGGCTTTATCTATCCTATCCTTAAACTTCTGATCAACTAGTTCAGGTAATTCCCCTTCCATATTTACCCTAGTATGATCCCTCAGGCACTCCATGAGTCCTGGCGCGCAGTCAGACGGGAGGATTACCTGCGACTGCTCAGGTAACCCGAATTCTCGTTTCCCTGGCGGCCTCCCAGAGCTGCTCTGTCCCGTCCTCCATGCCTACGGGGTTGCGGTCTCTTACCACATTCTCTACTAATGCGCCCTATCTCATTACAATTATAACACCTTATTTCTTTTGTGGCCAGGTTAACCTCTCTCTTTATCTCTGATCCGTACGGTCTTCTAAATTCCCTTTTTACTGCCCCTGTGATTGGATGTCCTTGTCCATTTTGATTACCCCTAAATCTCGTGGACTTTACCTCGCTTTCTTCCTGTAATGCGGTTTCGATTAGTTGCGCTAATGATTCTTCTTCACCCTTAGCCTTTACTATATACTTAATCTTATCGTCCTTTAACCCTGCTACGAAAGTACCTTTTAAAAATTCTCCTATCAGCTGTAGGCCTCCTTCTACATATCTCGAATTATCGCGTCTTTCTAACCTCTCCAATCTATTTCTGACTTCTCTTCTTAAATCCATGGCTATTCCATCTAATCTTGAACCCCACTGTGCAACTGTTTCATTTGTACTTTGTTTTGAATTAAAGAGTATTCCTGCATAATATTCTAGCGTTCTCCTTACAGAAAAGTTCTCCTCCAATATTGCTTTAACTTGAATCCAAGTTTCTCTCTCTGTCCTAGCTAAAAGTCTATCTTTAGCGTCTCCTGAAATTTTGGATTCTATAAATCTTAACAATAAGGGTTGTTTGGTTGGATGGACTACCTGAACCGCAGCTTCTACTCCTTCTATAAATTCTCTTAAATGTTTGGGGTTTCCATCGAATGTTCGGGGTATCAACTTAACTGCTTGAACTACAGGGATATAGCTTTCCTCGCTAATATCAATATCGCCCTCGCTAGCCATAATGGAATTGGACTCACCTAAAGAAAGATGTAGGGTGGTCTGAGATGCACAGTTCAGAGTCGTAGTGATGGCCTTTCAGCTCCCCTCAGGGTGCGACTCCTCTCGCGGTGCAGGCTGCCAACGGCTGAACACCAAGGACGTCCCTCGAGCGCGTCGGTGGCTGCTGGTGTTGGCCTCAGGACCACTGTCTGCTTTCCTCTGGTGCGTTTACGGGTACCACGGCGCCTGTGGATTACTCTGGAGCGTTGATCCCTCGAGATAGGCTCTGAATTATCTGGGACTAATTGAAGAGTCTCTCCAGCTCGTTCGCACCTTCGGATGTCTCACTGCTCGCTGGTTTTCCAATCCCGATGCGCTGCCACCATGTAATATCTGGGTGGTCGATTCCTTCTATAATTATAAGGATTATTTTTAAAGTATAAATAATAATCAAAATAAGTAAGAGTTGTGTCAGGAGGTGAAGATCGTCTTGAAGTTCTAGTAGATATCTGTAAATTTATAGATTAGGAATCAACCCCAGGAATTCTTCGGAAATGTGGTTAGTAGATAGGATTAAACCTAACTATAAGAAGACACAGCGGAGCAGTAGTGAGAAACAAACAGACTTTAATACAAAAAAACGTGAGACAGGGTATCGGTAACACCGATGAAAAAAAACTGTCTAACTTACAATCATAAGTTTCATACATATATACCAGTTGAGTAATGACGTAGTTACAATGTATACGTGAGAATCAATTTGGTTGTATTGTACATGTAACCAGATTCTCCCTTTCTGAAAAGCATATTGAATGCGCTTAACCTATGACCTTTTAAAAGCTAAGTCATCATTAGGTAAGACTACCTATTGTGTAACAATCCCTTATACTGCATGACTTTTCCAAATAACTACAAAGGTAATACCTATTTAAATATTCATGACAGAATTCTTTAAAATCATTCTTCAGCATATTTTAACAAAAAGATCAATTAGGTCAATAATTGTGTTAATTTAGGACAGTCATACATTATAATGAATGTTCATATTATAAAATATATATATATTATGATATACTTCAATATATATTATGATATACTTCAATATATATTACAGGTAGAATAATAGTTTTATATATTTTCAGTTTAACGTTTTTTGAAAGGAGTTGGGACATCAAGAGTCTCTGCAATGCATAATAGCACGCATTTCCAGAATTGAGCCTATGTTTAATTTATTTGTGCATCTCATTCCTATTTGTGATTATTGTTCCTAGGTATTTGAATTCAGCCACTTCCTCAAAATTTGCCTCATTTGCCATTAGCTGTCCATTTCCATTATATAATGAATTTCTACGTGTGACCATATATTTAGTTTTATTGATATTTACTTCCAGTCCTAATTTCGTGATGTTACTCAATAGTAATAATAATAATAATAATAATAATAATAATAATAATAATAATAATAATAATAATGATAATAATGATAGCTATAAACATCAGAGTACTTAAACTATACAAACGCTAAAATATTTGTATATTTCATTGAAATTGTTGGAAGCCCTGAAATTTTCTGGCATTCTTAAGATGTAGACACGAATCTAACTTAAGGGGATCAACAATTATTTAGCAAACAAATAATTGATTTAATATGCGTAACATAAAATTGTATTGCAGTTATGTACGTGACAAACAGTTGGCGTGAATTTGAGCGCACATTAACAGTTGACTGCTATCTCGCGATGTCAGGTTTGCTAAGTCCGCTTGGCCAATCACAGATAATTCCATGTTTAGCCTTGCTCCTTTGTGGACCATTTGAATGGATGGTCAGTAGGGTAGAATCACTGTCCCATTGTCTTGTGACCCCCTTCCCCCCAATCATTACACGCCGCAACGCTATTCCAATTAAGGGGAGACACTGAACAGGCGAGTCGCCGAATCGCGTTCCGATCGAACGGATAGCTATCTGATAGTTTGCTTCGATAAGTCCCTCTGTCCCACACCTCTAACGTTATCTGATTGATTGCATTCTATATTACACGATACGTAGATTGCTTTGGTCACTATTAAGGTACAACCTGCGCAGCAGGACAAAGTATTTCTCTTACAACAAAAATTCCATTTTCACCAACATTTTTTTTTTAGAAATTATTCCTGTATTTAATATTAAATTTATCATTTCTCACTTAATCTTCTTCTCCTACTTCACGGTTTAGGCTTATTTACTAGTCTGTTCCGGCTCCAAATTGCTGCTATTTCCATCTTTTCTTTGGTCTTCCCAAACTTCTTCTTCCTCGTGGTGAATAGCTGTATGCTGCTTTTGGTATTCTATTCTCAGTCATCCTTGCCAAGTGTTATTTCCATTTTGTTCTGTATTTTTCTATTGTTGTATTTAATTCCTCTACTTTTAGTTGTTGTCTTATTTCTGTGTTATCTGTGTTTTTGTCTGTTCTTTGATATCCTGCTATTGGTCTGAGGAATCTCATTTCAGCAGCTTGTATTCTGGCTGATTGTTGTGATGTCAGTATCCATGTTTCGGATCCATAAGTAATAATAGGCACTGCCATTGTCTTGTATAATTTCATTATAAAGTCTTTCCTGGATTTATTTTTCAAAGTTCTTTTTAGTGTTCCTCTTATATAATTAAACTTATTTGATTTGTTATTCATATCTGTTTCTGCTGTGTATGATATTTCGCAACCTAGGAAATTATATCTTACCACTTGTTCTATTGGTTTATTTTCTAATATTATATTTGTCCGAACTGGATGAGCGCCCTTGAAGGCCATTGTTTTTTTTATTTTTTGAGGATATTTCCATGTTGTTAGTTGGAACACAATTCATAATTTGTTAACATGTCTGAAGAAGGTACAGTGTACCGAAACAGCTGTCACTGAATTATATAATAAATATGAAAATCAAATAAAACTACATTTTTATTTAATTAATAAATATGGATTTTCATCAAGTAAACACCAACTCAATAATTCATTTAGTTTATATAGCATTCTTTGTAGTTCGTCCTCTGTTTTTGCTATTAAAATCTGGTCATCTGCAAAGGCTACTGTTTTATTACTATATTTCCTAAGGCAATTCCCCCAGTCGTCATTTGCTTCCATGATCTGATCATGTCGTCGAAATAAATACTTCTCACTTAATGACAAATTAAATTAGAAGAGAAATTTATTATTATTATTATTATTATTATTATTATTATTATTATTATTATTATTATTATTATTATTATTATTATTATTCCGGCTTTTACAATGAATATACATTTTTCCGGTACCCATGTTCACAGTTAACTACACATTTGATTCAACACATTTATCCATTCTTGTCTGTTCATCCATATATCTTCTTCTGTTTCCCATTCCCTCTTAGTTTCATTGATTCCCTGAAGCCACGTAATATTTGGTCTACCCTTCTTTTTCCTTCCCTGTGGTTCCCAATCCATGATTATCTTAGGTAAGTCTTCCTTCTTCCATCCTTCTAATGTGTCCGTACCAATTTAATTGTTTCTTCTTTATGAAATCTAATATTGAATATTGTACCTGCATTTTTCTTTTATATATGAATTTCGGATTTTATCCTTCCTGGATATGCTTAAATCGGGATTTGAACCCAATATCTCTGGTCCTGTACACCAGTGCTTTAACGATATAAGCTCTTTGACATCACGATTTAAACATAGATTTTTCTCTTATACAATATGATTTCCGGCGTCAGGTGGCAGTAAACTTTTGTTCCACTAGTGTCATATAGTGGTTTCTTAAATAAGAGCATTTCTTCTTCTTCTTCTTCTTCTTCTTCCTTTCATGTGATAGACCAAGTGGTCTGTTACGGTCTCAATCCAAGGTTTGAAGGGTCTGCCCAAAGATCTCTTGCCTGGTGGCTGGTAATTTAAGATTTGACGTGGTATTCTTGTTCTGCTCATTCTTCGTACGTGAGATTTCCAGTTGTTTCTGTATTTTTGTACATATTCCATGACTGATTCTGTGTGCAATTCTTTGAGAATCTCAGAATTCCTTTTATGGTCTGTCCTTGAATAGCCCGCAGTACGTCTCATAAATTTCATTTCTGCCGCAGTTAGTCTTTGTTCATCTACACTGCGAATTGTCCAGGCCTCACTGCCGTAACATAATATGGGTCTGGCCAGTGTTTTATAAATTCTAGCCCGTGCGACCCATATTTGTAAACAATATTGTAAATATCTTACTTTTTGTCTAATAAAGTCCTACTACTACTTATAAATTCTAGTTCGTGTGTGTTGCTGTACTGTGTTTGCCTTGAAAATATTATTTATAATTCCCGTTACTCTGTTAAATTTTATAATTTTTTGACTAAAATCTTTTTCTTCTTCGTATGTAACTTGGTATCCGAGATAGTTAAATGTGTTGGTTTGTTCTAATATTTTATTATTAATAACAATTTTACTGCGAACTGAAGAGCATTTTAAAATGAAAATGTATATTTCTCTTCAAATTTAATTTGTTATTAAGTGAGAAGTGATAAATTGAATATTAGATATCAAATATCAGCTTTACTAGCTTGGAAATGTAATGTGATGATTTCCATTTTAATGTGCTATTATTTAAGAGAGCGCTAGATGGCGTTAGTGGAACAAAAGTTCACAGCTATCAGGCGCACGGAAACCGTATTAGTATAAGAGAAAAATCGATGTTTAAATCGTGATACCTAATAGCTTAAATAGTTAAAGCACTGGTGTACAGAATCAGAGATATTGGATAATGAATTGAGTTGGTGTTTACTTGATGAAAATCCATATCTATTAATTAAATAAAAATAAAACATAGTTTTATTTGATTTTCATATTTATTATATAATTCAGTGACAGCTGTTTCGGTACACTGTACCTTCTTCAGACATGTTAATAAATTATGAATTGTGTTCCAACTGATCTAAGCAACAATACAACAATATTTATTTAATTTTTTTTAATTTAACGAAGGGGATTCATTCAAATCAAGTTGAGAATTTAACAGTTTTTTTACTACTTTTAAATTTATTAATTTCTACAGCCTCCAAAAGATCTAACTTCTTACCTTCACCTATTCCAATTTAATCACTGTTTCGATCCAAATTTTGAAAATTTACATATTTGTGATAAGGGTAAGAAGTCAGATCTTTTGGAGGCTGTAGAAATTAATAAATTTAAAAGTAGTAAAAAACTGTTAAATTCTCAACTTGATTTGAATGAATCCCCTTTGTTAAATTTAAAAATTTAAATAAATATTGTTGTATTGTTGCTTAGATCAGTTGAACACAATTCATAATTTGTTAACATGTCTGAAGAAGGTACAGTGTACCGAAACAGCTGTCACTGAATTAGGATATAATAAATATGAAAATCAAATAAAACTACGTTTTATTTTTATTTAATTAATACAGAGATATTGGGTTCAAATCCCGATTTAGGGACATATTTTATCTTCAAATTTAATTATTCCGGGTAAAATATTCAATCATAGAGTCGTTATTCGTATTCCACTCACTTCTGAAGGAGCTCACAGAATTTTGTTGATGAAAGCTAAGTTAGTGAATAATCGTGCCATAATCGGCCGTGTTAGCCGATCATCACTGCGACGATATCAAACATGTACAGGGTCGACTGTTTGAACACTTATTGTAAAAAATATGTCTTTTTCGATAAAATTATACGTATAAAATTGTTTGTATTCAATTCCGACCCTTACGGGTGAACACCATCTGCGCATAACTCATAAACGACGTGTTTGCGACTATATGTTCCTTCACAAAAAAATGATCCTCTCTGCATGGCCTATCATCCCTATCATTTTGTCGATGAGGTCCTGTTACACCGTGTATATCAGCAAGGTTAACTGGACACTTCTTGACCGTAAGAAGAATGACCAGATACTGCATCGAATAGAGGACAAATTGTCCATATACGGAGATTAATTGTTTCACTGTATCTCGAATGGAACCATTTAGGACACCAGAAGAAATGTTCGAATGTCTTCCTCAGGGATGACTACGAGTGTATTTCATCTGGATTATTTCTAGTTAGAACCGAAACAGATCAACAATGTCTTATTTTTTAATGAAATGTGTTGAATAATTTTAAGATTTTATTTCCTGTCATACTGCATGCCCTGTAAATATTGAAAATACTTTATTAAAACAACCTGTATGTATGAGGAAAATACTTTTAATACATTAATTAAATAAAAATAAAACGTAGTTTTATTTGATTTTCATATTTATTCATATTTATTCATATTTATTATATATGTATATATGTAATTCAGTGACAGCTGTTTCGGTACACTGTACCTTCTTCAGACAGTAAAGTAAAAGTAAAAAGTAAAGTGATCCCACAACAGGCCCGGAGGCCCTTGGGGTAGTAGGAGGTTAAGGCTCCCACTTTTTTCTAGACAATCGGCACTTTATGTCAGCCGGGTTGTCAGCCCTGCGTGACGGCCGCCTTTACCCCCAGAACAAGCGTCTGGTACTCATTTCCGTTAGAGGCTGAGTCGACCCCAGGGCCATAGTGCCGCCAGAGGGTTTGGGGCAGTTTTTTTAACAAATTATGAATTGTGTTGCAACTGATCTAAGCAACAATACAACAATATTTATTTAAATGTTTAAATTAAACAAATTTAACATTCAATTTGAATGAATCCCCTTTGTTAAATTTAAAAATTTAAATGCATATTGTTGTATTGTTGCTTAGATCAGTTGGAACACAATTCATAATTTGTTAACATGTCTGAAGAAGGTACAGTGTACCGAAACAGCTGTCACTGAATTATATAATAAATATGAAAATCAAGTAAAACTACGTTTATTTTTATTTATTTAATAAATATGGATTTTCATTAAGTAAACACCAACTCAATTGATTACTTTTAATACACGCTAAAAAAATTAGAACATATCATAATTTCGGCAGGTATTTTAACAAGGCATAACGTAGTATTAAAAAACTGTAAATCGTACTTTTTACCCAGCTATTTGAACTTATAAGAAACCTATTGAATTCTATGTTTTAAGGGAATGTGCTGTGATGATGGGAAATATGGTATCTCTGATTCTATTTACGTCATTACTACATTTTGTGTAATTAAGGGTAAAAAAATGGATTTAAAAATATATTTGTGATTTATAAGTTAGGACTATATGTTAAACGGTTCAATCTGTATTATTTTTGAAATAATTGAAATTTGGCCACCAAACACCTTTACAGTTGAGATATCAACCAAAGAACTAGTCGTTCGTTAAGTAGTGTTTGTTAACCAATACATATTTTTGTCAAATATTGTGAATAGTGTATGTAGCACATAGAGAATATAATCGACCAACTTTTATGGCATTTATAGATCTTGAAAAGGCATTTGACAAAGTTAACAGAAATAAATTGTGGAATATAATGAAAGAGAAAGGAGTACCTCAGCACCTAATAACTGCAATAAAAAGTCTATATGTAGAAAATAAAATAACAATAGAAACTGGAGGCAAAAATAAAACAATATAACAGCAACAATAAATAGAGGAGTAAGACAGGGATGTCCACTTTCATCCTCCCTTTTTAATATTTATATTGACGATATCATATATAATTGGCAGATAAATTTGGACTCACATTTCAAAATAAGAAATAAGATGTTAGATACCTTACTTTTTGCAGACGACCAAGTTCTAATATCTAGTTCAGAAGATGGTCTACAGAAATCGCTCTTTCAGTTAAATAACATTATACAGAAATATAATTTCAAAATATAAATAAGTAAAATGAAAATCCTAGCTTTTGAGGGATCAGATACCGTAAGAGCTAAAATAATTCTGGAGGGGAAACCCATTGAACAAGTGAACCATTTTAAATACCTGGGTTATGAAATCTCCTATTTTAAAAATGAAGATCTATTTAACAAACTTAATACATTTAATTATATATGTGGAATAATCGAAAGGATATTTAAAAGCACTAGAAAAGAAACAAAACTAAAATTTTATAAAGTAGTGGCAGTCCCTTACTATTGTATGGTAGTGAATTTTGGGTTTTAACTAAAAGAGAAGATCATAGAAGCAGCTGAAATGAGATTTCTGAGAAGTGTGGCTGGTTGCAAACTTCTAGATAAGAGAAGAAGTGAAGATATTAGAAATGAGCTAAATATCTTTAAACTCTTAGATAGAATAAAAGAATCTAGAAAAAGAATGGAAAGAACATGTTCAAAGAATGGAAGATGATCGCATTTCCAAAACTATACTTAAATACAAACCAAAAGGACGCAGGAATGTTGGTAGACCGAAGAAGAGATGGATCCAACTTTTGAATGAGAATCTATGAGACAGGAACAAGCCACATGGGCTTAATCCGTGATTGTTGATGATGATGATGATGTGTATATATAGTAACTTCGGTTAATTTCGTGATATTAACGTTTTATTATGAAAATTTCTGATTTGTGCCTTAGGGATATTAACGTTAACGATGTATGAATGAAATATATAAGGTGAGTTGTCGGATATATATTTTATTATCAACTAGCTAATATCCGGCGTGCGCTGCTACTCCTAAATAAATGTTAATGTGTTTTTACCACCAGCCGTGCGCTGTTATACTTGCCCGGGAATCTGCTTATCCCAATCTTTTTGGCATCAATGAAAGACAAAAATGGTTATTGTGAGTTATCCGTACGGGGTGAATCATAAATATGGCTATACGTTTGATCGCGTTGTGTGATGAAAATGTCACCATTACGTGAAATATGAAATTACCGCTGGAAAGGCAATTATTCAGATTACAATAATGGAATAAAACAAAACAGTGTAGAATTTACGACATTAATCAAAATGGCGTTGAATATGCAATAGCAAATTACAATTGCTGCATGGGCAATAACGTATGGTAATGATCGTGAGGCCGCAAGACGGGCAAGACGTGAGTTTAACATAGTGTGCCCGGAAACCTCAAGACGTTGACATGCAGAAATTAGTGATTGAGGAAGAAATTAGAGCTATTCCTCTAAACATGTATCTCAACGCAATGAATGACTTCCCAAAGCGTTGCCAATTATGCTTGGATGTAAACGGCGAACATATGCTGTCGCGGACTTTTTTTTATAGAGCTTTTTGAGATATTCAATTCTGTATACATTAATTAGGTGTATTTGTAATGGTTTAGGCTGCGTAAGCCATTTAAGCGTCAAAATAGGGACTTTATTTCACGTTTTTCACTACAAAGGGTGATTTTTAGGGGTGAAGGCGTTGCGAATTACAACTCTCTTATAGCCTATGTTCATCCCCGGAATCTCCTGATAATTTTTCAAAAAGCCCCATCTCAATCGGATGAACGGTATGCCAGAGCACGCATGCCCGCGAATCTACTTATCCCGATCTTCTTGGGATCAATGAAAGACAAAAATAGTTATTGTGAGTTATCCATAAAAGATAAACATATGCTGTCACGGACTTTTTTGTGGAGTTTCTTTAGATATTCAATTCTATGTACATTAATTTTGTATATTTGTTATGGTTTAGGCAGCGTCAAAATAGGAACTTTATTTCACGTTTTTCACTACAAAGTGTGATTTTTAGGGGTGAAGGGGATCAATATCACAATTATCTTATAGCCTTTGTTCATCCCGGGAATCTTCTGAACATTTTGCAAAAAAACCCATCAAAATCGGATCAACGGTATGGCCGCGCATAGAATATGAACAAACGTTTTCGGACATTAAATATGAATCTGATACACATATTATGGACACGCTGTAGTTTGTCCGACAATCCGTCACTTATGTCAGTTAGTAGAACGTCACAATAGTCAAAATGAGGCATCACTACAACAGGAACAGATAAGAATTTTTTTTTTTCAAATGCCCCAGGTTTGTCTTTCGATATTCCTGGTTTCTCTCCGGGCATGTCGTACTTGTAACCCACTTCTGAGGTTGGCGCGCCTGGAAGGCGGGGTTACGTTGCCCCGATGATACGATGGGTGATGATGATGATAATGGTGCGCCAGGAGAGTCCCTAATCCTAAGCTTAACTTAAGATGAATATGAATGATGATGATTGCGATGGCCATATGTTTTCGGGGACCGTTTGGGCCTTAAAGTTTTCCTGACATTTGTCTTACAGGTGAGGAAAAACACCGATAAAAACCTCACTCAGAAAAACTGTCCCGACCGGGGATCGAACCCGGGCCCGTTGCGTGGCAATGCAGCACGCTACCCCGAGACCACAGCGACTAGCGATTTTACTTGTACTGAAAAGTTGTAAAAATGAAATTTGAATGTTTTGGAATTGGTATTCTGATATAAAATTATATTTAAAAAATGTTACATGTATATGTGCTTGGAGACGTGTTTCGATATATTCCATTACAAAAGAAATTTCCAGATAACTAACGTATATTTTCTACATGGTTGCGCTTTTGGAAAGCAATACCAACTGTGGAAAATGAGTAATGTAACTGAGATTTATTACCAGGTTATATACAATATCATTTTTATCCCAGCAATACTAAACTCTTTTTGTTTGCCCAATACGAGATAACGTATATGATGATATGTCATTATTGTTTCGAGAAAACCCTGCAGGGAGCGCTTTAGAATACTAAATTCATTATTTTAATTGACAAGTGAGTCAGATTTTAACAAATCGAAGAGCTCTCTGATGAAACAAAGCAAACATTTCCCCAGGCCTGCAGCTATGTGTATACAGATATTAACAATAGAAAATCTGCTACAGTCTCGTAAAAAGTACTGTAAATACAAACAAAGCCCACTGATCTTTGAAATTAATAAAAGAGAAATAGCTACAGGAAGATATAACAAGCAATTCTTAATCGCATCCTGCATATTATGAAATATGCAATATATAATCAGGAAGAAATACAGTGTGATTATAAAGTCCCAGTACATTTTAAAGAAATCGCTCGCATATCGTATTTCTGTTACAGCCATTCGAAAGATACAAATATGTTCATCATTGAAGAGCGGATAGAGACTGTTGCTGCGCGATTAAGAGGCCAGTCGTACGAAGAAGTTAGAGACTGATTCCAAAGGAAACCCTCACGGGAGACGTGTATCTTGATATGTTGCAACTTTTCTTACAGCCACAGTTACAGCAAGATGGTATCATTGATACAGTGGTGTTGCAACAAGATGGAGCACCACCACACTTTGCTCTGGCTATACGCGGGTATCTCAATGACAGGTTTCCCAAAAGGTGGATTGGAAGCGCATCTCCTCGTATCTGGGCACCTCGTTCGGCAGATCTCGCACTCCTGGACTTTTTTGCTTGGGGGTTCATCAAGCAACAGGTGTACAGAATCAAGTTTCCTAATCTGCAAGTGCTGAAAGAATGCATACGCCAAGCGACTGAAATGATTACAGAGGATATGTTGGTGCATGTTTTCCGGGCGACGCGACGGTGCGTCGTTGGGAAACATGTTTTGAGATTGATGGAGGTTATGTTGAACACTAACTTGATAATAGAAACTACCTTATAATTTTTGTTTTATTTGCGCTACGTTATCCACAAAATGTACTGGGACTTTATAATCACACTGTAGGTAAACGTTAAAATAAAATGTGAAATGGAACTCAATTATAGTGCCTACAATGGAGAACGTAACTCAAAGGTTATTATTGTTAACTGAACAAACATTCAATTATAAACGTAATACTTAATAAGAAAAGAGGACAAGACTCGACTAGATAGAATAAGAGAAGAGATCTGATAAAAAAAATTGGGGAGAGGAAACTGAAGAATTTTGGATATATATTCCAGAGCAGTTCTACTTACCATTGATTTTTCTTGTGTACTAACATTTTTGTAATAATTTAAACTTTATGAAATCATTTTTATAACATTATTTGACAATTTTGTTAGAGGCTGAGTCGACCCCAGAATCATTGTGTACGAGTATTTCAGAATAAAATATTATAAAGAAATATTTGATAAGTTTAAATTTCAACTGCATGTGAATATAAAAAAAAATATGACGATCATTCAATTCATAGGGTACTCGATATTACTACGTCCAGAGGACACTGAAAAAGTTCCAATTGTTTCAAATCACTGATCCGATCATTTCTATCTGCTCTGTTGACCCCAAACCGGTTTAAAACTGTAATGGTTTTCTTTCCATTGATCAAAATAGCTAATTTTAATCATATCCAATACATTGAAAAATAACAGAAATATGTTTTTAAAATGGAAGGAAAGTTTATAACCATAAAAATGGACAAAAGTCAGTCTCACAGGAATTCTTTAAACTGAGCAAACTTCTCAGGAAGTCGACTTAATGGTCCGATCCTCCTGGTATATTATTATTATTATTATTATTATTATTATTATTATTATTATTATTATTATTATTATTATTATTATTATTATTACTATTATTATGGAAGAAGGAAGACTACCTAAGATTATCATGGATTGGGATCCACAGGGAAGGAAAAAGAAGGGTAGACCAAATATTACGTGGATTCAGGGAATTAATGAAACTAAGAGGTAATGGGAAATAGAAGAAGATATATGGATGAACAGACAAGAATGGAAAAATGTGTTGAAACAAATGTGTAGTTAACTGTGAACATGGGTACCGGAAAAATGTATATTCATTGTAAAAGCCGGAATAATAAAACAAAATTATTATTATTATTATTATTATTTATTAGACTATTATCTTAGAGATTAACAGACAAGTGAAAGGAGAAGACTACATAATAATGAACTTCATGGTCTTTATAGGAAGCCAAATGTAATAGATAAAGTTAAGTCTCGTAGACTGCAATGGTTAGGACATGTGGCACGAATGGGGAATGAAAGACGTGCATGGAAGCTTCTTGTAGGAAAAACAGAAGGAAAACGCCCAATTGGTAGACCAAGAATATAGTGGGAGATTATACAGGGAATGTTTGGAAAACATTAGCTCAGGATAGGGATGTATGGAGAGCTTATGTCCGTGCGGCCATGAACCTAAGGGTTCGATAGTGCCAGTGAGTGAGTGAGTGAGTTAGTTATTACTACATTTCTTTAATAATTACATCATATAGGCATATATCCAGTTACGTAGCAAGAAATCAAACATTGCGACTGCTAGATCCACCATTGAATTATTGGTTTAGTGTTTCATACAATCTGTTTTTTGTTTTACGTGCCAAATATTTTGAATTTAAATACTTTATTTATTGAAAAAATAACATTTCATAGCATTTTGTATTATTTTATTTATTTCTACTTGGATGTTATTATGTTTATTTAGTCACGTTAAACATGAGTCCATAAATTAAAAAAATATGAAGTAATGTCAATTTTACTGTTTGGCACTCGGTGATAGTAAGTACCAATTCTAACAAAATCATCAGAGTGTGATTCAATTCAATATAGGGGAGAATGCAGAACTATCCCAACCTTAAATTGGTGAAACAATAATTTCTGCTGCCTGTTATTTAAATGTCCCGGGCCGCATAGAAAACCAGATCATGGAAAACACTAAGTTATTATTGTCCGGACCGCATAGAAAACCAGATCATGTAAAACACTAAGTTGTTATTGTCCGGACCGCATAGAAAACCAGATCATGTAAAACACTAAGTTGTTATTGTCCGGACCGCATAGAAAACCAGATCATGTAAAACACTAAGTTATTATTGTCCGGACCGCATAGAAAACCAGATAATGTAAAACACTAAGTTATTATTGTCCGGACCGCATAGAAAACCAGATCATGTAAAACACTAAGTTGTTATTGTCCGGACCGCATAGAAAACCAAATCATGTAAAACACTAAGTTATTATATTACATAAATGATTTTTTTTTGCGTTTAGTTGAATAAGTAAAGGGAAAAATAATTATACATTTATATGTTTCCGAAGAATCTACTTATCCAGATCTTCTTGGCATAAATTAGCTGAAAGACGAAAATTGTGTTTTTATGATTATTTGAATAAGATAAAAGAAAAATAATTATAAATTTGCTCTCTTTGTTATTGTAGCTAAAACGATCAGTAAACTAATTAATTCTATTCCCAAACTACTTTTCTTTCAATCCAAATAGCAAATAGAATTTCATCTTCCAAAATTTTATATTCAAGCAAAAATGTTTATTATGAGTTACCCGTATAAGATAAACATATGCAGTCGCGGACGTTTTTGCACCCTAGTGGATAAATAATGAAACACATCATACTGTATTTTATAATCAAACGTATAGGTTATTACGGGTAATTTACTTTTTAAGTAAACAACTCAGTAAAATCAAGGAATCTGTTCATTATTTGCTATATTGAATGTATTTGTTGGAGAAAAATAATGCTCTGAGCTGTTCAGAATATTAAAAAGGATGAGTTATCTTTATCACAAGTCCACCGCTCTGGTCTCGAGGTAGCGTGCTGCCTTGTCACGCAGCGGGCCCGGGTTCGATCCCCGGTCGGGACAGTTTTTCTGTGTGAGGTTTTTATCGGGGTTTTTCCCCACCTGTAAGACAAATGTCAGGAAAACTTTAAGGCCCAAATGGTCCCCGAAATCATATCATTATCATCATCCTTCACCGGTGTGGTAGCAACGGGAAGCCACCAAACCTATAATTCCCTAGTAAAGCTGCAAAGCGTAGCATGAAAATGCTAAGATTGTAGTGAAAGACCTGCCCTCGGGCAGAATTACTATGGATGGATCATTATCACAAAAGAGGAGCTGATGAAGAAAAATGGATAAAGAGCGAGGTGAAACACGACTGTCATTGGTTGTAAAACAAAATTTATTGAATCGTGATTGGTCATTGACTACCAATTTGGGCACGAGTAAAATAATCATAAGTAATGCCACGAGTGATTTCCAAATTATCGATAAATTCACGACTCAAGAAGTGAGGAGTGAATTTATCTACAGAATTTGGAAATCAAGAGTGGCATTTGTTAGGACTATTTAACGAATAAAATTAAGCTGTTTACTCACAAATCATTATTTTACTATAGTTATTTTAAAATATTTATATATTTAATGTAAACGGCGATGTTTGAAAACAAATGAGAAACGATTGGTACGCTTCATTTTCTTCTTTTGTTCGATCACTGCAACGAGATTATAATATTATTTATTGTCAAAAGATCGCAATGTTGTAAGAATGCACCCTAGTGGAAAAATTTATAACCAACGTTATAGGTATTAATTTCTGATGTCCTATGATGTAAATATGTCGATTATATTTTTCTGCGCCATTTCCTGGAAAATAATTCGTTAAAGAAAGTGCAAGCAGTGGTTTCTCTTTTTTGTGGTATAATCAATTGTTACAAATGTTTTTATATTACGTGTTGACATTCATGCACTATATATACAATCTGGTAGCCGTATTTCTTGGGGAGTCAGTCACTGCATAATAATGCTATGACCTATTCAGAATGTTAAAAAGGAGGTGCTTTCTTTATTATGATAAACTTTAGTTGGTAAATTTTATGCGAAACAAGACTGTGATTGGCTGTAAATAAAACATCATTGAAATGTGATTGGTCATTGACTCCCATTTGGAGCATGAGTTAAAGAGTCACCCATAATTAAGAGTCACACTACGTAGTTGAATAGCCTAAGATGACAGTACTATTTTCGGAAAAACTGCACTTACACTATCTCAAAACAGCAAAGAACTGCGAATACACGGTAGCAGTTAGAAGTAGCAGCGATAACGTTATCATTGAATGATAACCCACAAACATCATAGTGAGTTACCAAACGTTTATTAAAAATGGGTGTACACTTACTTATCACTCCCTAACGCTGATCCAACCAGCGATAATCCAAAACAGCGATACAAAAATCATAGACTAAGTAATATACTCTGTGGAGAAAATAGCAGTTAGCGTCAACAGTCTAACAGTCTCATAATATTGCGATTTGCGTATTTAAATAAATACTTTAAAATTGTCTAATAATGTTATAAAAATTGTTTTAAAACGTTTTAAAATATTAGAAAATGATGGTAAGTACAGAACAAAAGCTATAGTTTACAACAATATAACAGAAAAATTATGCGCTAGTAGAAGTGCAGTTGAGCCCTATTTTCGTCTATAGATTCTCTCACAAGAGAAATTTAATTCGTTCGCAAACAAAGATTAAAAATGTTTGAAAGAGTTTCCAGAAATATGGCTTTAATGTTCCTAGAAATAACAGAATTATTTTAAAGCGCAACGTACTTGAATAAACTTATCCGTTAGAGTTCTCCGTAAAACTTCTACAAACATAACGAATCCAATGTAAATCCAACGACAAGATAAAAAGCAAATAAAAACTCTATGATTGTCATCTGAATAAATCTTTATTTAATGCTATTCCAATGGATTTCATACTAATGGCAAATACGGTGGTTAACGTAGAACGAGTTCACAGGGAGAAAGAGGAACCTCACTCTATTATAGCTAACAATTAGATGGAAGCTTCAGTAAATCCGCTAATCTAAGGGATGATTAAAATTCATGGGGAAAGGAAGAGAGATCGTGGAGGAGTTACAGAATGAGAAAAACGATACTTCTCGGCTTTATTCTGTATATAAAATAAACTCTTAATTGATTTGGTCAAAGTAAAGACAAGAAATGTATTACAATTAGTTTAATAATGATTGGTTTTATATTCATTGGGAAGCAGATACTGTAACCTCTTGAAAATAAAATAAGCAAGAATTTTCAAGCAAGATTTTGTAGTACTGCAAGATAGATACAGTACATGTAATAATTATTATACTAAAATATGTCTAATTCTCTTATCTAAGATCCTACATACCTCGATTCCCAATTATATATCATCTCGTTTCCAGTATGTATCCTCCAACCATAACTTAAATACAAGATCACAACATAGTCTCTTGCTTAATATACCGCAACATAGGACATCACATCACTCAATGTCATATACTATTTTTATCTTCACTTCTCGCAACTGGAATTCCCTACCACAAGAAATAAGGGGCTGCCGGACATTGGCAACTTTTAAAAAATATATAAATTTATATTTGCTCTAACCTCGACTTCATTATTACCCAGTGTAAGGTATATATATTAATTGGTATTTCTTGTTTAAAATTTATCATATCTATATTATTATATTATTATTATTACTATTATTATTATTACTATTATTATTATTATTATTATTATCATTATCATCATTTTAACATTTTTATTACTTTTATTATTTTTATTATCTTTATTACCTTTATTATTTTTATTATTATTATTATCATTATCATTATTATCTTTTTATTACTTTTATTGCTTTTATTATTTTTATTATCTTTATCTTTATTATCTTCTTTATTATCTTTATTACCTTTATTATTTTTATTATTATTTTCATTATCATTATTATCTTTTTATTACTTTAATTGCTTTCATTATTTTTATTATCTTTATTATCATCTTTATTATCTTCATCATCATCATAGTACATTGATGAATTTAGGCGATTTGTTGACCTGTTTCGGCCTCAAGAGAAACACCATCCAAAAGTCTTTTGAGTGGATGTCCTGGTCTTCTTCTTCCTGCAGGTTGATATCTTAACATTTGCTTGGGTATTCTGTGATCTTCCATTCGATGAACATGTTGCATCCATCTTGACTTATAATCAGAAATTTTGTTTTCTAAAGATTCCATGTGTAATTCTTCTAAGATGTCTTCATTTTTTATTATCTTTATTACCTTTATTATTTTTATTATTATTATTATCATTATCATTATTATCTTTTATTACGTTTATTGCTTTTATTATTTTTAGTATCTATATTATCTTTATTATCATCTTTATTACCTTTATTATTATTTTTATTATTATTATTATTATCTTTATTATCTTTATTACCTTTATTATTTTTATTATTATCATCTTTATTACCTTTATTATTTTTATTATTATCATCTTTATTATCTTTATTACCTTTATTATTTTTATTATTATCATCTTTATTATCTTTATTACCTTTATTATTTTTATTATTATTATTATTATTATTATTATTATTATTATTATTATTATTATTATTATTATTATTATTATTATTATTATTTTGTGTCTAGAAAGTAGGATCGATGAACATTTGCACTTTTTAAAACGTTTCTTTGGACCGACCTCAGAATAAGTGCATCTGTTCGTTATTCACTAAAACGTGATGGTGAGGTAAAGTTTAATTGTGAGGTTCAATAAGACGAGGAGGTATTTGCAGTGTCTCGCGCGATTAGGATGACTATTTAACTCATGCCCCAAATGGGAGTCAATGACCAATCACGTTTCAATGATTTCTGTATTACAACCAATCAGAGACGTGTTTCACGAAATAATTATCAACGTTAGGATTATCATATATTAAGCAAAGCTCCTCCTTTTTAATATTCTGAACAGGTCTGACCGTTATTTTGCAGTGACTGAGCCTATAACAAATACGGCTACCAGATTGTATATAATAGTGCTTACATGTCAACATTTGTAGCAATTGATTATACCACCAAAAAAAGAAACCACTGTTTGCACTTTCTTAAATGTATACGACATCAAAAATGAATTAATATACAGATTGATGTGTTTCATTTTTTCTCCACTAGAGAGCATTCTTACAATATTGCGTTCCTTTGGCAATAAATAGTATGATCTGGTTGCAGTGATAAACAAAAGAAGCAGTAGAAGCGTAGGCTACCTATCGTTTCTCATTAGTTTTCAAACATCACCGTTTACTTTAAATATAAAAATATTTTTAAATAACTGTAGTTAAATAATGATTTGTGAGTAAACAGCTTTATTTTATTCGTTAAATAGTCCTAACAAATGCCACTCTTGATTTCCAAATTCTCTAGATAAATTCACTCCTCACTTCGTGAGTCGTGAATTTATCGATAATTTGGAAATCACTCGTGGCATTACTTATGATAAGCACACTGCAGAGTGTTTATACTACCTTTGCTCCAGTACCGTAACGGCCCTTTAACCTACCTCTACCCCCTCCAACCATGTTGGCTTGATAATTAATGATCAACAATGAACTCTATTACTGGATAAGACCACAAATCAATTTACAGGTACAAACATAGCCTCGACGCTTTCTCTTAAGCAAACAGCTTTAAACTACCGCCACTCATGTAAACATTTGGTTGTAGCATTATTGTATTATTCCAAACACGACTACAATTTATTAAGGTCGCAAAAATCCTTTGGAACCCGTGGTTTCGCTCTAGTACAGCGGTTCCCAACATTTTTCGAGTTGCGAACCTCTTCCACAATGATCTAAGTTGGGTCAACCACTGACTTTTAAATTACCATACAGTAGACATGCGTAAAATTGAATTCCAAGCAAGAGGTTTAACCCATTCGCCTCAAAATACGAGATAGACTCGCTGGCAGTTAAATGGCCTTCAACCCAGAAGACGAGGTACACTCGCTTAACTCTGCTGTTATATATTTTTCAATATGTTGTACATCCCTGAAGACTGCATAACAGTGAATTACATGGTCTTTATAGGAAGCCAGATATAATGAGAACAGTTAAGTCTCGTAGACTGCGATGGGCAGGACATGTGGCACGAATGGGGAATGAAAGACGTGGATGGAAGTTTCTTGTAGGAAAACCAGAGGGAAAACTCCCAGTTGGTATACCAAGAATGAGGTGGGAGAATAACATTAACTATGATTTGAGGGATGTAGATTATACAGGGGATGATTGGAAAACATTGGCTCAGGATAGGGATATATGGAGAGCTTATGTCCGCGCGGCCATGAACCTACGGGTTCGATGGTACCAGTGAGTTACTTAGTTAGTACATCCCTTGGCAGGATAGTCTTTTGTTAGCATTTACGAATAGCAGAAGAATGTGTTTTTGCCTTCAACCTTTTTGTGATATTAAGTACCGTTATCTTTTGCTTGTTTTGAATGTCTGAAAATAGTCAATATAATTAACGGTGACTTAAATCCGGTTCCTGGGGAAATGCATTGAGCATTTAAATATGAAGCGAATGGGTTAATAAACTTAAATTGACTTAAAAATTAACGGTAAAACCTAAAGTTACTCTGCTGACAGCTTAAACGTTACACAACGTATAGGCCTAGTTGCAATCATAAATACAAAATTTTATTGTAATTAGTCGCCTCTTCCTTGGAATTCAGTGAGAAGTTTGTGTCTGCTTTCCTTCGCACAGAGCTTTGAAGTCAGGAACCAAAGAAGTTAAATAAAGTCTCAAATCACTTTAAGCACATAGTCTGTTTCCGTATTTATTTTTAAAATAGGCATATAAAGAAAACATCTTTTCGCACGAGTATGTGGATGAAAAGGGTAATAAAGCTGTTATGACTTTATTCGCTGACAATGGGAACTCCTTTAAACTTTAGCAAAACGGATTAATGATAAAGATTTATAACTTTTCTGTAACTGAAAATCAGTGGAAATGTCGAGAAGCTGCTCTTTTTCATTTACGCTTAATGTTAATTCTCAAGTTTTTGACTGTTCGAAGGGATTGCGAATCCACTTAGTATGACAGTGCGGCAGAAATGAAGCAATCGATAACACTGGTCAACATGATTTTTGTCTCATGATTACCAATAGTTGTGCTTAAAGCAGTTTTTATCGCGTTTTCAAATATGTATTCGGAATTTCGCCATCACCCACAGTTTTTTTTTATTTCAATGTCAATTAATGGATTTAAATATTTATTTTTTAATAAACGTTTTTTCGTCTGTTTGTCCATTGTAAAATGAAACCAAATGAGCTAACTCAGGAGATTTCAGCTATGGAAAAGAGATATCAAGGCAAATGGAATCCTAATATGCTGGTCGATTATTGTTGGACCATCAAGAGGAATACTCCACAGGCGAAATATAGCGGAAAATCGCCATTTCTTACTTTCTAGGCGAGTCAGAATGTTCGAATATTGTGTATTATCGTATCATTATTGTTGTTACGCTGTAAAATGTTGTTTGTACATGACATTTACTTTGCTACGTTTATTGTATCTTTAACTGTTTATATTAGTATAGTGTATATCTATATTTGTCAAATATTTATTTGTATTTGTGCTGGTTGAATGGAAGAGAGGGCCTTATGGCCTTAACTCTGCCAGAATAAATAAAGTATTATTATTATTATTATTATTATTATTATTATTATTATTATTATTATTAGTATTATTATTATAGTTACGAATGTGTAAAATATTAAAGTGTTTGAAATTATAAATTCCTGTCACTCGGAAATCTTGCGTGATGGAGAAAAACCGATATTATATTTCAATTCAGGAGAAAAAATACTATCAGAATCACATACTTTTCTTTCTAAGACAAAAAAAGGGGTTCTTTTTTGTTACTCAGTATAACAGGCGTAACCTCGAAACCCGCCATTACGGAAAAGTTTTGGCGAACCCCTTGAAATATTTTGCGAACCCCCGTGGGTTCGCGAACCACGGGTTGGGTAACGATGTACTAGTATATATTCGTCCTAATATTTAATCTCTCGCCATACAAGTATTTTTACATACCGCTCGCAACCCGGGTCTTACAATGATTGTATTGTATTGTATGCCCACGTTTTCCCTTTACAGAGATTTAGGCGCTCTCCTCCTACAGGGAAGAATTTCAACCATATTAATTTAGTTACACTTGTTTTCGTATAGATGTCATTTTGAGTGGCCCGTGGTCAGCGTTCCGCCTCATACTGACATCTAGGAAACCAAGGTAGTACTAGGACGGGAAAATTCGGTAAATTTTGCTTAGAGGCCTTTTCATTCAGGCTTAAGGTTTTTTTACGAGTCTGAAAATCTTCAGACTCGGGACCCATGGCTTAAAGTCCCTCCCGGAGGACTTTCTGCTTGGATTTTTCCGTCCTAAAAAATCCATCGACCCCGGCCGGGTTTGAACCCGCGACCCTCCGGACCTGAGGCAAGGAGCATAACCACTAGTCCACCGCGGCCGATATTACATTGATACGACCTGTAAATAGAGGGATTTTAAATTAAGAATCCCACACATGCTTTTTCTTTGACCATTCAAGGGCACGGAGGAACTTTTCGAAAGAGCGATCTGCTCAATATCAGGGCCTAGTCCGAGAAAAATCACCAACAAAAAGATACACATCATTCACACACAAATTCGTACTAAACATGGCGGATGTGATAATGATTATTATGATGGTCGTTCTATGTTCGAGGACTATTTCACCCTTAAGTTTTCCTGAAATTTGTCTTACAGGTGAGGATAAACCAATCTACTTCACGACCCACTCCAAGTTGTCGCCTTAAAACCAACACCCCGGGAGAAGGTGTTGGAGTCATAGTTTTTGGGAAATTGCTAAGCTTCGTAGAACGTCAGGACGCTCACCTCTGATGACCCCACAGTTGGTGCACGGGCTCCTCGAGCCTGACCGGGAGGACTGGTTTGCGAGTAGCATCGCAGATCCACCGACCACCCCACTGTTCTACCTCCAGAGACGCATCCTGCACCTGTTGTGAGACCGGCTACTTTCTTTGATCATGCTCCATTAAGGTAAAAGTAAAATTATCTACTACAGACCTTACTAGGGCCCTGGGGTAGTTCAGGGCAACGATTGCCACTTTTATAGACAATCGGCACGAGATATGAATCGGGTTGTGATCCCTGCGTGACGGGCGCTTTTAACATCAGAACAAATGTTTGGTACTCTTTTTCGATACAAGCTGAGTCTTGATACATAAATAATAAAGTTAGTCTTGTTACATAAATATATAAATAAAACTAATATTCCAAATGGGTAATTAACAATACACCGCTTTACACCAATTTTAAACACTGACCCCATTGGGCTACTATCTATGACCTTGCGGCTTGTAGAATTTTGCATTAATCAACTACACTACAACGTATCCTGCTCCGATAAGAAGTCATAATATTTACACAGCGTACTCATTAAAATGTATATGTAATCATTTTTAACTAATTGTAGGCCTAACAATCTCACTGGCACTATCGAACCCGTAGGTTCATGGCTGCGCGGACATAAGCTCTCCATACATCCCTATCTTGAGCTAATGTTTTCCTATCATCCCCTGTATATCTACTTCCCTCAAATCAAAGTTAACATATTCTCCCACCTCATTCTTGGTCTACAACTGGGCGTTTTCCCTCTGGTTTTCCTACCTGAAGCTTCCATGCACGTCTCTCATTCCCCATTCGTGCCACATGTCCTGCCCATCGCAGTCTACGAGACTTAACTGTTCTTATTATGTCTGGCTTCTTATAAAGACTATGAAGCTCACTGTTATGTAGTCTTAAGCATAAGCTTGGTTATTTAAGAAAATAATGTGTTTATTACTCTCAATCCATAATATTATAAAATAGGTAAAGTTCCACAAGGTTCATCTTTAGGTCCTACTTTGAATAATATACAAAGTATTGTGTATTATTAATTTAATTCGTATAATAATCTGTCATATTGTACAGTGATAACATATAGTATTACTACATTGTAATGGGACATTTTATTTATAAATAAATAAATAAATATATATATATACACATACATACACAGCTCTTATAACACATAGGTGATATTAAACAAGGGAAGAGAACAAAAAAAGACGTGCAGCAGACGTTAGAACGCTGTGGAAAAGTGGTAGCGATGTTGGGAAGTTGGATAGCATAGTGTGAACAGGTAATGGAACATTGTTTTTGAAACCCACAGAGCGACGTCATATGAGATGTTGAGGGAGAACAAAAGAGAGAAATTTTAAAACTAGACGTCGGCGAGGCAGGTAAGTTAGGGAGGGGGGGACTGTCTTCATTCACACGTGTTCCTATAGAAATGTCAGACAGTTTGAAATTTGAAATTAATTTATCTCAACATGTGATGATGAATAATGGTACAGATGATAATAGCAAGAGAGATACGGACAAACCCTCATCTTTATGATACGACGACTTCATTGTTCAACTTAGTCACAAGTTCAGCATAACTCATACTGAATTCAAGTCAACAATGGACTATCTCCAACGCTACAGATACTGCCTTGTACTTAATTGAATAACTACAAGCCATAGATAAGGCGTTACGTAGGATGTCAAGCAAAGTAAGAAATATATTTTTATTCAGAAAGTTGGTCGATGTATTTGAGATAGCTGGACTGAAGATAAATTATATTAAAACAGAATATATGGTAATCGGAGGGAATTTAGAAGACCTACAAATAAATAATATCATAATTAAATGATCACTAACTGGAGTATCATTAAGGGATAGAATGAAAAATGATGAGATAAGGATGCAGTGGAATAGTAGGGAAATGGTTGAACATATACAAAATTATCATAAGTAATGCCACGAGTGATTTCCAAATTATCGATAAATTCACGACTCACGAAGTGAGGAGTGAATTTATCTAGAGAATTTGGAAATCAAGAGTGGCATTTGTTAGGACTATTTAACGAATAAAATAAAGCTGTTTACTCACAAATCATTATTTAACTACAGTTATTTAAAAATATTTTTATATTTAAAGTAAACGGTGATGTTTGAAAACTAATGAGAAACGATAGGTAGCCTACGCTTCTACTGCTTCTTTTGTTTATCACTGCAACCAGATCATACTATTTATTGCCAAAGGAACGCAATATTGTAAGAATGCTCTCTAGTGGAGAAAAAATGAAACACATCAATCTGTATATTAATTCATTTTTGATGTCGTATACATTTAAGAAAGTGCAAACAGTGGTTTCTTTTTTTGGTGGTATAATCAATTGCTACAAATGTTGACATGTAAGCACTATTATATACAATCTGGTAGCCGTATTTGTTATAGGCTCAGTCACTGCAAAATAACGGTCAGACCTGTTCAGAATATTAAAAAGGAGGAGCTTTGCTTAATATATGATAATCCTAACGTTGATAATTATTTCGTGAAACACGTCTCTGATTGGTTGTAATACAGAAATCATTGAAACGTGATTGGTCATTGACTCCCATTTGGGGCATGAGTTAAATAGTCAGATTAAATGGTTCCAACACGTCCAGAGAATGTCAAATTCCCGTTTACCAAAGATGATTTACCACCTCAACCCTAACGGCAAAAGAGACCTCGGAAGACCCTTCAACCGATGGAAAGATCAGTTTTTGTAGTCGCAGAACGGGCATCATCACCCAATACTGCATTCGGAAGAAGAAGAAGAAGATAATTAAATGTGTTGAAGAGTTTAAATATCTTGAATCTATAATATATAAATCTGGTACTTGTGAAAAATATATTATTAACAGAGTACATTGTGCAAGGAAGGCGATTAGATCCCTGAATGGTCTTTTATGGAATATAAATTTGACCAGAAAAACAAAAAAGAGATTATACAGACAATAATAGAAAGTATACATACATATGGATCAGAAAGCTGGACCTTAAATGACAGGATGCAGAAAAGAATATTGGCGACAGAAATGGATGGATTACGGAGAAGTATGAGAATATTCATGCTACAACATATTCGATATATATATATATATATATATGTTATAATTAAATGTTTAACATTGAGCAATGCAAGCTTAATATGGCATGGTAAGAAAAATAAATGCCTGGACGGGATTCGAGCCCGGATCTCTGAGTCTGTACCTCAGCGTGATATCCATTACACTACCAGGCGAATCCAATTCAAACACTTATTTTTCTTATATATGTATTATACTCTCCATATTACTAGATGTCGCGAGAACTCGGTCTTCACTGCCACCTAGTAGCTGACTATAACAATTAAGCAAATTCCTCACACGTAGAAATACATTATATAATGGAAATGGACAGCTAATGACGAATGAGGGAAATTTTGAGGAAGTGGCTGAATTCAAATACCTAGGAACAATAATCACAAATAGGAATGAGATGCACAAAGAAATTAAACATAGGCTTAATTCTGGAAATGCGTGCTATTATGCATTGCAGAGACTTTTGACGTCCCAACTCCTTTCAAAAATGTTAAACTGAAAATATATAAAACTATTATTCTACCAGTTATATTATATGGAAGCGAAACATGGACTCTTACTTTAAGTGAGGAAAGGATATTGCGGGTATTTGAGAATAAAGTACTTAGGAAAATTTTTGGACCAAAGAGAGATGAACAGACAGGTGAATGGAGAAGACTACATAACAATGAACTACATGGTCTTTATAGGAAGCCAGATATAATAAGAACAGTCAAGTCTCGTAGACTGCGATGGGCAGGACATGTTGCACGTATGGGAAATGAAAGACTTGCATGGAAGCTTCTTGTAGGAAAGCCAGAGGAAAAACGCCCAGTGGGTAGACCAAGAATGAGGTGGGAGAATAACATTAACTATGATTTGAGGGAAGTAGATTATACAGGGAATGATTGGAAAGGATTAGCTCAGGATAGGGATGTATGGAGAACTTATGTCCGCGCGGCCATGATCCTACGGGTTCGATAGTGCCAGTGAGTAAGTAAGTAATAAATCACTTCCGTTTACCGGAAGATAAGTGCATCACTCTACGGAACACATAATATCAATCAATATTACCTTGAGCTCTATTCCCGTAAACCAAAAGAAAACCCTTATAAATCCGGACTTTTACCGTCGCCTGTGATATTCAAAATCGAACCCAAGAATGCATGACAGCATCAATGTTAATATTGATATAATGGATTATCTTCTTCCTCGAGAGAAAACTTGTCAATATTATCTTGATCTGAACGGCGCATATCACCATTAGACGCAAGAATATTTGGAAGTAATTCTTGCATAAAATAGGCCCATAGGGCATTAGTGTATAGACATTATTATTATTATTATTATTATTATTATTATTATTATTCTCAGGTTTTATTACTGGTAGTTTTAAAGGTGTGGCATACTTCTGAAGAAGATGTACTCAGGAACAGAATCTCTCATAGTTCCAATATTTGTACGAGTAATTTCCTTTGTGAAGAACCCTTCATTTCATCGTTACAGCTGTAGTTCGGATGAACCTTTCTTGTTGGATATTGAAAATTCGAATCTTATCTGTTTTTTTTTTTCAAATTGGTTCCCGTTAGGCATATATTTTTATAAGTTTCTCTGATACACTTAAACCCATTTCATGAAAGACGTGAGTTTGATGGCAATGAATTTATTGGTAGAGTAGCTTTTTATGAAGACCTGGGTGTTATCTTGGTGAGTTTTATCGGAACATACCTACTTGCATGGTTTACTAGATTCAGGAATATTTATTCTAGTGATGCAATTTGTTTTTGCCTCTTTAAGGTTTCCCTTGCGTTTAAAGTAAATATCTTCCTTATGATTTCACTTTCTCTCTCTCTTCCGAGAATATCCAGAAGTCCAGGCATCAGTTTCTTCACTATATAATATCGTTAAAATACAGATATACCGGGCTTTCAATATAAAACCGGACCGGCCTCACGGAATTTCACCCAGCACGCAGTGTTGTCTCTTCCTCCCGCAATTCACCCTGCCTGCCACCCGTCCTTGAACTGTTTCTTACCTTATAGAAAATGCTGGGAATGTTGTCCTCCCGCAGTTAAACAGGCATTATACCGAGTAAACACATTTTGTTGCTGTATGTGCAGAAGATACTGAAATCCCAACTTGTTGTGCTAATTTCGGTAATGATTTTTGTGGTGAACGTTCCAAATTTTCGCCAATTTCGTCTAATTTTTCTTCGGTGAGAACCGTACGCCTTCGCGTGTGTTTCTTATTTTGTACTGAACCAGTGGTCTCAAATTTAGTCACAAGATCGTGGATTGTCGATCTGGAAGGAGGTAATTGTCCAGGGAAGTTCCGAATAAATTCCTCGCGAACGCGACGAGCTGATTCGTATTTATAATAACATTTACACACATAAATGCGCTGCTCTAATGTCAGCTGACGTCTCATCTTGTCAAACGATAGTAAACTGACTATTTCAAGGACGAGCGGCTGGCTGAGTGAAATGCGGACGAGGAGAGAGCGCTGCCTGACGGGTGAAACCCCGTGACGCCGGTCCGGGTTTATATTGGAAGCCCATTATTATGCCATGTGTTTTGTGCTGATATTAACTGCTGGTACAGGAAGGAGCAGCTAGAAAACATCGACGATCATGTTACTATGCGTGGCTGTATGTCGAATTCCTCCTTCATATCATTAACTCCTGTTTCGTTCTCCACTGTACGATCACATATTGCACTCAATGTACTCGTATATGACCCAATATTATAAATATATTTATTATATTTATCACAAGGAAAACATTCTTAAAGTCTACGCACTTAGATTACTTCCATTCACTAGTTTCATTTATTTTAGTTACTGAATTATTTTGATAAGATATTGAGATACGTTTTGAGAACGGAGAAAGGAAATGAAAACGCAGGAAAGTTGTATTGTGCTATAGAGAAATCTGAACTTTGTTTTGTGGCTGCAGCTGTAGTGACATATCGACAGAAGAGTATCGGTGAAACAAAACGAATCTAGAAAAGCAATCAAGTATTGGAGTGGGCCATGTCGTTTGTTGTGTGGTCAATAGCAGACTGTGGCCATCATCTGATAATGTACCTGCTCATGTCCGCAGTACAATTCCCAATCTTATCAAAGATATACAGGCTTTATTGACCATTCTAAACAAATACAACAGATTAGATTGACATCACAAAACATCTCTATCACTTCTGATGGGATTTTCTATATTAAAATCAATAGTTTTGAATTCATATCAAATCTCGTATGAACAAGGAAAAGTTGTAAATATGAAAAAAATATAATTTTTGAATGAAATAGGTATTATTAATTCAGTTTTCAGGGGCACGCCGTAGCGTAGTGGTTAAGGCACTGAGCTACAAGCCGGAGGGTCGAGGGTTCAAGTCCCGTTGGGGTCAGAATTTTTAAACTGACCCAAACCCCCTGGCGGCACTGTGGCCCCTGGGGTCGACTCAGCCTCTAACAAAAATGAGTACCGGACGCTTGTTCTGGGGTAATGGCGGTCGTCACGCAGGGCTGACAACCCGGCTGACATAAAGTGCCGATTGTCTAGAAAAAGTGGCAGCCTTAACCTCCTACTACCCCAAGGGCCTCCGGGCCTGTTGTGGGATCACTTAACTTTTTACTGGCTAAGAAAAAGCTGCCTGAAGATTTCTCTAGAAGGAATGGTCAACGGAAAGAAAGTTAGAGGCAGAAAAAGACATCAGATCATAGACAATATTAAAATAAATGGTTTGTATGCAGATACAAAAAGGAAAGCTGAGTTAAGGAAAGAGTGGAGAATGTTGAGTTTGCAGTGAACGACCTGCTCTTGAGCTGAGCACTATGAATGAATGAATATAATACACTATGTTGCAATTTTAACTTTTAGTACATAGATATCGTACCCCTAATGATAACCTGAAAAAAAATCGTTCAGAATTCGCTGATAATTAAAATAGAATAATAGCTGAAAGAGTTCAGGTTTAGGTATTGAAACGTGAAACTAAATAGGTTGATGAAGTTGGAATGGAGGTCTAAAACAAGTGTGCAAACTGTATCGCACATAATATAATGATTACGTTGTTTTGTATTTGCCTAATGAAACATGTACTGGTGGAGCAAATTTAATTGGGTTTTTGTTTTGGATAAAAACTTTGTGATGCAGATTAATTGGTTGTTGTTATTAACAAGTAGATGACCTTGACCCCGAGACAGCTGATGAAATATTTGACGCATCATAGAGTGGGAGAACACACACTTCATTACCTTCCCAAAGTATCGATTTGTTAATTCTCCCAGCAAAATGCTCCAATGAGAAAATGGACGCCCACTTTCTACCTCATTTTATCTTGTGAACGCTTCATTTCACATTCTAAAACGTTACCTGCTTTACAACCTGCACTGCTAAATAAAATTAATCAAAGAAGGGAATTTTACTCCATTTTATTACAATTATTATTATAATTATTAATATTATTGCTGGTTATTATTCTTATTAAAATTATTATTAATATTGTCATTATTATTATTACTACAATTGATACTATTATTGCAATTATTATTAGTATTATTATTATTATTTATTATTATTATTTATTATTATTGTTTATTATTATTATTATTATTATTATTATTATTATTATTATTATTATTATTATTATTATTATTATTATTATTATTATTATTATTGTTGTCCACCGCTGTGGTCTCGAGGTAGCGTGCTGCCTTTTCATGCCCGGGTTCGATTTCCGGTCGGGACTGGCTCCTGGATGAGGTTTTTTCGGGGTTTTTCATCACCTGTAAGACAACAGGAAGCTTAGGGTCCAAACGGTCCCCGAAAATCATCCGGCTATCGTTATCATCATCCGGATGATAATAATAATGATCATCCTTCACCGGTGTGAAAAACAACGGGAAGCTACCTATAATTCCCTAGTAAAGCTGTAAAGCATAGCATGAAAATGCTGTGACTGCAGTGAAATACCTCCCCTCGGGTAGAATTGTAGATAGATAGATAGATTATTATTGTTATTATTATTTTTATTTTTGATATTATTATTATTAATTATTATAATTTATATTATTAATACTATTATTATTATTATTATTATTATTATTATTATTATTATTATTATTATTATTATTATTATTATTATTATTATTATTATTATTATTATATACGGAAAGTGTGCATTTTAAATAACTTTGATTAAAATTGAACACATGACTCGAGTTTATCAAAGGACACAAAATTACGAAAGTTAGAATTTCAAATATTTTTCCTAATATTACAGGAAGATGGAAATCATAATACATAGACGGATATTTCAAGGAAGACTAGCTATACTATTCAACTGTTTGTGTGTGAAACAAGATAAAAGACAGTCAAAAGTCTTACTTCTCAATATACTATTCAACTGTTTGTGTGTGAAACAAGATAAAAGACAGTCAAAAGTCTTACTTCTCAATATACCATTCAACTGTTTGTGTGTGAAACAAGATAAAAGACAGTCTAAAGTCTTACTTCTCAATATACTATTCAACTGTTTGTGTGTGAAACAAGATAAAAGACAGTCAAAAGTCTTACTTCTCAATATACTATTCAACTGTTTGTGTGTGAAACAAGATAAAAGACAGTCAAAAGTCTTACTTCTCAATATACTATTCAACTGTTTGTGTGTGAAACAAGATAAAAGACAGTCAAAAGTCTTACTTCTCAATATACTATTCAACTGTTTGCGTGTGAAACAAGATAAAAGACAGTCAAAAGTCTTACTTCTCAATATACTATTCAACTGTTTGTGTGTGAAACAAGATAAAAGACAGTCAAAAGTCTTACTTCTCATTATACTATTCAACTGTTTGTGTGTGAAACAAGATAAAAGACAGTCAAAAGTCTTACTTCTCATTATACTATTCAACTGTTTGTGTGTGAAACAAGATAAAAGACAGTCAAAAGTCTTACTTCTCAATATACTATTCAACTGTTTGTATGTGAAACAAGATAAAAGACAGTCAAAAGTCTTACTTCTCAATATACTATTCAACTGTTTGCGTGTGAAACAAGATAAAAGACAGTCAAAAGTCTTACTTCTCAATATACTATTCAACTGTTTGTGTGTGAAACAAGATAAAAGACAGTCAAAAGTCTTACTTCTCAATATACTATTCAACTGTTTGTGTGTGAAACAAGATAAAAGACAGTCAAAAGTCTTACTTCTCAATATACTATTCAACTGTTTGTGTGTGAAACAAGATAAAAGACAGTCAAAAGTCTTACTTCTCAATATACTATTCAACTGTTTGTGTGTGAAACAAGATAAAAGACAGTCAAAAGTCTTACTTCTCAATATACTATTCAACTGTTTGTGTGTGAAACAAGATAAAAGACAGTCAAAAGTCTTACTTCTCAATATACTATTCAACTGTTTGTGTGTGAAACAAGATAAAAGACAGTCAAAAGTCTTACTTCTCAATATACTATTCAACTGTTTGTGTGTGAAACAAGATAAAAGACAGTCAAAAGTCTTACTTCTCAATATACTATTCAACTGTTTGTGTGTGAAACAAGATAAAAGACAGTCAAAAGTCTTACTTCTCAATATACTATTCAACTGTTTGTGTGTGAAACAAGATAAAAGACAGTCAAAAGTCTTACTTCTCAATATACTATTCAACTGTTTGTGTGTGAAACAAGATAAAAGACAGTCAAAAGTCTTACTTCTCAATATACTATTCAACTGTTTGTGTGTGAAACAAGATAAAAGACAGTCAAAAGTCTTACTTCTCAATATACTATTCAACTGTTTGTGTGTGAAACAAGATAAAAGACAGTCAAAAGTCTTACTTCTCAATATACTATTCAACTGTTTGTGTGTGAAACAAGATAAAAGACAGTCAAAAGTCTTACTTCTCAATATACTATTCAACTGTTTGTGTGTGAAACAAGATAAAAGACAGTCAAAAGTCTTACTTCTCAATATACTATTCAACTGTTTGTGTGTGAAACAAGATAAAAGACAGTCAAAAGTCTTACTTCTCAATATACTATTCAACTGTTTGCGTGTGAAACAAGATAAATGACAGTCAAAAGTCTTACTTCTCAATATACTATTCAACTGTTTGTGTGTGAAACAAGATAAAAGACAGTCAAAAGTCTTACTTCTCAATATACTATTCAACTGTTTGTGTGTGAAACAAGATAAAAGACAGTCAAAAGTCTTACTTCTCAATATACTATTCAACTGTTTGTATGTGAAACAAGATAAAAGACAGTCAAAAGTCTTACTTCTCAATATACTATTCAACTGTTTGTGTGTGAAACAAGATAAAAGACAGTCAAAAGTCTTACTTCTCAATATACTATTCAACTGTTTGTGTGTGAAACAAGATAAAAGACAGTCAAAAGTCTTACTTCTCAATATACTATTCAACTGTTTGTGTGTGAAACAAGATAAAAGACAGTCAAAGTCTTACTTCTCAATATACTATTCAACTGTTTGTGTGTGAAACAAGATAAAAGACAGTCAAAAGTCTTACTTCTCAATATACTATTCAACTGTTTGGTGTGAAACAAGATAAAAGACAGTCAAAAGTCTTACTTCTCAATATACTATTCAACTGTTTGTGTGTGAAACAAGATAAAAGACAGTCAAAAGTCTTACTTCTCAATATACTATTCAACTGTTTGTGTGTGAAACAAGATAAAAGACAGTCAAAAGTCTTACTTCTCAATATACTATGCAACTGTTTGTGTGTGAAACAAGATAAAAGACAGTCAAAAGTCTTACTTCTCAATATACTATTCAACTGTTTGTATGTGAAACAAGATAAAAGACAGTCAAAAGTCTTACTTCTCAATATACTTTCAACTGTTTTTGTGTGAAACAAGATAAAAGACAGTCAAAAGTCTTACTTCTCAATATACTATTCAACTGTTTGTGTGTGAAACAAGATAAAGACAGTCAAAAGTCTTACTTCTCAATATACTATTCAACTGTTTGTGTGTGAAACAAGATAAAAGACAGTCAAAAGTCTTACTTCTCAATATACTATTCAACTGTTTGTGTGTGAAACAAGATAAAAGACAGTCAAAATTCTTACTTCTCAATATACTATTCAACTGTTTGTGTGTGAAACAAGATAAAAGACAGTCAAAAGTCTTACTTCTCAATATACTATGCAACTGTTTGTGTGTGAAACAAGATAAAAGACAGTCAAAAGTCTTACTTCTCAATATACTATTCAACTGTTTGTGTGTGAAACAAGATAAAAGACAGTCAAAAGTCTTACTTCTCAATATACTATTCAACTGTTTTTGTGTGAAACAAGATAAAAGACAGTCAAAAGTCTTACTTCTCAAAATATTATTCAACTGTTTGTGTGTGAAACAAGATAAAAGACAGTCAAAAGTCTTACTTCTCAATATACTATTCAACTGTTTGTGTGTGAAACAAGATAAAAGACAGTCAAAAGTCTTACTTCTCAATATACTATTCAACTGTTTGTATGTGAAACAAGATAAAAGACAGTCAAAAGTCTTACTTCTCAATATACTATTCAACTGTTTTTGTGTGAAACAAGATAAAAGACAGTCAAAAGTCTTACTTCTCAAAATACTATTCAACTGTTTGTGTGTGAAACAAGATAAAGACAGTCAAAGTCTTACTTCTCAATATACTATTCAACTGTTTTTGTGTGAAACAAGATAAAAGACAGTCAAAAGTCTTACTTCTCAATATACTATTCAACTGTTTGTGTGTGAAACAAGATAAAAGACAGTCAAAAGTCTTACTTCTAATATACTATTCAACTGTTTGTGTGTGAAACAAGATAAAAGACAGTCAAAAGTCTTACTTCTCAAAATACTATTCAACTGTTTGTGTGTGAAACAAGATAAAAGACAGTCAAAAGTCTTACTTCTCAATATACTATTCAACTGTTTTTGTGTGAAACAAGATAAAAGACAGTCAAAAGTCTTACTTCTCAATATACTATTCAACTGTTTGTGTGTGAAACAAGATAAAAGACAGTCAAAAGTCTTACTTCTCAATATACTATTCACATGTTTGTGTGTGAAACAAGATAAAAGACAGTCAAAAGTCTTACTTCTCAATATACTATGCAACTGTTTGTGTGTGAAACAAGATAAAAGACAGTCAAAAGTCTTACTTCTCAATATACTATTCAACTGTTTTTGTGTGAAACAAGATAAAAGACAGTCAAAAGTCTTACTTCTCAAAATACTATTCAACTGTTTGTGTGTGAAACAAGATAAAAGACAGTCAAAAGTCTTACTTCTCAATATACTATTCAACTGTTTTTGTGTGAAACAAGATAAAAGACAGTCAAAAGTCTTACTTCTCAATATACTATTCAACTGTTTGTGTGTGAAACAAGATAAAAGACAGTCAAAAGTCTTACTTCTCAAAATACTATTCAACTGTTTGTGTGTGAAACAATAAAAGACAGTCAAAAGTCTTACTTCTCAAAATACTATTCAACTGTTTGTGTGTGAAACAAGATAAAAGACAGTCAAAAGTCTTACTTCTCAATATACTATTCAACTGTTTTTGTGTGAAACAAGATAAAAGACAGTCAAAAGTCTTACTTCTCAAAATACTATTCAACTGTTTGTGTGTGAAACAAGATAAAAGACAGTCAAAAGTCTTACTTCTCAATATACTATTCAACTGTTTGTGTGTGAAACAAGATAAAAGACAGTCAAAAGTCTTACTTCTCAATATACTATTCAACTGTTTGTATGTGAAACAAGATAAAAGACAGTCAAAAGTCTTACTTCTCAATATACTATTCAACTGTTTTTGTGTGAAACAAGATAAAAGACAGTCAAAAGTCTTACTTCTCAAAATACTATTCAACTGTTTGTGTGTGAAACAAGATAAAAGACAGTCAAAAGTCTTACTTCTCAATATACTATTCAACTGTTTTTGTGTGAAACAAGATAAAAGACAGTCAAAAGTCTTACTTCTCAATATACTATTCAACTGTTTGTATGTGAAACAAGATAAAAGACAGTCAAAAGTCTTACTTCTCAATATACTATTCAACTGTTTTTGTGTGAAACAAGATAAAAGACAGTCAAAAGTCTTACTTCTCAAAATACTATTCAACTGTTTGTGTGTGAAACAAGATAAAAGACAGTCAAAAGTCTTACTTCTCAATATACTATTCAACTGTTTTTGTGTGAAACAAGATAAAAGACAGTCAAAAGTCTTACTTCTCAATATACTATTCAACTGTTTGTATGTGAAACAAGATAAAAGACAGTCAAAAGTCTTACTTCTCAATATACTATTCAACTGTTTGTGTGTGGAACCAAAACAAAAGACAGAAGTCTTAACTTCTAATTATACTATATTGCAATCCTACCTTTTAGTACATAAAAATCCTGACTCTAATGAAAAGGATTCTTGGCCTTAATTCAACCAGGCAAAATAAATAAATAAAGTAACATGATGTTGAGTTAATGCAGACCAGGAACATGAACATGTATCTGGACTTTATGGTCATCCAATTTAAGTACAGTAAAACAATCAGTTTACATATTCCGCCCAATCAGAGTTTTTTCCCTGGATTTCTTCAGTCGCCAATATAAATGTCTGCTTATAATTTAATTATCAAGATCATGGAATTCATGATAAAAAGGTTGAAAAACACATATGAATCATGGGGTCTCACAGTAAATTTACAAAAAACAGAATATCTGGCAATAAATAGCAATGAAAGAGAAAATTTAATATTGGAAGAAGGAATCAAAATAAAGCAAGTGAAACAAACTAAATGTTTGGGAATAATTATGGATAACATTGAAGGTATAGGCAAAGAGAACATAAAACATAGAATTGAATTGAGTAGCAAAATAATATCATCTTTAAATGCCATATGGTGGGATAAGCATATTAGGAAAGACACAAAAAAAATATATTGGTAAACCATTGGTGGAATCTGTTGCAATGTATGGAAGTGAGGTATGGACATCAATAAGTACTACAAGAATAGACTAATAGCTCTAGAAATGGATTATTTACACAGAAGTGCCAGAAAGTCTAAATTAGAACATGTCACAAATAAGGAAATTAGAAACATAATGGAAACAGATTAAAGCATAATTGAAAGAATTGAGGAGAAGGAATTAAAGTGGTTAGGACATGTCTTAAGAATGGAAGATGAGCGATGGCCGAAGCAACTATATGAATGACATCCGAACAGAAAGAAGAAAAGAAAGGAGACCAAAGTTAACATGGAAGGAAAACGTGAAGACATTAATGCAAGCTAGGGGGCTAAGCATCGAAGATGCCCAAGACCGTAGGCTTTGGAGGTTTGGCACGGGAAGACGGCAGCAGCTGTAAAAACCCGAAGATACATAGATAGATAATATCATTTTTAACCATAATTATCTCTTTACCCAACTCCAAGGAGCGACTTAGGAATGAATTATCCTAGGTCTTACATCCACATTATCTACTTCCGATACGGAAGATCATTATCATCCTAAGGCGGGATAACTTCAAAGGTGAATGTTTTGGCCTTCTCAACAATCCTCCTCCATGCCAATCTGCCTCTTACCATATTCAAATTAGTCACTTTCATTTTCTTTAGATCGTTCATTGTGTCATCCTCCCATCCGATCTTCGGTCTTCCTACAGCTCTGCCTCCTATAGGTTTCCATTTGTAGTGCTTCTTGACCAGTCTCTGATCATCCATTCTTATCAAATGTCCAAGACAACTAATTCTGAGAGATCTTATATGGTTTACTATATTATGATTTTTTATTAATTTGTTATTTCGTTATTTGTTTCGATTCTCCAACAGTTATCAGTTCGTCTATTTGGTCCAAATATTCTTCTTAAAATTTTCCTTTCAAAAGTTAGTAATTTCTGTTTTATTGTTTCTTTTATGACCCAAGTTTCATATAGCCCAAATAGGGATGACGTATAATAAGCATGTCGGGTTCCACAGTCGTTTCTACTGGATTTACCAACCTGGAGCCGCTACCGCAGATACTCAAATTCCTCAGGACTTTGAGTGGCCACAGGTCCCATACTGGCCGAAATTCATACAGAAAATGTCTTTCCCACCATGGAGTTTCGAACCAACGCATGTCCCAAAGCTCTGAGCCAAGACATAATGCCTTAAATCACTCGGTTACGGCGCAGCACTCTCACCAATTCTTAGTATTTTTAAAACCACTTAGAAATATTGGATCGACTTGAAATTTTGTATACTTATAAAGGACCCGTGACAATACAATAATTCCATATTTTGTTTCTAAAATCCTGGCCAGAATCATCCGAAAATCAAACAAATGAAAACTGGTATAATAGGTTGCGGACTTGTCGAGTTTTTAGTCAATCGTTGTAAGAACTCAGTTGGTAGAGCAGTGAACTCTTAGTGATATATAATTTCAGTAATCCATACGTCGCTGGTTCAAATCCGTCTGGGAGGGTTTTTTGATAGAAGAGTATTACTTTTAGCTCATACTACAATAGTATCGAATTTAAAGATATTTACATTTTTATCTTATTTTGTAAAATATTAAAACTAAAAAATAAAAAATAAATAATAGTTTTAAAAAAACTAAAAGAACACGCTTTATTAGAAAACTAAAAAATGAAAAATAATTTTAATTTCCAATAAGCTTGGTATTAAATAAAGTGGTCAACAAAAAAATCATCTCCAACACATATAGAATAAAATTAGAGTTATCATCAAAAATAAAATAATTTTACCATCAAAATCGTGGGGTGCTTTTTATGATTTTTACATTTTCTTCTTAGAGAGCTTACGTTTACCAATATCTGTTTATTATCAAATATATTAATTGATATAGAGCACCCCACTCTTTTGATGGTAAAATTATTTTCTTTTTGATGATAACTCTAATTTTATTCTATATGTGTTGGAGATGATTTTTTTGGTGACCACTTTATTTTATACCAAGCTTATTGGAAATTAAAATTATTTTTCACTTTTTAGTTTTCTAATAAAGCGTGTTCTTTTAGTTTTTTAAAACTATTATTTATTTTAAAAATTAAATCAGTAGCCATCATCATCTTCCATACAAGTGATGGCCTCTCACGATCTCAAAGGTGGAATTTGAATTCTCTTCTTCGAACGGCTCAAATGATTCTTTTCATGTGTAACGTAATGGGATTCCGTTCTTGGACATATGTTGTGAGTTTACCATACTATGTTGTGACCAGCCTCGTGGGCTAGTGGTCAGCGTTTGTGACTATTTTTATGAGGTACCGGGTTCGATACCCGGTCAAACAGAGGAATGTTTCCTTAATCCTTAAATTGGCATTACACAAATTTCTTCTTTTAGTTATTTGAATATGGCGGACCGCAGTGAAAACGGAATCTTGTATAATTGTTATTGTTAGGTATATTGTATAATTAGACAAATATTTAACTGGTTTATTTTTGTTCGTTTTCTTCTGATTTATTTAAAATATTAAATTAATTAAATCGACTGATATATCCAAAAGGATACATTACGAATTTAAGGGTTAAAAGGAATTATTCCTGTGATTTTCCATGATCTAGAATTTAGGTTAAGATCTCTCCTGGCGCTTCATTATTATTTATCTTTCACCCATCACATTATCGGGGTAACGTAACTTCGCCTTCCAGGTGCCCCAACCAAAGAAATGGATTACAATTCTGCCAATGCTAGGGGAGAAAGCCAGAAATGTCATAAAAGACAATCTGGTAGCATTAGACAAAAAAAATGGTGATAATTGTTCATAAAGTCAGTAGTATTATAAAAATAACAACAGAAAATCGCTGTTAGCAGTAGAAATGGATTGTTGGAGGTGATCGACAAGAATTTCAAGAAGGCATAAGGTCAGAAACAGCACAATAAGGGAAATTATGCAAGTTAAAAAAAATATTAGATAAAATAGAAGAAAAACGTTTGAAATGGTAAGAATACCTCATAAGAATGGAAGAAGAGAGAATACCAAAAGAAGATCATTAATTGGAAAGCAAATGAAAGAGAGTCCACCGTTGTGGTCTCGAGGTAGCGTGCTGCTTTGTCATGCAGCGGGCCCGTGTTCGATCCCCGGTCGGGGCAGTTTTTCTGGGCGAGGTTTTTTTATCGGGGTTTTTACTCACCTGTAAGACAAATATTAGGAAAACGTTAAGGCACAAACGGTCCCCGAAATCATATGAGCATCATTATCATCCTTATCACTATCATCATCATCATCATCATCCTTCACCGGTGTGGAAAGCAACGGGAAGCTACCACACCTACAATTCCCTAGTAAAGCTGCAAGTATAGCATGAAATGTTACTATTGTAGTGAAGGACCTGCCTTCGGGCAGAATCACTATGGATGGATGGAATGAAAGAAGTGGAAGAGGCAGACCTAGAGAACGTTGGATAGATGGAGTGAGGAGAAGAATGGAAGTTAGAGATTTGAGGGAAAAAGATGTTTTACACAGACACCTCTGGCGACAAATCACTTTGAGTTGAAAGGGAAACACTGTATTGTGGAATATTCCTAAAAAAAAAATTCGCAGCCTACAACTAAACTTTCTAGAATCGAATAGAAAAAATCCATAAATTAAATCAAATTAAAAATGTTCTAATTAACCATTAGTCAATGAAGCGGAAAACGTTTTCATAAAGTTTTACGGATTTTCAGAAAAACGTGAAATTGTTGAAACGATTAATAACTTTAGTTGCTTGCATTAGTGTTTAGATAATCGTTATAAGATTTTTTCAAAATAAAACAGCTGATAGCTTAGCTTTATAAAAATGTTTTTTATCGAAAATATGCCCTTTAAGGAACTTGAAAATACTTGAACGAATACAAATGTGCGAAAATGAGAGAGAGGGCGTAGGTCTGATATTAAACGCAATCTTTTCTTCCCACTCTAGAGGAGGATGAGGGAGCATCTGGTGTCTGAATCACACATTGGGATTAGCTCGACCAGTCTCCAGATGGGAAAGAGAATTCGCACAGATAAGAAACTAACCTCATCCCAGAAACGTCTTCACTTGCCAGATGTCTAGTGGCCTTCACCTCACAGACCTTCCAAATACCCAGAGACCAATTCGCAGCAGCATATATTTTCATCTAAAGTTGTAGCAGAAACTACCGATTGTTTTCCTCACTTACACTATTGAAAAACCGGATGTACATGTTCTCGCGGATATCAGCTCTCCATAGGTCCCTATCCTGAGATAATATTTTCCAGTAATTCCCTGTAGGATAAGGTTGCCTAATTCCGTGATAGTTTCTTACATTTTTGTGAAAATATAACATTTTTGACTATTTAACTCGTGCCCCAAGTGGGAGTCAATGACCAATCACGTTTCAATGATTTATGTTTTACAACCAATCAGAGTCGTGTTTCACGAAATATTTATCAGTGTTAAATTTACCATATTAAAGAAAGCTCCTCCTTTTTTAATATTCTGAACAGGTCTGACCATTATTTTGCAGTGACTGAGCCTGTAAGAAATACGGCTACCAGATTGTATGTATAGTGCATAGATGTCAACACATAGCGCTTGCAGGAATTAATATAAAAACATTTGTAGCAATTTATTATACCACCAAAAAAAGAAACCACTGTTTGCACTTTCTTAAAAGTATTTTTTCCCAGGTAACAATCCAGAAAAATATAATTGTCATATTTACATCATACGACATCAGAAATGAATTAATATACAGTTTGATGTGTTTCATTTTTTCTCCACTAGAGAGCATTCTTACAATATTGCGTTCCTTTGGCAATAAATAGTATGATCTGGTTGCAGTGATAAACAAAAGAAGCAGATGAAGCGTACCTATCGTTTCTCATTTGTTTTCAAACATCGCCGTTTACATTAAATATATAAATATTTTAAAATAACTGTATTTAAATAATGATTTGTGAGTAAACAGCTTAATTTTATTTGTTAAATAGTCCTAACAAATGCCACTCTTGATTTCCAAATTATCTAGATAAATTCACTCCTCACTTCGTGAGTCGTGAATTTATCGATAATTTGGAAATCACTCGTGGCATTACTTATGATAATCCATCCATCCAGAGTAATTCTGCCCGAGGGCAGGTCTTTCACTGCCAATCATAGCATTTTCATTCTATGCTTTGCATTTTTACTAGGAAACTGTAGGTGTGGTAGCTTCCACACGAGTGAAGAATGATGATGATAATGATAAGGATGGCTGGATGATTTTCAGGGACTGTTGGGCCCTAAGCTTGCTGACATTTATCTTTATTTTCTTATGAAAATTAACGACGTTATTAAAGTAAAGTGCTCCCACAACAGACCCGGAGGCCCTTGGGGTAGTAGGAGGTTAAGGCTCCCACTTTTTCTAGACAATCGGCTCTTTATGTCAGCCGGGTTGTCAGCCCTGCGTGATGGCCGCCTTTACCCCCAGAACAAGCGTCTGGTACTCATTTCCGTTAGAGGCTGAGTCGACCCCAGGGCCATAGTGCCGCCAGAGGGTTTGGGTCAGTTTAAAAATCCTGACCCCAACGGGACTTGAACCCTCGACCCTCCGGCTTGTAGCTCAGGGCCTTAACCAATACGCCACGGCGTGAAATAGTAATAAATAAAAATAAATAAAAAATCTACGAACGTTGGCCCACGTCGTCGGAAAAAGAGCATCTTACCGGATGCTCCACTGAAGCGAACGATACGAATGATGCATGAAGAGAGACTTACACCGTCCGCTTTATACTCAAACGAATCAGAACATGTAACAACGTACTGGTGTGAATCGCTCTTCAAAACTCTTAACTTTTCATCATCAAGAGTTGCGCCATCATTTTTTTCAAAGACTATACATGTTCTCGCGGATATCAGCTCTCTATACACCTCTATCCTGAGATCCATCCATCCATAGTAATTCTGCCCGAAGGCAGGTCCTTCACTGCAGTCATAGCATTTTCATGCTATGCTTGCAGCTTTACTATGGAATTGTGTAGGTGTGGTAGCTTCCCGTTGCTTTCCACACCGGTGAAGGATGATGATGATGATGATGATGATGGTGATGATAATGATAAGGATGACGGCCATATGATTTCGGGGACCGTTTGGGCCTTAAAGTTTTCCTGACATTTGTCTTACAGGTGAGGAAAAACCCCGATAAAAACCTCACCCAGAAAAACTGCCCCGACCGGGGATCGAACCCGGGCCCGCTGCGTGACAAGGCAGCACGCTACCTCGAGACCACAGTATCCTGAGATAATTTCCAGTTATTCCCTGTAGGGCAAGATGCCTAATTCCGTGATAGTTTTTTTAAACATTTTTTTGTGAAAATATAACATTTTTGATCATCCATACATTCTGCCCTAGGGAAGGCCTTTCACTGCAATCATAGCAGTTTCATGCTCTGCTTTGCAGCTTTACTAAGGAATTATAGGTGTGGTAGCTTCCCGTGCTTTCCACACCGGCGAAGGATGATGATGATAATGATAAGGATAATGATGATGGTGATGGCCGGATGATTTTCGGGGACCGTTGGGTCCTACGTTTCCTGACATTTGTCTTACAGGTGAGGAAAATCCCCGAAGAAACCTCACCCACGAATCTTGTCCCAACCGGGGATTGAACCCAGGCCCACTGCGTGACATGGCAACATGCTACGTCGAGACCACAGCGGTGAACTTTTTGATAATGGTGACAACATACTAATACAATAATATAGTATTAATCTTCCACGAGCTAATTTGTCGAATTCACTCCAAACTGATGAAGAGATGTCCCCAAATGCCTCATTCTTTTCTCCAAGACAAGGATTTCTAAATATGTGATATGGTTCCTAAACTCGTGTTAGTGGTACCCTAATTCCGTGTTATTAAAACAGAAGCTTATAAATTAACCCTTAAATTGGCAAAACACTGACTGACTGACTGTTTTGTGGCAATGACTAGCATTGCCCAGTGTGCCGCTTTTTGGGAACCAGTTGAGGTCCCTTGGCGGCCAAACACCATTGTGTTTATTCAGTAGGGGTTTTGTTTCCTTAGCCTTGCTGTCTCGCTGCTTATGTGTTCATTACCGTAGCAGGTATGGATGATATGAAACATGAGTTCACTAGATTTGTCAGGAACACAAACCTTTCCATAGGTGTCGACAGACCACTCAGCAGAGGCTGAATGTTATGGAAAAGTTGTCCCTGATCCGTCATTGGTATAGCAGCCACAGACCCTGGCTGACATGGGACAGTGCCTGTAGTAGGTTTAACTGTGATGCCAGAATTTACCATAGAACTATATGAGACTGTAGGATTAACAGATTTTGATGTGAAAGTTCGAGGTTGGGACGCCGGGGTTGTTGGACTTTGGTTTGGTTTTCTTTTTTCATAAATTTCTTTTGCTTTCTTATAGGCTTCACAACCCCGGTAGGAAGCGGGATGTCCCTCTTCCCCACAGTTTGCGCACTTCAGCAGGCTCTTGTCCGTGAGTGCCGCGGTTCTCACCGGACACTCACGATGACTATGAGTACCAGCGCAAATTACGCAAGATGGGGTTAAGGAACACCCCATGAAAGTATGGTTAAACTTCTGGCATCTGAAGCACTGCTTCATGCCAGCTCTAGGTCTGTATGGTTCCCACAAATTTCTTCTGTTAGTTATTTGAATGTGGCGGACCGCAGTGAAAACGGAATCTTGTGCAACTGTTATTATTAGGTATATTGTATAATAAGACACACATGTAAGTGGTTTCTTTTTGTTCATTTTGTCCTAATTTATTTAAAATATTAAATTAATTAAATGAACTGATGTATCCAAAAGGATACATTACGAATTTTAGGGTTAAAAACAAAAGTGAATTCGCTGTTTATTAAAATTGATAATCCATATTAGAATCTCTATGAGGACAAATACAACAACTGCATAAGTGATGTCAAACGACATTTAATATTTAGGCCTATTTTCCTCTAAAACTAAACTTATTTAACATTAAATGATATTAACGACACATATGGTGATAAAATGACTGCAAATAAATATTCGAGTCCTACTTTCTAGCAAAATATTATCCTCTACAAACAGTGGCACCAAATAATAATAATAATAATAATAATAATAATAATAATAATAATAATAATAATAATAATAATAATAATAATAATAAATAGGCTTACAAAACAGATAATGGAATTCTACGAAAACAGAAGTAAAGCTCCAGTGGATACTATGAAGTGGATTGATGAAGTCAAAAAGGAATTGAAATTGGCATGAATTACTAAAGAAGATATCCCAAACAGAGATATATTTAGAATTAAGGTGAATAAGTGGCAAGTTGACCAAGAGGACAAACCGAAGACAAAAACCGGAACAACTTGGACAGATGATAGAAAACTAGCTCATAGCAAAAGAATGAAAGATATTTGGGCTCAAAGGTAAACGCCTCTAAGTACTTTGCGTAGTCCTACATGGGCTCATCCGCAATCAAATAAAAAAATTATAATATTTTAGAGAAGTAATGAAAATTGAAAATACAGAATACTCTAAGGAAGACAGAATCAAGAACACAGAAATAAGACAGGAACTTGAAATATTTGCAATAACTGATAAAATAGGTACATTTGGCAAAAATGGAAGCAACACATAGACAGAATGAATGAAGATAGATATCCAAAACAAATAACAAAATACAAACCTAAAGGCACCCGAGATGTGGGAAGACCTAGAGAGAGATGGGCTGAAGTCGGAACGGGTCAACAGACCTAATCCATGAATGCAGATGATGATGATGATTGACAGAAAACTCAATAATTTAACAAACAATGAAGATATCATCATCATCATAGTACATTCACGAATTTAGGCCATTTGTTGACCTGTTTCGGCCTCAAGAGAAACACCATCCAGAAGTCTTTTGATTGGACGTCCTGGTCTTCTTCTTCCTGCAGGTTGATATTTTAACATTAGTTTGGGTATTCAGTGATCTTCCATTCGATGAACATGTTGTATCCATCTTGACTTATAATCAGAAATTTTGTTTTCTAAAGATTCCATGTGTAATTCTTCTAAGATGTCTTCATTTTTTTTGTGATCTAGTAGTGTGTATCCTGCAGTCCTCCGAAGATATCTCATTTCAGCAGATCTAAGTCTCTGTATATCCTTCTGTTTCAACGTCCATACAATGAAGATATGATTTTAGGAAATCGGTTTCACACTATGCTTTGCAGCTTTACTAGTGAATTACAGGTGTAGTAGCTTCCCGTTGCTTTCCGCACTAGTAAACGATGGTGATGATAATGATAAAGATAATGATGATGGCCGGATGATTTTCGGGGACCGTTGGGCCCTAAGTCTCCTGACATTTGTCTTATAGGTGAGGAAAAACCCCGAAGAAACCTCACCCAGGAAGCTTGTCCCGTAAAACTTGTTTAAAGCAGATTCGTATGTTTGGGCACGCCGTAGCGTAGTGGTTAAGGCACTGCGCTACAGGCCGGAAAGGTCGAGAGTTCGAGTCTCGGTGTGGTCAGAATTTTTTTAACTGACCCAAAACCTTCTGGCGGTTCTATGGCCCTGGGGTCGACTTAGCCTCTAACGGAAATGAGTACCAGACGCTTGTTCTGGGGTAAAGGCTGACATCAAGTGCCGATTGTCCAGAATCAGTGGGAGCTTTAACCTCCTACTACCCCAAGGGCCTCCTCAGGCCTGTAGATTAGATTAGATTAGATTAGATTTATTTAGCCTGGTGGAGTTAAGGCCATGTGGCCTTCTCTTCCACTCACCAGGACAAACATATGTTACATAAGAATATAACAATCTTAATTAACTCTAATATTAAACACTAAGTAAAAATTTGATCAAAAGATAATATCTAATATACATATTACGATCTATAATACAACCAGTTAATATTAGTTAAAATTAAGACTAAAACTAATAATAAAATGTATACAAGCAAGGCATATTAAATTGTCCCTGTCTAGTGTATATAAAAAAACAGGAAAATAATGAGATATAGAAAACTAATTTTACGATTATACAATATTTAAAACAAAACAAATAAAAATATTTGTTATTCTTAATATTATTTACATAAATAATTAAATATATTAATATTGCTAAAAGAATACTATCAGTGAGGTGTATAAGTTAGTTTGTTATTAAATAATTCTTTAGTTTGTTTTTGAAGGATGTTATAGTTTGACAGTCTCTGACATAGGGCGGAAGGGAATTCCATGTTTTGGTAAGTGACACCGTAAAAGATAATGAATAATATACAGTGTGATGAGGCGGGATATAAAGGATAATGTGCTGATGGGATCGAGTGTCAAGATTATGTGTGTCGGATAGTCTGATGAAGCGGCGTGATAAATAATTAGGCGATGATGTGTGAAGTATTTTATAGATAAGGGATAGGTAATGGACAGTAGTGGGATCAAGAAAAATATAGGATGTTAACGAAGATATTGCGGCGATTATAAGAGTCTGTGAAAAGTTGAAGCTGTGAGTACTGTAGCTAGTGGATATAGTTTAACACTCAGAGCACACAGAACATAAGGCTTAGTAAGACAGAAGTACAGAAGCTGTTGGAAGCACTCAGAATCTCAATAGCTAATCTGCTGCGAGCAACCAGACAAGAAAAAGAAGAACAACGCGTTAATGTGCCCCATCACGTCCAGAATCCCCAAACAGGTCGCCCAGCTCCACGGTACCTGATAGAAAAAGTAAACAAAACAGCTTCCATTTGTAAGGAGTTTTAATTGATTTCAACCGAAGTGAATTAAATTTAACAACTTACATTCAAACTGCCAATACAACAGATTTACGAACCCCCAACAAATTCCTCTCAAATTCTTATGTTAAACATACTTTATTTTAACTTTATTTATTTATTTAATTGTATGTCATGTATACTTACTTACTTTCTTACTCACTGGCACTATCGAACCCGTAGGTTCATGGCCGCACGGACATAAGCTCTCCATACATCCCTATCCTGAACTAATGCTTTCAAATCATTCCCTGTATAATATATTTCCCTCAAATCATAGTTAATGTTGTTCTCCCACCTCATTCTTGGTCTACAACTGGGCGTTTTCCCTCTGGCTTTCCTACAAGAAGCTTTCATGCAAGTCTTTATTCCCCATACCTGCAACATGTCCTGCCCATCGCAGTCTACGAGACTTGACTTTTCTTATTATATCTGACTTCCTATAAAGACCATGTAGTTCATTGTTATGTAGTCTTCTCCATTCACCTGTCTGTTCATCTCTCTTTGGTCCAAAAATGTTCCTAAGAACTTTATTCTCAAATGCTCGTAATCTCCTTTCCTCCCTTAAAGTAAGGGACTACATAACAGTGAACTACATGGTATTTATAGGAAGCCAGATATAATAAGAACAGTTAAGTCTCATAGACTGCATTGGGCAGGACCTGTTGCACGTATGGGGAATGAAAGACGTGCATGGAAGCTTCTTGTACGAAAACCAGAGGGAAAACTCCCAGTTGGTAGACCAAGAATGAGGTGGGAGAATAACATTAACTATGATTTGAGAGAAGTAGATTATACAGGGAATTATTGGAAAACAATAGCTCTGGATAGGGTGTATGGAGAGCTTATGTTCGCGCAGTCATGAACCTACGGGTTCGACAGTACCAGTGAGTTAGTTAGTTAAGAGGGTATGGATCTCCGGGATCGATACTTGCAGTTAGAGAGTTAGTCAGTTCATCAGAATATTAAGTGTAATGTAGGAGTCTCTTAGCTAGTTGTTGTTCTGAGAGGTTGAAGTTTATTGAAGGTAGTCGGTTGCATTGATTAAATATACACAATGCTGGTGAGCTGTAAAAGAAGGCACAGATTTCCCTTTAGACTTGGCGTAAGTTTGCAACACCCTCCCCCCCCCCGAGTATGGCTTGACCTTTAATCCCCTTCTCTTTGAAAGCACACCTGTACTCACAGCTACTTCAAACTTGTTATTAAGAACCCACCTCCTTCTTCTCTCCTATCTTAAAGGTGGTTTCAAAAGTCCATTATTCTCTTACTGATCAGAGGTAAACAAATCTTATAGATAAACCTTAGATAATACAGTTCTCCATAAAGATTTTATTTATTAATCTATTTATGATGATTTTGAAGAAGATTTTCGGGCTGTAGGCCGTGGTCGTGAGGCTTGTAGTTCCCCGAGGTTTCGCCAGAGACTGCGTCTGACATCCTCAAGGGTTGTCTTGAGACTGGCAATTCTTGAGGTATGCTCGCTTCAGGTTCTCCAGGATACCGGTGTAATCACCTTGATCTCTTATTTAGGAAACGTTAAGTTCAATCAGTTATTTATACTTTTGTAGTAGGCCTAGGAGCATCTAACTTTCTAGGCCAGATAGAACTTTGGCATTTTATATTTCGTCCGTTCCTTTTCGTTGCATGCCCCTAGGCTATTAATAAGAGCATTTTCGCTCAGAGTCGCTTTTTGATATAAGTTTCTTGCCAATTTAGTCATCACTTCCTGAGGAAAGTTAATATTTAAATCTTGATGAATTTTGGTGATTCTCGTCCTGATTGGATAGTCTCCTACACTTCGTAAACACTTGTTCTGAAGAACCTGAAGCAAGTATATATTATCCTTTGTTAAGGTCAGCCATGCGGGACATGCATAAATAATTTGGCTGCGTATACAAGCCCTGTATACCAACGTACGTGATTGAGGTGTCAGAGAGTGGGCTCTCAACATGGGCTTGAGTTGTGAAAAAAGTTTATAAAAGTTATTTCGAATCTTCTCGACATGTTTAGCCCATGTGAGACGGTGATCTAGTATAACCCCGAGACACTGAACACTGTCAATTCTGTCCACTGTCTGTCCTATTTATACGTTCACCGCGATGTGATCGTAAGTTATATTTGCCTTCTGATTGGTCAGCAGTAGGGACTTCCATTTCTCCAATGATATTGCTGTTTGATGGTGTAGTCAACTAAAATGCACCAACTGCAATGAATCTCATGCTGCAAGCTACAGACAATGCCCTGTCTACAAGAAATACGCAAACTCAAGACTGCAACAAGCATCAAGACTGCAACAAGCATCAAGAACTTCACAACATACATCAGAGACTTCACACCATCTACCAGAGCCTGAAAAATCAAAAAACAACACTTCAACACCAAAATTAAGCACTCCTACTCCTACTCCTACTACTACAAATCCTTAAAACCTAGTTCACCAACTTCTGTCCCTTATATCCAAAATCCTCTTGAACTCCTAAAAACCACAGTAATGCTACTTACAAACCTAACTTCAAATCCTTAAATAAATCCTGCAAAACTACTTCAAGATCATCTTTAAGACCAAGAAGCTTAAGCATACGAAGATCACAACAACTTCTTCAAGAAAACTTCAAGAAACAGCTGGGAGAAGATAATTTTCTTTAGCTAAAAATTCAAATTGCAGAACACTTCAAGATAAGCACATCAAAGAATGGGTCAAGGCCTAAAAAGACCGGTACCATACACCACATCAAATAATCTCTAGTAGTCAACTGTAGTCGTAGAGGTTTGCATTGTGCGTTTTTAGTACCGGTATCCATACTTTGTTGACTGTTAATGATTCTTCTTTTCTATTGAAACTGTTTTTATGTTTAAATATTTCGATGGCTTCTCGTTGTAGACGGGTAAAATAGTGTGTACAACAAAGTGTGTATAACTCACACATAAACGACTGACAGTGGCTGTAGCAGTTGGAGTCTATATCGTCGTAAACAACAACGAGTAGCAGAAGCTCACCCTGCTGATGATGGAAGTTAACTTCCGAAAGGCCTCCAGTTTATATTTTATATACATAATTTTAACAAAGTTGAGGACGACGGCATCTGCCAACATGTACTGTTACAGTTAGGGGTAGCTGTATTAGGGCATAAAGGACCTTTGGACCATGGATTACTAGTGATCGGTAAGATCGTGTGATTTACCTACGGATTACGTTAGCCGAGCGGTATGGCTGATGACTTATAGAGGGTATTTGAGACAAATAAATAACTAATTAACTAACCATCTATATTTAACAATTATAAGAACAATTAATTACAAATAAATAAAAACAATTAATTACAAATAAATAAAATAGCCTAACTTATTCTAATACATATTCATGGGGGGAGGGAAAGAGAGAGAGGTCAACCCATATTACGTCATACTACTTGAATTTTATTTCTAACCCTTTCCATCTTGATTTCATTTTAAAAGCCCCTACTTTAACCTATTAAGAATAACATGTGCAGACTTACCACAGCCCTGCTGAGAACTACGACCCTCCCGTTCAGTCACTTTTCGCTTATATCACTCCCACTCTGAGGGCCTAACTGTAATCTCTCTCTCTCTTTCACCAAGAGTAAGTTCATAGGCACTAACGGTACATTTGTCCTGCTGTCTTTGAATGCGAAACCTTGACCTTCTCATCCTTAGGCTATATTTCGTTTTGGATGTTTCCAGCACCTTATCTGTAACTGTATATGATTTGATATAGACCTAACTGTGCTAGTCAAGTTAAATCTGATTACATATTCTGTCTAATATGAAACCTATAATATTACTAATATGAAACCTATAATATTACTATTTAAAATAATTAATAAAAATATCTAGTCCTAAATTATCCTATTTATAACATGTACATTTTAATTTTTAACTTTTATATTATAACAATATTATGTAATGAAATTAATAATTGCATTAGATTTTTCTTTTAAATACGAAAGACAAGTTTCCTTTTTCTTGATTTAATAACTTGCTCTGATATTTCATTGAGATTAAATACCATGGAAACTAAGCTTGAAGTAGTAGTGAGGGAACGGTGCTATCCAATTACACAAGGGAAAGAGAAAGAAAGGATGGAGCCCATAGAATAAGATAATTAAGAGAAGGGAAAGGGGAATACAATCATATTTTCATTTGTATTATATGGTGATGAAATGGGGAAAGCTTATAGAAACATTCATGGAGAATGAAAAGAGATTTTCAAAGTGGACTGAAGCACACTATTTTATTATTATGAATTATTCATACCTCTCACAACTTTTCGTTTCCCCCCCCCTTCATTTTCTCCCTGCTATTGTTGAGCCCAGTGGCTTCCAACAAAATGTAGGTGTAAAAAGAGAGGATCACTACAACACTCTGTTTCAAATCAACTGAAACAACTCTTGTGGACTAATGGATACCGGTCTCATTTCTGATTCCAACCCCCATTCGGATCGACAGATTTTTACACGCTTTATATTAGCTTGACCTGTATCTGTCTATCTATGTAACGGAATGTTTGAACACGATTTTTACCCACTTAAAAACATTGGATCGACTTGAAACTTTGTTTGCTTGTAAAGGACCAATGACAATACAATAATTTAACAAATTGTTTCTAAGATCCTGGCCAGGATCATCAGGACATGAAAAAAATAAAAACCGGTATAATAGGTTGCGGACTTATCGACATTTTAGTCCATCGTTGTAAGAAATTAATATTATATCCTCTGGTAGCTCCGTTGGTGGAGCGGTGGACTGGTGGTATATAATTTCAGTAATTCAGAGGTCGCTGGTTTGGAGGATTTTTTTAGAAGAGTATTAAGCAATTTAATTTTCATGGGATTCCGGTTTATGACAATCAATTAAACTAAAAATTAAAAAAATAAATAATATTTTTAAAAAACTAAAACAACACGCTTTATTAGAAAACCGAACTAAAAAATGAAAAATAATTTTATGTCCAACACGCTTGGGTTAAAATTAAAGTGGTTAACAAAAAAATAATTTCCAACACATCTACAATAAAACTAGAGTTATCAACAAAAAAATAATTTTACCATCAAAAAGCGTAGCGTATTTTTTTATAGTTTTTACGTTTTCTTCTTAGAGACGTTACTTTTACGAATATCTGTTTAGTATCAAATATATCAATTGATATAGAGCACCCCACGCTTTTGATGGTAAAATTATTTTTTGTAGATGACTCTAGTTTTATTCTAGATGTGTTAGGAAAATTTTTGTACCAAAGAGAGATGAACAAACAGGTGAATGGAGAAAACTACATAATAATGAACTAACTGGTATTTATAGGAAGCCAGATGTAATAAGAACAGCTAAGTCTCGTAGACTGCGATGGGCAGGACAAGTTGCACGTATGGGGAATGGAAGACTTGCATGGAAGCTTCTTGTAGGAAAACCAAAGGGAAAACGCCCAGTTGGTAGACCAAGAATGAGGTGGGAGAATAACATTAAGTACGATTTGAGGGAAGTAGATTACACAGGGAATTATTGGAAAGCATTGGCTTAGGATAGGGATGTATGGAGAGCTTATGTCCGCGCAGCCATGAACCTACGGGTTCGATAGTGCCAGTGAGTAAGTAAGTAAGTAAGTAACTGTTTATACCGCGTCACCCTCAGCCTAAGGTAGTGGCGACGAATAGTTTGTGTCTATAAAAATAGCTCTTACAAAGTACATAATGAAGTTGTGTTATAACCCTAGCAATGATACCTGACGAATGAAATTTGTAATGGGAGCCTAGATGCGAGACCTGTACTAACCAGATGTAGGTCTCAGCCAATAGGAAGTAGACCCCACGTCATTGCTAACTCCCTCAAATACAGTCACTGCTAAACATTTTTAAAATCTCACTACAAAAATTAAATAATATAGGTAATCTTTATCGTAGACTGCGATAGGCAGGACATGTGGCACGAATGGGGAATGAAAGACGTGCATGGAAGCTTCTTGTAGGAAAACCAGAGGGAAAACGCCCAGTTGGTAGACCAAGAATGAGGTGGGAGAATAACATGAACTATGATTTGAGGGAAGTAGATTATACGGGGAATGATTGTAAAACATTAGCTCAGGATAGGGATGTACAGAGAGCTTATGTCCGCGCGGCCATGAACCTACGGGTTCGATAGTGCCAGTGAGTTAGGACATCTTTATCCGTGGAGGAAGTATATTCACTATATATATATATATATATATATATATATATATACACACACACACACACACACACACGCACTGTATTTGGTTTATATCACACTTTTAATGTTTTAAATAACCACTAAATGTCACTTTAATTTAAACAATTTATAGTCTTCCCCGCGCCGTAGCCATGTTGTGATTAAGGCGAGATGCCTTGGTGCAGAGCTACGGGACCTGCGCTGGTTCGAGTATCCACGGGGGAAGAAATGTTCTCAAGGAATTTCTGCCAGTATGGGACCGATGCCCACCCAGCATCGTGAGGCATTTGGGTAGCTACAATAAGTAGCGGGTCCAGGTTGAGAGGACCAGTTATAATGGCTGAGGGACCCGACATTCACATTGCACTATAATTTTAAGACTTCAGACAGCAAGTGTACAAAATATTATAATTAAATTCTATGGTTTAAAATCTAAAATCAACACATCCGCGTCTCACTATTATTCTCTATGGACTGTACATGTTTTGTAGAGGAACTGTTTTGTTTGTACACGTGGCAGACAGGGAATTCACAGCTCAGCAATATTGATAGGCTCTACCATTGGATTTACGGTCAAGGACATTCTTCAAAATCCCATGCGCGACCTATATTTCTGACTTCTTCTACTGTGTTTTTTACCTCCAAAACCAAGGCCAACCGCTCGGGCCAAAGACCACTTAAACTATAGAGATATTTTACGCTACGTTACGGCTGGCCTTAACTGTCCACGTGTAACAATTAAATATAATATAGAATTGCCTTTAGCTTTGGTTTTAGACGAGGCTATTAACCCGGCCTAACGTGTACAGGAGGCATATACAGCTGGGTAATTCTTGACAGACCGTTCTCGTCGCAGGGTGAACACTAAAAATCTTAGTGACTAAGTTCAGTCGAGGACCCAATCTCTCGGATTATAACGAGGGCCCCTGCCCAGGGATACGGATGAAGAACTCAACGGTTAGATCGGCAAAAAGAACAAGCTTCAATAAAGGTGAGACACGCTGAAGAGGCAGCCCTTCACCTGAGGTTTTTACAGATGTAAGCATGTTCGAATGCTTTGAGGTGGCAGCCCCAGCAATGGACTTACTCGGCAGCAGACTGGTTACCCGCTACGAGGAAATTTAAATGAACTCGAACTCCCCAAAGCAATATTAGGAAGACTAAAACGACGTTGGAATGACTACCTGTAGCATATTGAGCATCGGGGAGCGGAACGGGCCAACAGGCCCATACCTTGAAGATGATGATGATGTAGAAATAAATCTACGGAATAAAAAAATGCAGTTATAATGAAATCAAAGAATAATAATTGCATGTATAGTAATTATATATTTATACACCATATGCTTGAAAACTTCTTCTTCTTCTTCCTTTCCAGGATTAGGTCAATACAACCTGTTCCGGTCTCAAGTCCATCGTTTCCTTGGTCGTCCCAAAGATCTTTTTTCCATGAGGTTTGTAGGTGTTGATCTTTTTGGGTAATCTTGTATTGTCCATTCTGTCTAAATGTTCTTTCCACTGGTATTTGTGCTCTTCTAGTTTATCAACTATTGAAAAGATATCCAGTTCATTTTTTATTGATTCATTGTGTAATCTGTCCATGCGTGTACATCCTTTTACGGATCTTAAACATTTCATTTCAGTGGCTTGAATGTGTGAGATATCTTTTTTTATAAGTACCCAAGATTCAGATCCGTATAAAAGAACAGGAACAACCATAATTTTATAAAACCTGAGCTGAGTTTCTCTTCGAGTCTTTCGGAGGTTTGTTCTTATGGTGCCACACATCATTTGATATCGGTTTAATTTATTATGTATATCCCAATCATAGCTATACGTTATATCTGAAGCAAGATAGTTAAAGTGTGCTATCTGTTCTGTTATTTCATTATTGATCACTATTTTTGCTCTGACTGGCACTTTCTGTGTTTACGAAATTTTGATGCGTAGGAAAGGTTACTCGAGTTACAGCTGAACTGCTCGATAGGAACTCTATAGTTCAGTTCTGGCTTCTTTAGCCGCATTTATGGGGTCTATGTTGTATGGTGCGATAAGGGGGAAGGGTGAGTTGCAGGTACTGCCAGAAACTACACTCAGTTTTGAAAACATAATCGTTACTAACGCCGTAGCGTAGTGGTTAAGGTACTGCGCTACAAGCCGGAAGGTCGAGGGTTCGAGTCCCGGTGGGGTCAGGATTTTTAAACTGACCCAAACCTTCTGGCGGCACTGTGGCCCTGGGGGTCGACTCAGCCTCTAACTGAAATGAGTACCAGGCGCTTGTTCTGGGGTAAAGGCGGCCGTCACGCAGGGCTGACAACCCGGCTGACATCAAGTGCCGATTGTCAAGAAAAAGTGGGAGCCTTAACCTCCTACAACCCCAAGGGCCTCCTGAGGCCTGTAGTGGGATCACTTTACTTTACTTTTACATGTTGCATTTTTTTATCTACTAGTTTGTGTTAGTGAAAATGTATGTTTTCTCATATGTTTGGATCTTCTTGGTATTCTCTCTTCTTCCATTCTTATGAAGTGTCCATACCATTTCAAACGTTTTTATTCTATTTTTTCTAATATATTTTTTTTAACTTGCATAATTTCTATTTTTCTGCTGTTTCTGACCTTATCCCTTCTTGAAATTCATGTTGATCGCCTCCAAAAATCCATTTGTACCGCTAACAGCTTGTTGGCTTATATTTATCTTCTTCTTCTTTTTCTTCTTCCTTCCAAGTATTAGGTCAAGACCTGTTAGGATCATATAGAAAATGTTCCCTCCAGCGTTTCATAGGACGACCCAGAGATCTTCGTCCTTTTGGTATATAATTATAAACAACTTTGGGGATCCGATTTGAACTCACTCTTTCAAAGATGGTGTTTCCAATTTTGTTGGTACTGTTTAATATATTCCAAAATTGGCGTAGTCTTTAATTCTTTTAAGATATCGGTGTTCCTTTTCCGATCGCATCTGGTGTACCTCGCTGTTCTGCGCATGAATTTCATTTCACAAGCCGTTATTCTGCTTTGATGTTGTCTTTTTAGTGTCCATGCTTCACTACCATAGGTCAACACTTGTCTAGCCAAAGTGTTATATAAACATAATCTGGTGTTTTTTTTTGTACAAGGGATGGTTTCATAACTTGATTAATAATTCCCAAACTTTTATTATAACTAATAATTTTTTCAGGGATATCCTTTTCATCCCAGATAGAGAGATAATATCCAAGATATTTCAATTGATTAGATCTCTCTAAAATTTTATTCTGGAGACAGATTTTAGTTTGTATGGGATCCTTCCCAAGAAATGCCATAATTCTAGTTTTGTTAATTAATATTTCCATATTAAATTTGGCAGCTATTTTTTGTAAATTATAAATTGATCGTTGCAAATCATTTTCGGAAAGTGCCAGAAGAGCTAAATCGTCTGCAAAAAGAATAGCATCGAGTTTGAGGTTCCTATTGATGGGTATATATCCCCGTGGTGTTTTCCTCCGTTCGTTTTATTATTATTATTATTATTATTATTATTATTATTATTATTATTATTATGACTGCATATTAATAAATTCCAGCTTGCAAAATTAATCATGTTTAATTAGCGGATCACGTTTAATAACAGTACTTGTGTTTTATTTAGAAATAATTAAATTGATTAACCGAGTGAATGCATTGTAATTTGTTGTGTTGTGTATAATACATTCCGTTTCAATGGTTATCAACATTATTATACTAAAATATTTGTCATAACAGAGCAATGGTTCACTGCTACTTCATTTTACTAATGTGCTATTTAATTTAAATACAATAAATATATACTGATATATACAAAGTGACTTTTTACACGCTTTATATTAGCTTGACCTGTATCTGTCTACGTAACGGAATCTTTTAACAAGATGTTCACCCACTTAAAAACATTGGATCGACTTGAAACTTTGTATACTTGTAAAGGACCAATGACAATACAATAATTTAATTTTTTTTTCAAAATCCTGGCCAGGATCATCAAAAAAAATAAAGACCGATATAATAGGTTGCGAACTTATCGACTCGGGACTCACTGTTAGAGTCCTTACCAGAGAACTTGTTCCTTGGACTTTTTCATCCTAAAACTCCATTATCCTGGCCAAGTTTTTACTCGCGACCCTAGAGACCAGAATTAACGGACAGAACCTTTAGATCACCATGGACTATATATATATTAAATAGAAATAATCAACGACCCTGCATATTAGACAACGAAAATGAACATATATATATATATATATATATATAAATAATTGTATTTTATTTCGGGATTGTTTCTGTTATATATATATATATATATATATATATATATATATATATGGGTATCCTCAATCGAAATATACAATTTTTTCTTCCACACTTCCCGATCTTGCGTGTCTGCTTCGGTCATATTTCCCTTCTTCAGGTTGTCTTGAATTCCCTTTATCACGTTGGCTTTGGTCTACTACATTTACCTTTCCAGGAGGTATCCGTTTCAACACGTCTTCGTTTGTTTCTGTGTCCCTCCATCTCATTATATGTTCATACCATCTTAGTTGGATTTCTTCACTCTCTTGTACAATATCCTTTTCTACATTCCTAATTTATATTATTTTATTATTATTATTTTGTCAAATTTTGATATTCTTGCCGATCTTCTTAAAAAGTCCATTTCTGTGACTAATAATTTATTTGTGTGTTTTTGCTTCAACGTCCATGATTCCGCGCCATATAATAAAATACTCTTCACAATTGTGTTATATATTAATAATTTAGTCCTCTCTATTATACGCGTATGCTTACTTCATAAAATATAATTTAATATGCCAATAACGTTCCTTGAAATGCGGACATGGGTTCATCTGGGATAAAATTTTCCGGAGGTCAAATAGTCCCCCATTCGGTTCTCCGGGCGGGGACTACTTCAGGGAACCCATGCCAAAGCATTAGCTCAGGATAGGGATGTATGGAGAGCTTATGTCCGTGCGGTCATGAACCTACGGGTTCGATAGTGGCAGTGAGTAAGTAAGTAAGTAATAACTTTCCTTGTCTCTATTATTCTTTTTTCGATGTCTAAATTCAGATGATCCACCTCTTTGCATTATTGATCTCAAATACTTAAAATAGCATTTGATAAGTAAATCACAACATACTGCTGGGTATATTAGATAAAAGTTGCATTAAAGGAACAGCTTTAGATCTATTTTAATCGTATTTAAGTAATAAAACCCAAACAACAAAAATCGACGATAACTACAGTAGTATACGCAATATTAACATAGGTTTCCCTCAGGGGACTGTTTTAGGACCACGTTTATTTCTAATTTATATTAATGATTTACTCAAAAATAACTTAGAACCATTTTCAGGCTCTATATATTCATATGCTGACGATTCACGGTTGTCTTATTTTCCGGCTCTACATGGACCGAAACCATCCATAATGCTAATAAAGGAAAAATGTAATTAAATAGTTTACTTTCCTTGAATATCTCAAAAACTACATTAATTCATTTTTCTTTAACATCATATATATATATATATATATATGTGTGTGTGTGTGTGTGTGTTATCATTTTCGTTATCTACTATGTAAAGTCGGTGATGATTTGTATTTTTTTAATATTTTTTGTGAAAACGTTCTCTACAGTTACCTTCCTTCTGAAATAGTTCAAACAAGGGAAAGATAAATGGAAGAAGCATTCTCAAAGGGTTTAATTGGATTGCTGACTTAAAAAAGGAGGGTTTGAGTCTGGTATCTGCATTAGACTGCATACAATGAGAAGACCGAGTACATACAGGAATACAATACAAACTACAGATAGTTGTAAACTAAATATTATGATGTATTCCCTTTGAGAATGCGTTCGTCGTTTGAAATGTCAGTAGTGTTATTCGAGACGGAAGCGCTGACATTTAGCAAATGATATGATATTATGTTCCACACTCTAGTTCAGTTTATAGTCCCCACACTCCTCTTTTCCTGCCATTTGTCTCTCTCTCTCTCTCTCTCCTGGACCTTCTCTACCCCAGCTATGATTGGTGTCATGAGGTTAGCCTACAGAAATTAACATCACGTGTTTAATGATGATGTGATCATAACCTACTTCTGCAGGATTATCTAACCTTACCCACAGTAAAGTAAAACACAATTAAAACACAAGTTGTTGAATCTCTATCAGTATCCATCGGAAAAATTATAAATATTATTCAAATACTGTGTCTTAGATAACGAAAAAAGTAAATACATCTTATAAGAATTACACATGGAACCTTTACAAAACAAAATGTCTGATTACAAGTATAGCAGGATTTTAATATCATAATAAATATAAAAGTTTAAGTTAATAATTTCATACTTTAACCTTTTCACTGCTGAGATATTTCCAGCCTTTAAAACCCTCCTTGCTCAATGCAGGGAGAAATATGGAAAAAGTTTATTTAGGTTCCTAGGAGATGGCAGTATATGCCTGCTTAGTTTGAAAACAATGCAATAGGTATTATATAACTAGCAGGCGTTTGGAGTTGAGAATGGATATACACACCCATAGCACAGCAAGCATTTTCTTTGCCAACGGATATACCCGTTCGTAGCAGTGAAAAGGTTAAAATTCTTTCAATATTTAAACATAACTTAAATGAAGAAAAAAAATCTAAATAATTCATTGTTGTTCATTGTTGAATAAAAATGTCTCAGTAACAATTAAAGAATTTGTATTACATAACAGTCTTTCTAAGTAATGCTTTTAAAAATTGTTTTAAGTCATTGTTGTCAGAATAATAAAGCTTTGTGTTATAACTGTAATAAGAACACCTGCTTTTCTTCATATTTTTAAATGAAAGTAAACTAAACTCTGATTGGATGTTAAAACAATTAACTTTTTGATTTAACAAATCAAATTTAAAACTTATATTTAATGGACTATTAACCAATAGAATTTAAACTTAACATCATGTGATGTAATAATGTTCTTTAAAATTATAAAAGAATTACACTAGTCATTCTGCATATAACTGTCCACAAAGATAGAAGCAAGAAGAGTTCTCAAGATAAAATGTAATGTTTAATACAAGAATAATTGATTCCAGAAAAGAAAATAATTTATTTTAATTGATAGTGAAGAATAATACCACTTAAATTTACTTAATCTGCTGGGAACCTACAAAGTGAATAAATTTGTAATTATTTCTACAAGAAACAGTTTTCAGTGATTTTAAAGTGTTTTCCTATCCAGTGTACCAACTTCCGACCTTGAGAAGAGAATCCGGCTCTACCGAAAATTAAACCCAACCTGAATCAGCAATTCTTTTTGGGACACCAATCCGTCTTCAAAATATTACTACAACATCGGGCATGAAGAGAATTACTGCTTCAAAATGTCAACACAATGTGGAACAGCAAAATATTTCTTCACAAGTCAAGATGGATGCAAATTGTTCATCGAATGGAAGATCACGGGATACCCAAACAAATGTTAAGATATCAACCTGCAGGAAGAAGAAGACAAGGGCGTCCACTCAAAATACTTCTGGATGGTGTTTCTCTTGAGGCCGAAACAGGTCAACAAATGGCCTAAATTCGTGAATGTACTATGATGATGATGATGATGATGATGAGATATTGTATTTTAAGCAAATTGTTCTATTAAATAAAATCTGCAAAGAATGACGGAGGATAGAATACCAAAGATAGCACTGATGTATAATCCTGTAGGATGAAGATCGGTGGGAAGACCAAGAAAGCACTGGACTGAACAGATGTGAGATCGGAACAGGCAAAGACATTATCCATGAAGGATGATTATGATGATATTATTATTATAACTAATTAAATTACTGGCCCTATCGAACCCTTAGGTACATGACCGCGCTATAGAATATATACTACTACTACTACTACTACTACTACTACTTACTTACTTTTGAGGGTCTCTCCACTTTTCAGCGGTTACCCTGTATTCCCATTCACCATTCTTGCCGATCACGCCATTCATCCTCCTCCAGACCTCGGTCGTTCATCAATCTATGGATCTATCCTCTCCAAGTTGTTCTTGGCCTGCCCCGTTTCCTTCTACCAGAACGTGACCATTCCAAAAGAGTTTCGGGCCACCTATCATCCTCCATTCTCCTGACATGGCCATACCACTGAAGAGCTCGTCTTTCGATCCTTTCCACCACTGTCTCCTCCATATCCATCATCTGCCTCACTTCTTCATTTCTTCTTCTTTCCAACCTGGACACCCTGGCACTGCGTCTTATTCCATCCATCTCCACTGCCAAGATCTTATTTTTTTGTCCCTCTACCAAAGTCCATCCCTCAGCACCATAAGTCATTATGCTTTCCACAACAGACTTCAAAATCCTCTTCTTCGTGTGGTTTGACATGGTCCTACTCCACAGTACTCCATTCAACATTTTTATGGCTCCTCGTGCTTGTACTAACCTGCTATCTACTTCAGCTTTACAACTCCCTGATTCATCAATAAGTGATCCCAAATATTTAAATTTTTTAACAGCTCTAATAATTCCTTGGGATAGGGATATATCTCGTCCACTTTCTCCTACTACCACATATTCAGTTTTTTCCATGTTTAACTACTACTACTTCTACAACTACTACTACTACTACTACTACTACTACTACTACTACTACTACTAATAATAATAATAATAATAATAATAATAGTAATAATAATAATAATTTGTATTATTCCGGCTTTTACAATGAATATACATTTTTCCGGTACCCATGTTCACAGTTAATTACACATTTGTTTCAACACATTTTTCCATTCTTGTTTGTTCATCCATATATCTTCTTCTATTTTCCATTCCCTCCTACTTTCATTGATTCCCTGAATCCATGTAATATTTGGTCTACCCTTCTTTTTCCTTCCCTGTGGTTCCCAATCCATGATTATCTTAGGCAGTCTTCCTTCTTCCATCCTTCTAATGTGTCCGTACCAATTTAATTGTTTCTTCTTTATAAAATCTAATATTGAATATTGTATCTGCATTTTTTTCTTTTATATACGAATTTCTGATTTTATCCTTCCTGGATATTCTTGCAGCACGTCTCCAGTACGTAGTCCATTTCAGTGGCGAGTATTTTTTTTTTTTTCATTTGTGCATTTAAAGCCCACACATCAGCTCCATAGGTAATAATGTTTCTGATTATTGAATTAAAAATAGTTTTTTTTTTGTTTCTTTGAAGATATGTTTGTCCCATACTATTCCATTTAGGGCAGATATAGCATACTTTCCTATATTGATCCTGTTTCTTATCTCTGTTTCTTGTTTTCCATCTTTAGTAATTTTAATTCCCAAATACTTATATTCTTCAGTGTATTTAATAATAATAATAATAATAATAATAATAATAATAATAATAATATAAAATAATCACAATTTAATGCATGGAATTAAGCCTGGAGGTAGTATTCATGATAAAATTAAATAAAATATGTTTATTTTAAATTACTCTAACGCCAGGCAGTCTCTGCTATCCCTTGGTAGGGATGAGTTCATGGCCCCAATAAAATTCAGGTTGCCAAGCCAGTAGTGGAGAAGATGATGACTTGGGAATATAGAACCAGTGCTATTTTAAGAAATGAATTGAGAGATTTGAAGATGGTTGGAACAAAGCAGGAGTATTGGAAATTCTCAGTCGGTTGGATTTGAGCGACAACAGGAAGAGATATAATGGAGGGAGGATGATGGATGCCGGATCAGAAAGTAATGAGCAACTGGCCGCTAGATCCTTGAGAGAATCTTTTTCTCCTTCTTGATGATACACTACAAGGAAACACATAACATATATCTTCTTTTGCTGCCTCATTTGGTGACGTGATTTGCCCAAAGTTGCTATTGGCAACGAGCCTCCAAATCACTACTACACTCTGTAAGGTTTTCTCAATACGCAGAATACGCTTTCTCTTTCTCTAGGGGTAACACACACGTAACTTCTTTCTTGTTTTGCTTCTACATTCCAATATTATAGAAAGACAAAAGTGACGTAAATATTGTAACAATTATCATTGCCTCCTTCGCAAACTTTTAACAAAACTTTTGCATCGTTTAGGTTATTGTTAAATTCAGGACTATTTAAAAAGAAGGAACAGACTTCAAACATTTATTTCTTATAAACAACGAAAAATATAAACACAGTTATATCGTTCCTGGAAGGAGAAAAGTTCATCATCATCATCAACAATCACGGATTAAGCCCATGTGGCTTGTTCCGGTCTCATAGATTCTCATTCAAATGTTGGATCCATCTCTTCTTCGGTCTACCAACATTCCTGCGTCCTATTGGTTTGTATGTAAGTATACTTTTGGGAATGCGATCTCATAGAGAAAAGTTCAAATTTTACTATTTAATGCGTTGAATAAGAGCACCATGTGTTACGCGACAAATACCAAAAAGGTGGCTCATTTCTTGCAACACACGAATCAGCTGGTCTCTCGTTATCAAATTCACAGCTTCAACAATTCGATGTCGCAGATTTTTAAGTGTCAGGCATGGGGGGGATAAAAACACGGTCTTTTACGTAACCTTACCGATAAAAATCACACGGAGTTAGGTCTGGTGATCTGGGAGGCCACCGGCGATGAAGTTGATCTTCTGCTCCTCTTCTTCCAACCTAACAGCGCCAATGCAACTATGATCGAAACTTCAAGCAACAGCGCCAATGCAACCATGATCGGATCTTCAAACTTTTCTCTTTCTACGAAGGTTGGAATTGTGTTTCTATTTTTTTGTAGTTTGGAAGAAATATATCTTTGAAATCTGTTCTTTCTTTTTGAATAATCCCATATTTAAATCAATAAAAGTTGTATCTGCGGTGGCAGTCGTCCTGAACAAATTAAATATTTTTAACAAATGTAATTGTTGAGTATGACTGCGAACACTGGTATAACTTTTAATGTTTTAAATATTGGAAACTTGATTGACTGTGGTATCTATCAATCGTTTTTAACATTACAAGAATTAAAACACGAAGCTTATAAGCTAGCTTAAAACGTACACTTAGCCAAAACAGTAATGAATACATAGCAAACGCGAATAACTAAATTTCCGAGACTACGTGTGCCCAACTTCTATAAGCGAACATTCAGTGGACTGTGTAACTTAAAGCTCGATTTTTGTAACATGAAAACAGTTGTAGGAAAATATATTAAACATATGTGGAGTAAAAAATGCATTATAATTCATTTTAACAATTAATATGTACCTAATTCTTTCATTCCGATTGAGGGTCTTTCCACTTTTCAGCGGTTGCCCTTTTACCAGCCGGCTGCTGGCCCTTCACATCCACATGTGTCAATCACAGAGGTAGATGATCAACAGCCAGTGTAGGGGTGACATGTGGTTAGCATGTCGAGTCCCCCAGCCGTTATAGCTGGTTCCTCAACCCGGAGCCGCTACTTATTGTAGCTACCCAATTGCCTCACGATGCTGGGTGGGCACCGGTCCCATACTGGCCGAAATATCATGAGAAAATTTCTTCCCCCATGGAGACTCGAATCAGCGCAAGTCCCGTAGCTCTGCGCCAAGGCTTCCTAATTCTTTCATAATTTTGTTAATATGTATTAAACACTTATTTAAAAAATAACACACGTCTGACATATTGGAGCGCGCGGTGCTAGATTTGTGGTCGGATGATTTGGCCAGAGTCACTGCGATGCTCTACTCGATGAACTGCAATAGTGTATGTGCAGTGACATCATATTATGTCGTATTCTAATGCTTCCATCCATCCATCCATCCATAATAATTCTGCCCTAGGGCAGGTCTTTCACTGTAATCATAGCATTTTCATGCTATTCTTTGCAGCTTTACCCGGGAATTATAGGTGTGGTAGCTTTCCGTTGCTCTTCACATCGGTGAAGGATGATGATGATGATAATGATAAGGATGATGATAATAGCCGGATGATTTTCGGGGACCGTTGGGCCCTAAACGTCCTGAAGTTTGTCTTACATGTGAGGAAAAACCCCGAAAAAAAAACTCACCCAGGAGCCTGTCCCGACCGGGAATCGAACCCGGACCCGCTGCGTAACAAGGCAGCACGCTACATCGATACCACAGTGGTGGACAATGCTTACATATGTAATTTTAATTAAATTGACTAATTTAAGAACAATTGAGCAAATTGATTGTTCTATTGTTTATACATTTATTTTAGGAGAATTTGTTAGTTTTTTACTTTAATTTTTGTTTTTCTTTATTTTAGTGTTTAAAGATTCAAGTCAGTTCCAGTTACTGATTATTGTCTAAGTTGAGGAATAAATTATTCGACTATTATTTAATTACACTATCATATAAATAACAAATACGTATGAAAAATGACATTTAATCCTTGACAGAACAAGAAACATCCCGATTGGCGGTTTCTCTAATCCTGACGCTATGTTATAGGTTAGCGACAATAGCTGCTATTGTACCCACGTCTCGAATTCAGAGCAATCACATACAAGTTATTGACGGAAATAATGTTATCTTGTGAACAGCGCGAGGAAACTGCGTCATCAACAGTATTTGATCCTTTTTCTTACTCCTTTTATAAGTAGACATTAAATTAACTAAAAAAACTGCAAAAGAAAAAAATAGTGTAGAAAATGTATTGTACGACATCATATTTTATTAGATAACAGTATTATCTGTGAGGTACAGTTAAGTCTTCCTCAACTTGGTTAATTTTTAAAACTATAGGCTTTCGGAATCAGCAGAATGGTCTGTTTTTGAGAAAGACGGTGCCTTATGTTGAATATTTTACATTTTAAAAATGTGTAAACTGATGTAAACCTTCTGCCGACACCATGGCGCTGGGATTCACTCAGCCTTTTCCGGAAATGAGTATAAAACTACAGTTATGGGGTATATGCCTTCATAATTCATGTTTAACAATCCGGCTGATGTCTGGAGCCAATTGTATAAAAATTGTGTGAGCTTTAACCATCTTCTATCCTAAGGGCGTTCCAATAAGGGCTCGAAAAGCCTGTAGTAGAATAATTTTATCCTTATGTTTTGATTGATACCATAAAGGAATATCATCATGTAGGCTATATACCGCAGAGCTCATACGAGCGCCAACTTGTCTGATTAAGACACCGGCATTATTGTTTTAAAACAATACCTGTACTGTTAAGATTAAATTAAAATGCTTCATACCTCTCCTCATATCCAGTTTTCTAAGTAGATCCTGATTTCAATGCCTTGGCGGCTTCATCTTCAGTAATTTCTCATCGACTGATGTTAAGTCGATCAGAAGAACTATTTCTTCTTCCCTCTGTTGGTGGACCGATAAACCTCTGGATCCAATCAGAATCCGCGGGAATTTCGAAGTTCATAAGTTTTTCTTTCTTTTTATTATGTGGATTTTTTTTTCCCAAACCGTGAGTTCTTTTAGTTTTTTCTGTTTGTTTAATTAGACTGGCTTTTGATTCAATTAGATGTTTTCAGACCAAGCATGAGCAGCTACTGCTGACTTTCCACTTCACCATTTTTGACATTTCTAAGATGTTCTTTCACCCTTGTTTTCAAATTTCTTTTTGTTTTTCCTATGTAAATTTTGTCACAATCTGTACTATTAGCTCAGTTGGTTAGAGTTGTATATTATTGGTGAGAAGTAGGAGAGTTCGCGTCCACTTGCTAAAATGTATCCGCCTCCTGGTCTTGCAGTTGGAGTTCTAGATTACAGGAGATTTATGTAAGGGAATTCCCTGCATTCTATAAGGATCTGGATGAGTGTGAACGGTTCCATGTGTAGGTGTCTATGTCACATAAACACATGAAAAAAATGCAGTTAAAACACGATTAAAAACACACCATTCATATTTATTCTTTGTATTGAAGATCTGAGTCTGCTGACTCGTTCTGAGGATAGATACTTTGTATTTGTTGTCTCCATCTTGTAGCCTATATGGACGGCCCAATAGCCTGTCTTCCAATTGCGTTAGAGGAAAAAGGTTACCAAGTTAGGCATCCAGGGAGTATTCTTCTGATATATATTTATACCATTTTTCTTGATATTTTTGTGTATTTAATGTAAGTTCGTCCACCGCTGTGGTCTCGAGGTAGCGTGCTGCCTTGTCACAAAGCGGGCCCGGGTTCGATCCCCGGTCGGGGCAATTTTTCTGGGTGAGGTTTTTATCGGGGTTTTTCCTCACCTGTAAGACAAATGTCAGGAAAACTTTAAGGTCCAAACGGTCCCCGAAATCATGTGGCCATCATTATCATAATCATTCTTCACCGGTGTGGAAAGCAAAGGGAAGCTACCACACCTACAATCCCCTAGTAAAGCTGCAAGCATAGCATGAAAATGCTATGATTGCTGTGAAGGACCTACCTTCGGGCAGAATTACTATGGATGGATGGATGATATTGCACCTTGCTTGCATATTTATTTATTCACGAATGAGTGTGGGTCTAATTTTCCGCGTTTTGTCAAGATATTTATACACGTTTATGGATTTTTTTTTAAAATTTGGGTTTATCATTAACTCATAGCATTCCAATCTTTCACGATTTGAATTTAAGTTATGTACGGAATGATTGGAAAACATAAGCTCAGGAGAGCGAAGCATGGGGAGGTAGGGGCCCTGTTGTCTGTGCGACCACGAACCTCTAGAATCGACAGTGCCAGTGAGTTAGTTATTTATATACTTTCAAATATGTCATCTGTAATTTTTGTTATTGCCTATAATAATTTATTTATTTACAGATTTCCTTTCTCTTTACCGATAATCAAAAAAAACTATTCTAACGACAAAATTAATTGTAGACGTATTTGACTGCAACGACTGTGGGATCCTCAGTTCTAAGATTCACTTTTTTGTTATTTCTTAGGAAGTCGATTCGTTTTTGTTTGTTGTTCCTCTTCTTTCTTTCATCTTGAGAATCCTGCTCTACCTCTCGCTGTGCAGGAACATCGTATATTTATTGTTGTTCGACATACCACTTTGATTTTTTTTTCATCTTACATAAAATAGAAAACCTTTTAAAAAGTCTAGAAAACTGCAGTTAGTATTATTCTTAGAAAAGTCAGGGCTCTAATTGAATGTCTCACAAACTGCGAGATTGTTTAGGGACTTTTGTCCTCTACAGGGGAAATCTCTTTGTCCCTAACGGGGAATATTTCATTGCCGGTCTCATCAAAGTTGAAGTTGGCAACTTTGCTACTTGATGAATGATAAAATAAGAGAGGTAAAGGTTTTTGTGAGATGATGTTATTGTCTGTTAATTAATGTTTAAGTTTATTTGCATAATGTTTATTTGTTTTTTATTTCTACATTTAACATAGAATAAGTATAATATCGTAATTTTTCTTGACTATTTAACTCATGCCCCAAATGGGAGTCAATGGCCAATCACGTTTCAATGATTTCTGTTTTACAACCAATCAGAGTCGTGTTTCACCAAATATTTATCAGTGTTAAATTACCATATTAAAGAAATCTCCTCCTTTTTAATATTCTGAACAGGTCTGACTATTATTTTGTAGTGACTGAGCCCGCAAGAAATGCGGCTACCAGATTGTATATATAGTGCATAGATGTCAACACATAGCGCTTGCAGGAGTTAATATAAAAACATTTGTAGCAATTTATTATACCACCAAAAAAAGAAACCACTGTTTGCACTTTCTTAAATGTATTTTTTTCCAGGTAATAATCCAGAAAAATATAGTTGTCATATTTACATCATACGACATCAGAAATGAATTAATATACAGTTTGATGTGTTTCATTTTTTCTCCACTAGAGAGCATTCTTACAATATTGCGTTCCTTTGGCAATAGATTGTATGATCTGGTTGCAGTGATACAAAAAGAAGCAGATGAAGCGTACCTATCGTTTCTCATTTGTTTTCAAACATCGCCGTTTACATTAAATATATAAATATTTTAAAATAACTATAGTTAAATAATGATTTGTGAGTAAACAGCTTAATTTTATTCGTTAAATAGTCCTAACAAATGCCACTCTTGATTTCCAAATTCTCTAGATAAATTCACTCCTCACTTCGTGAGTCGTGAATTTATCGATAATTTGGAAGTCACTCGTGGCATTACTTATGATAACTCAAAATAACGAATTTATTATTTCAGCTCATTTATAACAAGTACATCGTAGATTTCCGACCAACGCCGGGTAATCAGCACAGAGTATCTAAAAATAATTATGATATAAATGTATTTTTTCCTTTTACTTATTCAACTAAAGGTAAAAATACATATGAAATATGTGCATTTCATAAACAGAACTATTCATAATTTAGAAATGAATTTGAAACTGCAGTTAATTAACAACAATACGAAACCCCGGAGAGATGTACAGTAATAATTAATGCATTGTCTGTGGCTTATTATATAAAATTATTCTTGTTCCAATCTCTGCTTGCTTTCAGCTGTTAAATAAATTACTATAAATTAATTAACACAACAAAACCACATGCATCTAGCTTATTCCCACAGTTTATTCCCCAAACGTCCTTAGGTAATTTTCAATTTGGTGTTAAAATTACTAACCATTCCCTCGAGATACAGTCCAATTTACTGGTAACGTATGTCCTTTTTATGTGACTGCGGTTTCTGGCAAAATAAACTGCTATTCTATATATTACCGGTGTCACCACAATTCATTTTCCTAGATGTGTCTCCATTTTGCGTGCTAAATAATTTTCCGTAAGGAACAATTATATTTTATTGATATTATAACAGTTTATTGCCTCCAAATAAAATCAACAAATTCTCATAAGTAATGCCACGAGTGATTTCCAATTTATCTAGAGAATTTGGAAATCAAGAGTGGCATTTGTTAGGACTATTTAACGAATAAAATTAAGTTCTTTACTAAAAAATAATTATTTGAATATAGTTACCGGTGTTTTAAAATATTTATACACTTAATGTAAACCACGATGTTTGTAAACAAATTAGAAATGTAAGGTTATGTATATTCACTGCAACTCGATCATATTATTTATTGCCAAATAGGATCGCAATATTGTAAGAATGCACTCTAGTGGAGAAATAATGAAACACATCAACGATTATAATCACATTTAATCACCATTATAGGTAGCTCAGTTTGTAATTTGGAATAAAACAACTCTGTAAAATCACTGAATCTATTCACTATTTGCTATATTCAATGTATCTGGGTGGACGAGGAAAAAGAAAAATAATGGTTCTAACCTGTTCAGGAATATTAAAAAAGGAGGAGCTTTCTTATAACTTTAAAGCAGTGAGCATGATAAAGATTAAATCGATCCTACTCCACTGAGCGAGGTGAAACAGTACTGGAATGGTATATTTAAAACAGATTTCATCGAAACGTCCGATTGGTCATGCCCTTGACTACCCATTTGCGACATTAGTTAAATAGTTATGAAAATAACTGCTATATAATAGCAGTGAAAATAACAACTTTAATAACATAGCAATAAAGTTGTAATAACATAAAAACCACAATTACTCTTGCAATAAAGAGAGTTGCTCTAACGTATTTGTTTCTTACCTACTTTTTCTGTTCTTTTACTATTTTTTTCCTATTTAGCTTTCTTTCTTTTCCTCAGTTCAACTTATCATCTTGTAGATATTTGAAAATACCTCCACCACCCGAATCTAATAGTGACACGATTTATCAAGAGACCATTTTTAATTGTGGAATGCATACGTAATTGTTCGCATACAGGGTCTTCCAGGATGAGTGATTAGATCAATTCCAGACCACCTCGGAGACATGTACATTTAAAGACAAGACATATTATTCATTTTATATACATACTAAACAAGGCGATAATGATTATGGTGGCCAGATGATATTCGGGGACTCTTGCGGCCTTAAAAATTCTCGGCATTTGTCCTACAGATGAGGGAATACACTTAAAAAGTAAATCCCGGAGACTAGAAAACAAAGTTGTTCTTCTGCTCCAAATTTGGGAGACTATACGAGAGTTCCAGAATTGATTTGGAAAATTATAATTTTGTTTTTCACACACGAGTTATTAGCAAAATGATTTATATTTTTTGCAGAAATGTTGAGGGATAAATTTCATAGGAGTGAGTTTTTATAACAGCAGGTTTTTACGATTTTTACAATATTACAACCTAATATTAACAGTTGTAAATAATTAAAAATATTATCAGAAAGTGGGACACGCTCTAATGTAGTTCGTTAAGGCAATACGTTACAAGGCGGGAGGTCGCGAGTTCAAATCCCGATGATGTCAGGATCCTTTAACTGACTTAAATACACCTTTGACAACATGCCTCTGGGATCGCCACAAGCTGTAACGAGACGTGTGTTCTGGAGGTAAAGGCAAGGCTGAAAACCGGCTGATATTTCGTGCCGATTAGATTCCTTTTCGTCCTATTATACCAAGTGCCTCTTAATGCCTGCAGTTGGATCTTACACCTTCCTTTTATTACACGCTTTATATTAGCTTGACCTGTATCTATCTATCTATCTATCTATGTAACGGAATCTTTCAACGCGATTTTCACCCAACTAAAATCATCGGACCGACTTGAAACTTTGTATACTTTTAGAGGACCCGTGACAATACAATAATTTCATATTTATTAGTACCAACTTGAGTTATGTTAAGACGACAAAATCTGAATACCTTACGGTGGCAACAGGCTGATGCATCTCGCATCCTAGGGCACGTGGCATCACTCTCATAGCTTATGTCCGCGCGGCCACGAACCTACAGGTTCGATAGTGACGATGAGTTAATTAGTTATATAAAATAGAGATAACTAAAGTATAAAAAATATTTAAATAATTGGACCTTCTAACAATAATCTAAAATTTGACTAAATTATTGACATATTTAATGAAGGTACAATAGGCTTATTTATATATACTAGAAGTCCCGGCCACACGTTGCTGTGGCTAAGGTATACGTTAAAATTTAATTTAAGTTGCTGTCTTTCAGCCAGATTACTTAAAACTAATACTTACCAACGAAATTAATAATATTGAAAATAAAATAAACACTGAACACACTTAAATTATGAAATAATCAATATTTGTAATTCAATTGAAATTCGCGGTTGCGACAAAAAGCACAGCCATCTGGATCTCCCTTTGTTAAGTAATAAACCAATTACCTTACCAAATTACCTTACACCGGCATCTGTTAGAATCGTATGGAACTCACAGATAATTATAACTCTTTGTTAAATAATAAACACATAATTTGCAATAAAAAATAATGCGACTATAAATATTTAGTTTTAAACTACCCTAAGTCTCAAGTTGGATCAAACTGCACACAGTGTGCAAAATTTTATTAAAATCGGTTCAGTAGTTTAGGATTCCATCGCGGACAAACAACGTGACAGGACATTTTTATATATTAAGATATATATATATATATAAAGAACAATAAGCATTTATGTAATGAATTAAAGTATATTATATTGGCAAAATAATATTTTAACAAGAAGAGAAGCATTTTCTGCTGACCTTTGGCAAAAGAATTACGGAAAAGGCTAGTGAAGTCTTTTGTGTGGAATGTAGCATTGCGTGGTGCAGAGACTTGGACCTTGCGGCGGAATGAGGAAAAGCGACTGGAAGCTTTTGAGATGTGGATATGGAGAAGGATGGAACGTATAAAATGGACAGACAAAATAAAAATAAAGATGTGCTAGGCAGAGTAGATGAAGGGAGAATAATGCTGGCATTCATAAAGAAGAGGAAAAGAAATTGAATTGGCCACTGGCTAAGAAGAAACTGCCTATTGACGGTTGCCCTAGAAGAAATGGTCAACGGAAAGAAAGTTAGAGGCAGAAAAATGCATCAGATGATAGACAGAATTACTGACTTACTCACTGGCACTATCGAACCCGTAGGTTCATGGCCGCGCGGACATAAGCTCTCCATACATTCTTATCCTGAGCTAATGCTTTCCAATCATTCCCTGTATAATCTATTTCCCTCAAATCATAGTTTATGTTATTCTGCCACTTCATTTTCCCTCTGGCTTTCCTACAAGACGTTTCCATGCAAGTCTTTCATTCCCCATATGTGCAACATGTCCTGCCCATCGCAATCTACGAGACTTAACTGTTCTTATTATATCTGGCTTCTTATAAAGACCATGTTGTTCATTGTTATGTAGTGTTCTCCATTCACCTGTTTGTTCATCTCTCTGTGGTCCAAAAATTTTCCTAAGTACTTTATTTTCAAATACTCGTAATCTCCTTTCCTCCCTTAAAGTAAGAGTCTATGTTTCGTATCCATATAATATAACTGGTAGAATAGTAGTTTTATATTTTTCAGTTTAACGTTTTTTGAAAGGAGTTGGGACATCAAGAGTCTCTGTAATGCATAATAGCACTTATAATGCTGGGATGTTAACTGTTTTATCTAATCGTATTGGCGATGTAGCTTTATTGATGGCTATTGCTTGGATACTAAATTTTGGTAGATGAAATTTTGTTTATTATTTGGATTGTATAAGGAATAGAATGGAAATAGAATTAATTAGTTTATTGGTTGTTTTGGCCGCCATAACAAAAAGAGCTCAAATTCCTTTTTCTTCCTGACTTCCGGCGGCGATAGCTGCATTTCCAGAATTGAGCCTATGTTTAATTTCTAATAGACAGAACTAACCCACTTAAAATAAAGGATTTAAACGAAAGCCGAGTTAAGGAAAGAGTGGAGAATGCTGAGTTTGCAGTGAAAGACGTGCTCTTGTATGTAGGCCTATATTGTAAGCATAATAAAGTGTGCATTAAGCTTAATTTTTAACTGTTTTTGAGCCCGACATTTAAAATTTGGAATAGAATTAAGGTGGAGGTGAAAAGAAGGAAAGAAAGTATAACAGCCCCTTAATTTATTTTAAGTTAGTGACTAAACACAAGATTATACATAGAGTACAAAGAGATATTGTTGGAGATGGGGCGCTGCGTGTTTGTTATAGGAAGGAAGGAATAAAGAAGAAGCAAGGTTCCGAAGATGACAGCAGACTAACGCTATCTCGCTGTCAACTCTTTCTATGTGATTAACGAGATGCTTCTTTTTCTTCTAACGTCTAACTTTTCAATTATTGACACCAACCATTTATCTCACCTTCAAATAACCTTCCTGAATGCTAAGTAAAATTTCCTCCTACGCGACGCCATCAAAAACATGACACACAAAATCCCTTATCTCATTCATTTTTAATTTAATAACACATAAAAGGGATTCACAAACCCAGCGAGTAGGTTGAGCAAGTAGGCCTAGTATTTTAGCATCGTATTCGAGAGGTTCCGGGTTCAAACGGCGGTGCCGATCAACCTGAGACATTTTCCTCGGATTCCTCAGTCTTCAAGACAAATTCTGGATTCAAATTCCATAATCTAATACATCAAAATGAATGTTTGTGTGTTTGTTTGTTCGTACTTTATGCGCGGCCATACCATTGATCCGATTGTGATGGGGCTTTTTGCAAAATGTTCAGGAGATTCCCGGGATGAACATAGACTATAAGAGAGTTGTGATACTCAACTCCTGCACCAATAAATATCGCCCTTTTTAGTGGAAAACGTAAAAAAGTAGCTCTTTGGACGCTTAAATAGCTTACGCTGCCTAAACCATAACAAATACACAAAAATTAATGTATACAAAATTGAAAATCTGAAAAAGCTCTACAAAAAAGTCCGCGATAGCATATGTTTATCTCTTGCGGATAACTCACAATAACCATTTTTGTTTTCATTGATGCCAAGAAGATCGAGACAAGTACGTAGATTCCTGTGGAAGCATAGAAGCACATGGCGAGTATTCTTTTACGGATAACTCACAATAACGAATTTTGACTTTTAGCTCATTTATGCGAAGTAGATCGAGATAAGTAGATTCCCGGGCAACATCGGGTAATCAGCACAGGGAATCTTAAAGTAATTACGATATACATTTATAATTATTTTTCATTTTACTTACTCAACTAATCATAAGAAGTACATTAATTGTTGTCTTTCAGCTCATTTATGTCAAGAAGATCGTGAAGGTAGATTCCCGGACAACGCCGGGTAAACAGCACGGGGTATTTAAAAATAATTACGATATACATTTTTCCTCCCCTCCATGGTATCTTTACCTTGTCGTGGTGGAGTGGCTTGCGTGCTTAAATGATCCCGAGAGCTATGCCGGCGGTAGCATTGCTGCCGATAGGGTTACCCATGCCGGACTGGTCGAAGGTGATAAGCCAGACGAAAAAAGTACCTTGGTCTAAAGAGTGACGATCTTTCACCGTAAAAATACAACCGTCAAGAAATGCGGACATGGGTTCTACTGGGGTAAAATTTTCCGGAGGTCAAATAGTCCCCCATTCGGTTCTCCGGGCGGGGACTACTTCAGGGAACCCAAGCCAAAGGCTCAAACACAGGGACATGTTCCTAGGAACATGGAATGTTAGGACTTTATACAATAGCGGGGCACTAGAGATATTAACGCGGGAATTAGATAAATCGCCCTTGGATATAGTCGCTTTACAGGAAGTTAGGTGGCCAGGAGAAGGTAGTCAGGAATCAGGAAGCTTTGCACTATACTACGGGAGTGCAGAAAGACCTGCATTTGGAAAATTATAGGAAGCCAGATATAATAAGAACAATTAAGTCTCGTAGACTGCGATGGGCAGGACATGTTGCACGTATGGGGAATGAAAGACTTGCATGGAAGCTTCTTGTAGGAAAGCCAGAGGGAAAACGCCCAGTTGGTAGACCAAGAATGAGGTGGGAGAATAACATTAACTATGATTTGAGGGAAGTAGATTATACAAGGAATGATTGAAAAGCATTAGCTCAGGATAGGGATGTATGGAGAGCTTATGTCCGCGCGGCCATGAACCTACGGGTTCGATAGTGCCAGTGAGTAAGTAAGTGAGTAAGTATACATTTTTCCTCTTACTTGTTTAACTAAACATAAAACACATGAATTTTCCTATTTCAAGAAGATCGGTATAAGTAGATTCCCGGGCACGCCGCTAATCAACACGGGGTATCTAAAAAATATAAATTTATAATTATTTCCCCCTCTACTTATTCAACTAAACATAAAAGCACATTAATTTTCAATTAGTTAGGCGTAGGAGCGCAAGCCAGGTATAAGGTAATATATGATAAAAGGGGGAGTAAGTGGAAAATTAAATCATTCATAAAATAAGTATCTTCCTCCAACATATTTTCATTTTTTCGTCCCTTCAATTTTTTTCATGTTATAATTTTACCAAATCAATTACAATTTATTTACCTACAAGTAAATGTTGTCCACCGCTGTGGTCACGAGGTAGCGTGCTGCCTTGTTACGCAGCGGGCCCGGGTTCGATCCCCGGTCGGGGCAGTTTTTCTGGGTGAGGTTTTTATCGGGGTTTTTCCTCACCTGTAAGACAAATGCCAGGAAAACTTTAAGGCCCAAACGGTCCCCGAAATCATATGGCCATCATCATCATCATCCTTACCATTATCATTATCATCATCATCCTTCACCGGTGTGGAAAGCAACGGGAAGCTACCACACCTACACAATTCCCTAGTAAAGCTGCAAGCATAGCATGAATATCCAGATTTTTCTTAATATCTGCGCAAACTTAACAAAAGTTTTAGACTCTACTTATGAAATTGAAATACGGAAAAGTAGAAAGAGCATATAGTCTACCGAAGTGTTGTCCAAAATGTTACAGTAGCCTATATGGAGCTGATGTGTAGACCGTAAAACGGGGAATAATAAAGAACTGTCTGGCTACTGATATGGTAGGCCCTATATATAAAATACCAAACTTACAAAAAGCCTACGATGAGCTATGCGAGAGATTGAAACTTCTTCTTCTTCTTCACAATTGTAATTTTGGTTTAAATGCCATTTTGCGATCACGTTTGGCTCTGGCCCATCCATGTGCTTTGTGCTGTATTTCTATGAAAAAGTGCATTGTAGTTAAAGATTTTAAAAGACTATTTAACTCATGCCCCAAATGGGAGTCAATTACCAATCACGTTTCAATGATTTCTGTTTTACAACCGATCACAGTCGTGTTTCACGAAATATTTATCAATATTAAATTTACCATATTAAATAAAGCTCCTCCTTTTTTATATTCTGAACTGGTCTGACCATTATTTTGCAGTGACTGATCCCATAAGAAATACGGCTACCAGATTGTATATATAGTGCATAGATGTCAACACATAGCGCTTGCAGGAGTTAATACAAAAAAGTTTGTAGCAATTTATTATACCACCAAAAAAAGAAACCACTGTTTGCACTTTCTTAAATGTATTTTTTCCAGGTAATAATCCAGAAAAATATAATTGTCATATTTACATCACACGACATCAGAAATAAATTAATATACAGTTTGATGTGTTTCATTGTTTCTCCACTAGAGAGCATTCTTACAATATTGCGTTCCTTTGGCAATAAATAGTATGATCTGGTTGCAGTGATAAACAAAAGAAGCAGATGAAGTGTACCTATCGTCTCTCATTTGTTTTCAAACATCGCCGTTTACATTAAATATATAACTATTTTAAAATAACTATAGTTAAATAATGATTTATGAGTAAACAGCTTAATTTTATTCGTTAAATAGTCCTAACAAATGCCACTCTTGATTTCCAAATTCTCTAGATAGATTGCAAATCACTCGTGGCATTACTTATGATAAACCGTGGGCTGTCAGATATAGACGTCATTGATGAAATGCAGAAGCGACATTAAGATGGACAATAGAAGATGCCAAGAATTGATTGGAATTATCTGAACGGTTAGAAGAATTATATTCAGGAACTATAAATGGTAGGAGATTTGAAGAGGACTGCCTTAGAGAGAAGGAAATGGAAAATGGGAAATGAGAAACAACGCCAGCAGTAAAAATATTTAAGAATAATTCATAATAAAAAATAATCTAAATATTAAAAAATTCAGAATGTTCATTTTAAGATAGTTTTTTATCTTTGTTTACCGGGAAAATAACTACAAATTAAGATCATATTCTCACCGTTATAAGGATAAATATCACCCAGAATTCATAGCAGCATTTCTAAACATTTCTAACCCCTTTTTTAATCCTCTATCTTATTTACTGCATATTTAAATACTCCTCCTTCCCTTAACATTACAGGGTTTAAAGGGGATCTCATTGCAGTAAAAAATGTCTTATATTTTACATTTAGTAGTAAAACTAACTACTTTCAACTCAAAATGAGCATTTAATGTTCTTTGTTTACAGTTGGTAAAAGTGCTACATAACGGCTGAGTTTAATGCAAAGATATTCTTTTAAAGTACGTGAAATTTATGATATGGTTCAATATTTCAGATTAATTATACCTTAACCTTAAAACGAGCATGAAATGTTAGCATAAAATGCTGCAAAATGGCTTCTAGTAAACTCAAACTGCTATATTATTATTTCTTTAAAATTACTCTATTGTCGCTGGAGTCAACTGTTTCTACATTAAAATTCCCTGCATAAAAATCATAAGACGAGATCTTAATTTCTTAATGGTTTCAACATCTGACAACCTAAATATCAGCGAAATAGCTCGTAATGCTAGAAAAATAAATTATAATAACCTTCCGTAAATATAACTTGCATATTCATAATTGTAGCTAAAAAAACCTAATTACTTTTTTAACCCTTAAATTCGTAATGTATCCTTTTGGATACATCAGCTGATTTCATTAATTTAATATTTTAAATAAATCAGAAGAAAACGAACAAAAAGAAACCACTTAAATGTGTGTCTAATTATGCAATATACCTAATAACAACAGTTACACAATATTCCGTTTTCACTGCGGTCCGCAACATTCAAATAACTAACAGAAGAAATTTGTGTTTTGCCAATTTAAGGGTTAAGAATTATTTTTTTATTCCTGAACTTAATGAATATGTTAATGATAGCCACATAATGTTTGGGGACTATTTGGGCCTTAAAGCTTCCTGACAATTGTTGTACAGGTGAGGAAAAATCATCAACAACAACAAAGATTAAGCCCAATGGCCTGTTCCGATCTCAGTATAAGTCGAATTGGAGGCGAGGAAAAATCCGAAAAAAACATCACCCAGGAAACCATTCACATCACGTCATACTAAACATGTTTCAGCCTTAAAGTTTCCTGACATTTGTCTTATAGGTGAGGAAAAACCCGAAAAAAATATCGTGTGAGGAAAATTGCGTACGACCCAGCTATACTCCCGAGACCACAGCGGTGGACTAGTTTAATTAATTTAACAATTAAAATTTTCAATCCCACCGGGTATCGAACTTGGCCCCGCTTGTTAGGCTGAAATTGGAGATTTCCCAGCAAACGTTTTAACGTATTGCAATGATATCTACGCTACATACACCTTACAGTGGCACTACCTATCGGAATAGATATTTTAAATTTTGGTTCACATAGATAACACTGGTCAACATGAGTTTTGTCTCAGGAGTACCAATAGTTGTACTTAATGAAGTTTTGTATTGTGTTTTCAAATATGTATTCGGAATTTCTCCATCACCCACAGTTTTTTTACTTCAATTTAAATTAATGGATTTAAATAATTATTTTTAATAAACTTTTTTTGTCCATTGTAAAATAAAACCAAATGAGCTAAACCAAATGGTTTCAGCTATGGAAAAGAGATATCAAGGCAAATGGAATCCAAATATGCTGGCCGATTATTGTTGGATCATCAAGAGGGATGCTCCAGAGGCGAAATATAGCAGAAAATCGTCATTTCTTACTTTCTAGGAGAGTCCGAATGTTCGAATATTGTATAGTTACGAATGTAGAAAATATTAAAGTGTTTGAAATTATAAATGCCTGTCTCTCGAAAACCCTACGTGATGGAGAAAAACCGATATCATGTTTGAATTCAGGAGAAAAAATACTATCAGAATCACATATTTTTCTTTCTGAGACAAAAAGAAGTTTATTTTTTGTTGCTCAGTGTAATTTTTGACCACACAATGGCATGTTTCATTCCTCCTAGACAACATGAACATTTAGGATGAAACAAAGCATTCACTTCATACTAAACATGGTGAAGAGGATAATTATTATGGAGGCCAGATGATGTTCGGGGACAATTTGGGACTTAAAAATTCTTGACATTTTTCTGGAAGGTGAGGAAAGATTCCGAAAAACAATTACCCACATAGTCGGGCTCGCTGCGTACGAGGCAACAACGTTACTCGGAGCGGGAGACAAATAGTAAACTCTTGAGTAAAAATCCAATTTCAATTAATTTTATATCAACTTGAAATTAAATAAAATACGTTAAGCTATGAAGGAGATAGAGATTGTTTTAAAAGAGAGGAAAATAAAGTCGGTCTTCTTTGATCTAATAATAAATGACGACGTTTGACTGTCTAAAAACACGAGACCGAGAACAAAGCCTTTCATAAGATGGCGGACTTCGTTCCTGACGTTTATAGCAATTACCTAGAACCTCGTCAAACGTGATGTTATTTATCAATCAATTTTTCTTGGAAATTCGCGAAACAGAAGATTACATAAAAGGCTTTGTATGAAAATAGGATAATAAAAAACAAATTGATATAACAAGACAGAAATATCCAATGTCACTGCATCGGCCTGGTACATAATCCTCTTTGTTAAATATCAGTTGATCACGTCACAAAGTGATTTTAATATCAAAAGTAATCTGGATACACAAACTTCCTTCATCCTCAGATACGATATCCCCTTAGCTTTTTTCTTATCACATACCAAGTGCAACATAGGGTGTTTTAAAAGTAATGATTCAATATGTTGTGGTGAAAAGTAAAAATGAAAAGTTTGAGTAAACGTGGGTGAAGAAATTAATTGATTACGAGATATTTTTCTGGTTAGGGCCCTCTGAATTTTAAGTATGTACTAGCTTCAATAAATGCGGTGACAATGTACGAGGGCGGATCGGAAAGTAACGGACAATAATTTTTTTCTGCCCTGGTATTGCAGCTAGAATGTTGAAATTTCACAGAGATATAGTTTGAAGTTTTCACTACAGATGGTATTTTTTTCTCAGGTGCACCTCTTGCGAGAGAAACTTGAACTATGCAACAAAGATGGCGCGCATGCTACAGTCGTCCACAGGGCGGATCGGAAAGTAACGCATAATATTTTTTTTAAAAAAGTTTAATAGTAAAAAAAAAGGGAAAAAATCACAAATGAACTTACATCTTTTACCTACTTTTCAACATAGTCACCAACTTTCTCAACACATTTTTCCCATCGTGTTACCAGTTTCAATATGTCCTGTTCGTAGAAGTCCGTTTGGTTGGAGTGTAGCCATCTGCGCACTGCTGATTTCACTTCCACATCTGTCTCAAAGCGTTTGCCGGCCAGGAATCACTAAGGCGAATCACGTGGCAAATCACTAAGGTTCACGCGTCCCTCTTGGAAGAATGTGCACCACCTGGAGACATTGCTACGGTCCATACAATCATCCCCATACACGCCACGCATGTCCCTGTGAATTTCACTGGGTTTATGCCCTTTGGCCAACAAAAATCGAACAACACTTCTCTGTTCCTCACAGGTGGACGACTGTAGCATGCGCGCCATCTTTGTTGCATAATTCAAGCTTCTCTCGCAAGAGGTGCACCTGAGAAAAAAATACCATCTGTAGTGAAAACTTCAAACTATATCTCTGTAAAATTTCAACATTCGAGCTGCAATACCAAGGCAGAAAAAAATTACTGTGCGTTACTTTCCGATCCGCCCTCGTAGAAAGCACAGCATTCAAGTGTAAACAAAAACAACTGAAAAAGCTCTAGTATAAATTCATTCAGATATTAACCGTCCATGAGCGAGGGGGATTAATGAGAGCCGGTGGTGAATAGAGGCGATGAACTGTTTGGTGTGGAATGATACCTCGGAATTGGTATAAGTTACATTCCATATGTTGATGTAATAATTTAGCAGTTGCACCTTAACATTGAGCTGATTGCTCATTCAGGGAGGTCCTCTATGATCATATGTGTGTGATCCATGGTTAAAATCCCTCTCTCGGCAGGTCGTGCATTATAAGGCCCGGGTGTCACGTGACATGTAAAAAAGTACCTGTACTGTGAGGTTCAACTATGTAAATGGAATGGAATAGTACGTAATTAATTTAAAGCTTTAAACATTATTTAACTTCATTTAGTTTTTATCCAATACCATCGTGATATCCTAAGACATTTTTGGCAATCTCTCGTGAAGGAATTGTATTTCGCTTCTTACGTTGGGGCGCATGGAAGGTGGTAATACTGTAAAATAATTGAATTGCCTTCGTTATTACATGGAAATGAGTGCTGGACTTTAACATCAGATCATTTAAGACAAATCGAATCAATTAGAAACAAGAGTTTTCGATTTGCAAAATATTATTTACACTATAATCAAAAAGTAAATAAATATGAAATTATTGTATTGTCACGGGTCCTTTACAAGTATACAAAGTTTCAAGTCGATCCAATGTATCTAAGTGGGTGAAAATCGCGTTGAAAGATTCCGTTACATAGATACAAAGACACTTTTTTTTATTCTCTGATGATTCTGGCCAGGATTTTAGAAAAGAAAAAGAAATTATTGTATTGTCACGGGTCCTTCACAAGTATACAAAGTTTCAAGTCGATCCAATGATTTTAGGTGGGTGAAAATCGCATTGAAAGATTCCGTTACGTAGATAGATAGGTAGGTAGGTAGGTAGGTAGGTAGGTAGGTAGGTAGGTAGGTAGGTAGGTAGGTAGGTAGATAGGTAGATAGGTAGATAGGTAGATAGTAGGTAGGTAGGTAGGTAGGTAGGTAGGTAGGGTAGATAGATAGATAGATAGATAGATAGATAGATAGATAGATAGATAGATAGATAGATAGATAGATAGATAGATAGATAGATAGATAGATAGATAGATAGATAGATAGATAGATAGATAGATAGATAGATAGATAGATAGATAGAGATAGATAGATAGATAGATAGATAGATAGATAGATAGATAGATAGATAGTAGATAGATAGATAGATAGATAGATAGATAGATAGATAGATAGATAGATAGATAGATAGATAGATAGATAGATAGATAGATAGATAGATAGATAGATAGATAGATAGATAGATAGATAGATAGATAGCTAGATAGATAGATAGATAGATAGATAGATAGATAGATAGATAGATAGATAGATAGATAGATAGATAGATAGATAGATAGATAGATAGATAGATAGATAGCTAGTAGATAGATAGATAGATAGATAGATAGATAGATAGATAGATAGATAGATAGATAGATAGATAGATAGATAGATAGATAGATAGATAGATAGATAGATAGATAGATAGATAGATAGATAGATAGATAGATAGATAGATAGATAGATAGATAGATAGATAGATAGATAGATAGAATAGATAGATAGATAGATAGATAGATAGATAGATAGATAGATAGATAGATAGATAGAGTAGATAGATAGATAGATAGATCGATAGATAGATAGAATAGATAGATAGATAGAAGATAGATAGATAGATGATAGATAGATTAGATAGATAGATAGATAGATAGATAGATAGATAGGATAGATAGGTAGGTAGGTAGGTAGAGGTAGGTAGGTAGGTAGGTAGGTAGGTAGGTAGGTAGGTAGGTAGGTAGGTAGTGGTAGGTAGGTAGTAGGTAGGTAGGTAGGTCGGTAGGTAGGTAGGTAGGTAGGTAGGTAGGTAGGTAGGTAGGTAGGTAGGTAGGTAGGGTAGGTAGGTAGGTAGGTAGGTAGGTAGGTAGGTAGGTAGGTAGGTAGGTAGGGTAGGTAGGGTAGGTAGGTAGGTAGGTAGGTAGGTAGGTGGTAGGTAGGTAGGTAGGTAGGTAGGTAGGTAGGTAGGTAGGTAGGTAGGTAGGTAGGTGAGGTAGGTAGGTAGGTAGGTAGGTAGGTAGGTAGGTTAGGTAGGTAGGTAGGGTAGGTAGGTAGGTAGGTAGGTAGGGTAGGTAGGTAGGTAGGTAGGTAGGTAGGTAGGTAGGTAGGTAGGTAGGTAGGTAGGTAGGTAGGTAGGTAGGTAGGTAGGTAGGTAGGTAGGTAGGTAGGTAGGTAGGTGGGGTAGGTAGGGAGGTAGGTAGGTAGGAGGTAGGTAGGTTAGGTTAGGTAGGTATAGGTAGGTAGGTAGGTAGGTAGGTAGGTAGGTAGGTAGGTAGTAGGTAGGTAGGTAGGTAGGTAGGTAGGTAGGTAGGTAGGTAGGTAGGTAGGTAGGTAGGAGGTAGGTAGGTAGGTAGGTAGGTAGGTAGGTAGGTAGGTAGGTAGGTAGGTAGGTAGGTAGGTAGGTAGGTAGGTAGGTCGGGTAGGTAGGTAGGGTTAGGTAGTAGGTAGGTAGGTAGGTAGGTAGGTAGGTAGGTAGGTAGGTAGGTAGGTAGGTAGGTAGGTAGGTAGGTAGGTAGGTAGGGAGGTAGGTAGGTCGGTAGGTAGGTAGGTAGGTAGGTAGGTAGGTAGGTAGGTAAGGTAGTAGGGTAGG